>VZRR01007152.1:659163-751852 GCA_013398015.1 Oreocharis arfaki
AAAAAAAAAAAAAAACCATGGTAGGGAAAACAATTTAAAGAAAAAACAGAAGTGCTGGTGGGAAGCCTTTGTGTGATATCAGACCTTTTAGTTGTCCTTGAAACCAGATAAGAATGGCTTAATCAAAAGCCATATCTTTCTCCCAGCCTCTTAGCATTGTCCAAACCTCTGGGAGAATGAGGGCAGGGCAGCAATCTCTATGTTGTCTGCCACAGCCCCTACATTGTGTTGAGGTTTGCATTGTTTTATTTGTAAAGGAAAAGACTAGCAAGATGACTCACCTAAATCACTGATTTCTTACATCACTAAATGTGCTGCATGTCAGAGAATGTATTTTCCCAGTATGTTTGTGTACTCTTGCCTTGCATTTGCCTTTAAAGAGAGTACAGGGCCTTTATATATGTTCTCTCTTAGACTACCCCCAGCTGTTGCTCATAACCCACCAAGGATATGGCTATTCCATGTCCCAAGGCCATACATATATATATATATGTATATATAAATAAGGTGTGTCGTTCCATGACTGGGCGCTGCTTGTATCACCAGATGTTTTTACTTCTTTCTGCAGTTTTGTGTGTCTCACTGCCCTTGCTCAGGGGGTGTCAGAGAGGAGCCTTTGACCTGAAGAGGCTGACGCAGGGAAGGGAATTACCTTCTGGCAAGAAGGCAGTAATGAGACAGGCAAGGCTCGCCACGATGTTGCTCATGGCGAAGGGCAGGCGCCGGCCAATGCGATCAATTGTCACTATAATTAGGAAAGCAGCGGGCAGCTCCACAGCTCCTGAGATGAAGAAGTCTAGGTAGAGGTTTCCTCCGATAATTCCCAGGCGCATGACAAGCCCTTGGTAGATCAGGGCACTTGTGAACCTAAACAGCAAAGGGGAGAAAGTGTTGAGAGGCGTACAGTTGATTGCAAGCAGCTGGAGAGATCCTCAAAGTCACAAGGGAACCTTTCCTCAAAACCCACCACCCTGGTAACAAGTTGGACTGACATTGGCACTCACCAGGCGTACATCAGGATGAGTGTGCTCCTCCTCATCTGGGGAGTCCTCACCAGGTCGAGAAAGGAGGGGTTGCTGACCTCCTCATTGCTAATGGTGATCTGAGGAGACAGGTGAGCAGCAGTCAGCTGTCAGGGGTCAGGCAGGCACTGGGGCACAGATCCTGTGTCAGTACGGTGATCAGCAATATTCCAGTCCAGCAAGCAAAGGTGCTGGCGAGCCCGTTTGCTGCTCATAGCACTCCAGGTACTGGAACAGCTAATAACTGGATATGGCTGTGGGCTTTCCTTAATGATGATTGTGCAAAAAATCGATTAAAAAATCCCCAGTCTTAACTTGAGAATGGAAAAAGTATTTCCTCCTTGTTGACCTGGATTTCCTTGGATGGTAATAAGCTGTCATTGTCACATCAGGGCCACTGGACACAGAATTGCCTTCTGCCAAGGGTGGTGGAGAGGAGGAGACAGGGCAAAACAATGGGCTGAGGGAAGCAGGCGGAGAGGGGCTGAGCAGCGAGAAATGGGCTTGGGAATATCACTGGTGGCACAGCTGGGCAGCAAGAAGAAAAGGGGACTGAGAGAAAGAGCAGATCTGTGACAGTGCTTGGGTGCAACAAAATATTCAACTAGTGAAATTCAGAGGGTCTTCAAACACACACACACTGTGCTGAACATGGCTTTTACCCTGAAAGAAAAAAACCTGCTAAGTATGAATTAATTGTCCTCATACTGCCTACAAACTGTAATAAATCTGTTCTCAGCTGCCCCCAATACAATCACGAAGAGACACTCAATGAAATTACTGGCTAGAAGGTTTAACACTGACAGGAAAGAGCAGCATTTCACATAGTCTGTGCTTACCCGTTGAAGTTCATTGCTGTAGATATGACAAAGCCAAAATACTAGCAGGGCCAAAAAGGGGTTAGTTACATTGATTGAGGCTGGTTTTAACTCTGGCCAGCAGTTTTTAACCATGATGTCCAAGCCAGGTGGAAACCCTTTGTTCATATGGTCGTTTGGCAAGTGAGGAAGACACAAGGAAGATAAGGCAGAGGCGGTTTTAGGGGACAGATCATCATACTGCCCAAGAACTGGCAGCCACAGCTGGGGCTGCTATCAGCTCTCAAAGCAGCAGTGGGGAACATGGGGTTAAACCTGCAGTGCCAGTTGTAGAAGGATTTTAGGCAGCATTGCTGCTTTAACTCTCTGTTATTGACCCCTCCTGAGAGGAGGCCTAAGAGGGCAAAGAGAGGAGCAAACCCCTCTTTATTACCACAGCACTTGCTGCTCACACAGGTGCAGCAGTCCAGGCCAGGGGTAGACAGGAGTGAAAGGATGGAGAAGCTTGAGGTAGCATGCAGATCCATGATGAGAACACAGGTAAAGCCAAAGGCATTGCCTGAGGGTCTCATGAGCTCATCCAGGGCTGAGCCCAAAGCTTCCACCCTTTATTTGTTTTATTATATCATAAGGTAGCACAGCTGCTTTTTGCTGAGATTTGGCTGGATGTATTTACACATGACTTTTTCATAACTGACTGACACAAAGCTTTGTAAGTAAGACAGAGAACCCCCACATTTGTTTGAACTTCCTTTCTACTCCCTCTCACTTTTCTTCTGTAACCAGAGCCAAAAGTTTCTTCAAAGCATTGCCACTTGTGCTGCATGCCAGAGCCCTGAGTGAAGCAGCTGAGGTTGCTGGGTTTCTGCACCGCTCTTGGACTCTCTCATAATACAGTAATAAAGCTGCCATGTCTGTTGTTTATAAGAACAGGCTGCCAGCCATCAGTTGTGACTTTGTGCAAATATGGTTTTAGTTTTCCAGAGGACTAAAGATAAATGCAGCACAACTGCCACTTGTATTTTTATGTCTTAATAAAGTCAAAATAACCCAAGCATTTCTGAACACTTTTTTATAGATGAAGAAAAAAAGCACTATGGAGAGTCAACTCTTAGCAGGGGAAAAAATCCTCTTTTTGTTCTTTGAGGTCAAGGAGAGCTTTGCTATTCACACCAGTGCAGTCAGGAATTCAGTGACAGGGCCCATGTTTCCAAAGACAGACTATCTGAAAACCCTGGATGAAGTCTTATAACTTCCCTCATATTTTCATGTTTCAGCAAAATTACATACTGGTTTTCCCACAATTATTTTCATGTATACAGTTCTACACATGCTTAATTCTGCATGGGCCATGCATGTTTGTACATACATCATGTACACAACACTTACATATGTAAGTTAATGTATGCAAGAAACACACATGTCTAGATATGGCCTATAGGGTAGGAAAAAATCTGTATACAGAGGGACATGTTTTGATCCACAATTCTCTTAAGAAGATGCTCCTACTCAGAGTGTTGCAGTTCATTCTGGTTTTGGACAGAGACCAAGAATTAGAAAATTAGTTTGAAAAAACCCTCCATGGCAGGATAAATATAGGCAACTGGAAAAAAAGAGTTTACAATTAATTTAATGAGTTCTGGTTGGACTTGACCTATATCAGTGTTGTAACTCACAGAGCAAAAGCAGCAAATATTTATCCTTTCTCATACAAAGGTCATCTGTGGTTTCTGCACGCCAACAAAAACCCAAAGCTGCAACATCCAGAGCTGTGTAAGGGACTTGGCCAATGAAATTGATACAGACGTACTGGAAAATCTGAGCCCAAGGGCCTTGAGGGATAATGCCTCTCACTTCTCCCTGAGCCTCCACACCTGCAGCACTTAGCCTGGAATTTTGGAGTAGCTTCATGAAAGGGAAGTCTGATATCAGTTAATGTGAGAAATACCCTTGATCCATTACCCATGCACTTCCTCGAGATGCTCTCTTTCCTCTGAGCACAGCACAAAGGAGGACAGAGATTCTATATTTAAAAGGTCTCAGGAAGAGATCCAGCACAAATCTGGATGTGTGGAGGTTAATCTGTTGCAGCTGTGAGTGGCTTAAGGCCATGACCATGCATACTTTTGAAAAAAAAAATAAATATGACTTAAAACAAAAAGCAAGGAAAGACACATCTTCCTGACATGATACATTGAAAGTGTTGATGTTTAGAGGGGAAGTGGGTGTAGGAATGCAGGGCTGAACGTGGAGGGGAAGCTGCAGCACAAACTTCCTGCTACATGACTTGGGGCACGCTTGGCACTGCGTAATACTGACCAGGATGTGGGAATCTCACTGGTGTATATGCCCCAGCAAAAGACAGTAATTCATAGAATCATAGAATGGTTTGGGTTGGAAGGGGCATTAAGGATTATCTAGTTCCAACTCCCTGGCCATGAGGAGGGACACTGTCTACTAGACCCTGTTGCTCAAAGCCTTGTCCAGCCTGGCCTTGAACACTATCAGGGATGGGGCATCTACAGCTTCTCTGGGAAATCTGTTCCAGTGCCTCATCACTCTCACAGTGAAGAATTTCTTCTTAGTATTTAATCTAAAACTGCCCTCTCTCAGTTTGAAGCTGTTCCTCCTTTTTCTCTTACTTCATGCTCTTGACAAAAGTCCTTCTCCAGCTCTCTTGTAAGCCCCCTTTAGGTACTGGAAGGTGCTCTAAGGTCTCCCTGGAAACTTCACTTCTCTGGGCTGAACAGCCCCAGCTCTCTCAGCCTTTTCTCACAGGAGAGGTGCTCCAGCCCTCTGATGATCTTCATGACCCTCCTCTGGACTGGTTCCAACAGGTCTGTGTCCTTTCACAACCCCATGGTGCTTAACAAGAGGTTTGACAAGGTGCTGCACCTTGATCAGGGCAAGCCCCAGTACCAACACAGGCTGGGGATGAACAGATGGAGAGCAGCCCTGCCCAGAAGGACTTGGGGTGCTGGTGGATGAGAGGCTGGACATGACCCAGCCACGAGCACTTGGATCCCAGAGAGCCAATTGTATCCTGGGCTGTCTCAAAAGCAGCGTGGCCAGCAGGGTGAAGGAGGGGATTCTGCACCTCTGCTCCACTCTGCTGAGACCCCACCTGGGGTGCTGCATGCAGCTCTGGAGTTCCCAGCGCATGAATCATAGAATGTTTTGGGTTGAAAGGGACCGTAATGATCATTCCAGTTAACCACATCTGTTGTCACTGAACCATAAGGCCTATGCTTTAATAGGCAGTAATCAGAAGAGCCTGAGAGCCAGTCACTGCTACCAACACAGAACAAGCCAAATGCTGCAATGTCACAACCATGTTATTTGAAATGCATCAGTTCTTTCAAGTTCTGTCACGACCACTGGCCAAAGAACTGTAACTCTAATACATACTGTCCTGTTTTGTGAGTAGTGATCTTAGAGCTTCCTCAATTGTGCACTCTGCAGCATATTTTCTCCCTGTTGGGATGGAAGCAAACTGATACTTAACTTCTCATTTCATCTTCTCTTTGAGTTATAAAAGGAAGTTCAAGAAAACAAGCCAGGAAAGTGGATCCTGCTATCTCCACTTGCTCTGTCAGTTAAAATGGCAACTGCTACGAAATACCACTGCCCCTCAGGTTAGTTTCTGATATTTTCCACAAGTTTTTATAGTAGGAGTGTTACAAAAGAAAGACCTGATTCCTTGTTCTGCAAACTTTTTTTTTTCAGTCCATGTATTTCCATTCAGTTCACTTTTACCATCTTTCAATTAACAAAGTAGCTGTGGGACTGACAACCTTGTTCTGGTGTGATCCTTCAAGGGTGTTGTCCATCCCTTACAGCGAATGCATTTTAGCATTACTG
Organism: Oreocharis arfaki; assembly: GCA_013398015.1. Taxonomy (NCBI): domain Eukaryota; kingdom Metazoa; phylum Chordata; class Aves; order Passeriformes; family Paramythiidae; genus Oreocharis; species Oreocharis arfaki. Next base: position 664,865 of record VZRR01007152.1, read on the forward strand.
AACCTTACAAAGCTTAAGAAAGCTTAGGAAAAACCTCTAGCTCAAACATATGACTGTACCTCTGAATAATGTGGTGACAGAAATTTCCCATTGTGTTTCGCAATGTTGCGCATGATTTTTAATGCCTTCTCTCCCTTTCTGCGTGTCAGGAGCCAACGAGGAGATTCAGGAACCACCCTGTAAGTACACAAAAGTCATAAATAAGGCCTTTACCCTGTAACATCATAAGTAATCCAAAGTCTTCTATCTTCTACCCTGTACTAACACAAAACACACTGATTTTTCAGTCTTTGGGATACAAAAACTCTATTGAGGAGTGTTTTTCCAGTTAGTCTCCTGTAAAATATTTGCTCCTAGCGGGCATTAAAGAAGAAAACAGACTACATCAATACTCTGCAAAGCTGAAAAATCAGAAATCTAACTATTGTATTTGCACAATGGTTGTCAAAAGTATAACCAACAAGCAAAGAAGGTTCCTGTAGAACAGCAACAACGAAAGCCAGCACTAAACACGTGCAGTAACACGTACAGGCAGACCAGGAAGCTTCTGGCTGTATCACTATGAGATATACACACACAAATGTATGCATCTTTTGTAAACTGGACACAAAGCAATACCACTGACAGGTGCTTCAGTTTCTGCTAGCCTAGGGTTAAGATGATTCACAATTTAAAAGTTCATGGCAGGCAACATTTAAGGAAGCAATGTTCAGGAAGAGGCTCTGCGGGTTAGTTTCTTTGGATCCATCCCGCAGGGCGGCTGCACTGAGGCAGGTGTTCACCATGGTACAGTGCTCTGCTTTCTCATCAGCTGTACTGCCCAGCTCAGGGGACCTGAGGGCCAGGTCAGACTTGAACTAAATAGATAATGGGAGGCAGAAGTGGGGTCTCATGGCTGATGGGAAAAACAAACTTTGGTAAAGTTAACCTTATAAACAGAGCAGGATTCTGTGAAGGGTCAGCTGTGGCTGCTCAGAGAGGCAAACTTTGGGTAGAAAAACTACAGTAATGTATATCTATGTTTCACTAAAAAGGAATCACAAATTACAAAGTCAGCAATATGCAAATATTTTCTTCTTAACCTACAGCATCTTCCACTCTGGAGACTTGGGACTGCAGCAGGAGTCTCAAGGTGCTCAAATAGCAGTATCAATAATGACAAGAGCAATGATGACAACATTACCAATAGTAGAGCAGGAAGAGGAAGTTGGGCAGTGAAATGGCCAGCTGGATCCCCTGCCAGGTGGGAATCAAATATGCAATTCCAGGGAGAATTATAATTCCCAGGGTAAAGAATATCTGAATCACGATTCCAACAATCCGCTGATCGGAACCAACGATCTCTGTCACTGAGCAGAGACAAAGCAAAAATAAATAACACCGAAACAAACCGAATTTGAAAAAAAATTATTAGAAGTGGAATATAAGGAAGGATATGCTGCATCAGGCCACAGGTCTGTCTAGCCCAGCATCTTGTCTTCAGCAGTGTAGGCATGTCACTGGGGCTGTACAGGGCGAACACAGGTGACACCTCCTCATCCTCACGCACCCTTCTTCAGCCAGAGGGGTTTCTGACTGCGTGTTTACTACCAATTCACATAGGGCCACAACACGGGTTTGAGATTGCATCATGATCATGCTTGGTGGGAAATTCATAGCTCTCTCTGGGGGCAGTTTTGGCACATGACCCAGACAAGAAGATCCTTCAGGCAGAGGCTGCTCCCACCAGGTAATATAGACAAGGCGTCTGTGGGGAAAAGAGTTTAACCATACCATGCTGGTTGCTCTGAGGGTAAGGTATGATCCAGTCTGGTTTGTTTATTAGGACAATTATAGCTTTTGCTGTTTTGGCGGGGGGTGTTCAATAATTTGGTGGATTTTTTATTTTGTGAATGTGTCTAATAGCTCTGAAATCTATGCTCGTTTTTCAGGCAATATCCCATGGCCATGACATCCACAACTGAAGTGAGCAATGAATGAAAATTGTCTCCTGTTTGTTCCAAAACTGTCACCACTACTACACCTTCAGAGTAAAAGCAGAGGGTTTAACCTTGGTGTGCAGTACACAGAAAACCCTCTCTTTTAAATTTATTTATTTATTTATTTATTTATTTAACTAAAGCAGGCACAGTTTTACAAGTAACAATGGAGTTTTTTGGCTGGCAATGCAGGGAGATACGACAGCATGAACATTTTTATTCACTATTCATGACATCTGCATAGCTCAGGGACAACTCTGTTGCCTAAAGGTAGCTGCTTAGCACTGCCCCGAAAGAGCTGGGTTATATGTAAAAGCAAAGAGAGGTTGTTGGGACAGCCTAAAACACAGATCAAGAGCTTTAGAGATGTATTAATAGCAACCACCCTCATGGTGCCAACAAACTTACGATCTGTATATGTTTCTTAAAAGATGTGAGGTTGGCAAACACTCAGGGTGATCCCAGGAGATAAGAACCAATCCCTGAAGGGATTTAGAAGGAATCACCCTATCCAAGAGTTAGGCACCTTGCTTAGGTCTGCAGTAGTACTATGTACCTGAGGATCTCTGGATCTCCCAATCTTTCCCTAAAGTCAGACAGCCTGAGCTGAGCATTGAAAAACATTCCTTTCTGTTAAAGCTTGGCCATTTTAAGGAAGCCATGGGTCTGTCATAAAACAGCACTTGCCAAAGCTTCAAGATAAGATCTCGGTTTAAAATTAAGCCATGTGCATGGAAGTAAGAGGATGATCAGCTTCTGGTCCTTTCACTGGATCTTGGATATGAGCTGCTCAGCAGTGTAACTTTGCCCAGAAAAACAAGGTTCTTCTGGGCTTCAGATGCTAAAAGGGCTAGACTGGTATGTTTGCACACACATCACCACAGTGCTCACAGGTCCCACTGTAAGTGTCTGTGTCTGGTTGCAATTCCGCTCCCATTCATCTAAATTCTACTAAGAATTTTAAACAGTTGTCCCAGCCCTCACAGACAACAGCAATGATACAAGTTTTTGCCCTATATCATGATGTTATCACAATGTTTTGGTTTATAACAGTAGAACACCAAATGGCTGGTTTTATTTTTAAGTAAATCTGACATCCCATCTCTTGTAGGATGCCTTCCTTGATATCTGGCTTTTTCAGGCTTTCTGACTGCCTTACTGAACCTGGCAGTCATTCAAGATGCCACAACAATATCCTTTCCTTGTCAAAAAGAAGCTTTCTATGCAAGGAGCTTCATTGCTATAGACTATAGACTGATAAATTATTATCTACCAAAGATTCTGCATCCCTGCTGTTTTGATGCTATTTATAACAAAGCTTCTCTTTCTTTTCCCTTTTCAGGAAAATAATAATCCTATTATGGACCCTGGTGTCCAGCCTGACACTAAGCAAAGTCTCCCAGCTAAAGAATGAAAGCAGCCAGCCAAGCTGTCCTCCCAGCAAGAAGCAAACTCCTCTGAGCATCTGTGGAAGATGTTCAGACTCTGTCAAAATAAACTATGTCCTTGTTTGTGTATCTGGCTTATTTGGGGCTTGCTCTGTAGATTTTTATCATCCTAGTTATCTTCTATGTAATAACAAAATCTTTATATATGAATAATCCATTCCCTCACTTCTTAATCATTGGAGGACAAATGCATTAACCAAGATGGACTCGGGTAATTCTTTTTCTGCTGACTCCAGGGCCAGTGCTTTGTTCCCAAGAAAAAATACTATGACAAGCAGATGAAGCCAGAGTCTTTGTCCTCCAAAAATCCCTCACTTTTCCTAACCAAGAAAAAAAGAAGGTAACAGCTCTCACCAAGCACGTAGCATGTCATCCAGGTTCCCTTGCCAAACACGCCTTGGAGAAAACGGAAGATCAAAAATACAGTAAAATCTGGTGAAAATGCCACGATGATACCACATATCCCAGCCCCAAGGCAGGAGAGCAGGTAGATGAGGATTCTGCCATATCTGTTGAAAAAGGAAAAGAAGATGGAAATCATGAAAAGACACAAAGATAATTCTTTTTTTCCCAACATTTCATTTTAATGCTAGATCTTAAAGTGCCTTTTTGAGACCAGCCTTTTTCCAAAAGGCAGCTCTCTGAAATTTTTTAGTATTGGCCCTTGGGATATGGAACTCTTTCCTGATAGTAGTTATCACTGTCTTTACATCACTAATTTCAAAACTGGTGATGTCCTCACCAGCCCCCATTCTGTTTTAGAAAACTGTTTGTCTTTTTGTACCTAAACTATGGCCCATATGTTCCAGTTCAGGTGTTTGATCTGAACAGGTTTTTGATAAGGGCAATTTTTGTTGTGAATTTCTGTTTTCACAGATTAGTCTTCTAATAATAATTACAGCCAGTTCTGTGGAAGCCATTTCTGCTTTAACTACTCTGTGTGATTTTCTAGGTTTGGTTTAGGCTGAGATCGGTTCTTTCCAAAATCTGCCTGATGTATTCAGGAATCTCACTTTCCAGCGAGAAACATAATTATGTGCCCAAGGTAAGACTTAATGTAAAAAAAAAATCTTCCTGTAGTTTCATGGAATTGTGTCCTTGGAACACAACTAGATCTTTTCTCTGTTATTGTCTTAAAAAGAAACTGTGAAAAATGATGCAGCTGTTTATATCACCATAAAGTATTTGCAACAGTATCTTTTTGTTCATTTTGTTCAAAGGGTTTTGTGAAAAGAATCAATGCAGGACAAAACCCAGGCAGTTTTCAACCAGATCCATCCTTTTGCATGCTGTCAAGGAGACAAGAGTGAAATGATCTGGCTGCAGCACATTCCCCCGGGGCTGTCAATGAACAACATTCACAGTTCTACAGTAGGCTACATTAGGCTTACTACAGAAGTACTCCTAGCCAGATTATTTTATTTTAATAATTGGTTGTAATATCTCTGCTCTTTCACAGTTTTGGGGTGCTAGTGTCACAATTACCCAGCCAGACACTGAGCAGAGATACCATAGCCAGTGCCACGGCCTCTTTTCTGCCTTGCTTTTCCCCTTATTACTATATCCCTTGGAAAGACGAGGTTCTCCTTGAAACTGCTTTTGTTTGGTAGTTCAAAATTTTTTATCTGAGATGAAGATAAGCCTGTAAGTATTTCTGCCTATGAAGAAGTCGTACTATAAGTTATTATTATTACTAGAGATACAAAAGAAAATATAAACCAGGCAGAAAGTAATTTACAAACTGAAGAAAAATGCTCTGACATTGAAATCATCAGTGGTGCCCTCGCCCGATGCACAGGTTGGCTACTGTTAAACAGCAGCACAAAGCACAAACTAGGCTCCCTTTACTCTCAGAGCAAGGTAGAGTTCATGGGAGCTCCTCACTCTGCAGCGGGTTAGCTACTCAAGCCTGAATACCACCCACTTTTCGCAGAATCACGGAATGGGTAAGGTTGAGAGGGACTTTTCCTTAGTTTCATCCAGCTCTTACAAAGCTGAGGACTGGTTGGCAGGAGCTATGACCTCGGAGGTGAGCATGAGTCCAGCCTGTGAATGGAGACAGCTACCCCACTGAGCCCCTTCCTTCTTTCCTCAAGTAGCAGCTTTCTTCATCAACGGTGCCTATTAAACATCCTTCAGTACACATCAGTCCAGGAAAATCCCCAGAATGCTTCCTTTTTGTTTCTGTGTCCTTCTGCCCTTCCTGGGTCCAGATGTGCAAAGGAAACATTGAAAACCACAAGAAAAGCTCATTTCATGGCTTTTTGAGGTCCAAACAGGACCAGTAAGTACAATCGCATAAAGTTTCCAGCCCAAATCAAAGCAAAGATTACATTGGCTGGATTTTGTTAACACAGTTTGGGGATATTTATCCAAAGAGAATTAAACCAGCAAAATGTTGACATATGCCTATTGCAGGTGATACTGGAAGTGGTTTCACCTCCCAAGAGACCAAAGGACAGCAGAGCTCATACTGTACCTGTCAGCAGCATAGCCCAGGATGAATGCACCAGCCAGGAACCCCAAATTGAGGATGGCCTGTGAGAGATCCAGCATCCAGGCATTGCCACACACGAGATCGTACTGTGGGAACAAGAGAGAGGCATTAACACCCAGGAGGGTCATTTGTAACCCTCCGGGCAAAACATTACAGAACTGCATAGATCCACGTGGGAAAGGGAAAAGGAAGGGGAAGTGGAAGGGGAACGGGAAGCTCAAATATTCTTTCTCAGTAACAAGCACCAGTGGGCCCATAGCAAGCACTCTTCAAGTGGCCATGAACAGGGAGAGCTCCTCCTTGCCAAAAGGATGCTGCCTTTCATACATCAGTTGTCTGGATTTGGAAAGCAAATCGCTCTTCTGCAAAAAACAGTGTTAAATATGTTGCCAAGGCAAAGTCCTGACTTTGTTTAGTGCAGAATAAGTGTTCACAGCTATTGCTAGTGAAACACATCACCTTAAAGAAATGGTTTAGTCATTCTTTTTAGTGCCTCCTAGATAAAAGCAAAAACATGCAGTCTCTGAGGAAACTGAAAATAGATCTCAGGTCAATTTCGGACACATTGAATAAGCATTATCTTGGTGTAGCTTTCCCAGGCTTTTCTATTCCTTATACTGCAGCATCCATAACTCCCTAGTATACTAACAGGGATGGGGATGGTGATGTATGGAGGCAGAGGGAAGGGGAAAGTGGTTGAGAGGAAGGAAGGGACTTGGGAACTAAAACTAGAATGAGACTGAAAACAAAGTAATTCTGTAGACAGCATGGCATGGGAAATTACTTTAGAGGTTCCTGGAGAATAAAGAAATATCAACCGCTGCAGACCATGTGGGATTTGGGGGGTTTCAACCCCTACCTGAGGTAATCATTGGAACAATGAGGCCTCAGGACCAATGGAAGCCATAGACAACGGCAGCTGCCACCATTTACCTAGAGAGACCCTTTTCCTTTCAGATGTGAGCTGTAAGACACCTTTTCATTGTCAACAAGGTGCTGGCTGCCGAAGCACACACAGTGTGCCATATTTGTGCTCACCAGCACATGTACAACCCCAATGCTCAAGCACTGTGCTTGAACAGAGTGGCCACAGGGTGGGCTAGAGAGATTGCAGCCTCTTCTGCCACTCACCAGACCCTAAAATTTAGTGTCATGTGCCCAAGTTCCATTACACCATTTGCATGCTGTAATGCCCAGAGAGTATTATCTGGGCCTGAGAGCTCAGAGGTGCCTACACAGGACATACAGGGGGCACCTCACAGGTCTCTAACCAGACAGGTATCCCAGCTCCACTGACTTTAAACAAAGTCACGGTTTTGATGTCAACCCCATTACTCCAGGGAGCCTGACTGGCCGCCTTTCAGCCATGAGCACCTGGACTCCACTTCTTCAAACCTAGAGCAAGAGCTGCAGAAACCTCTGAGAGGAGTAAAACCTGCTCTCAGCTATCATACTCACAGGCAACTGCAATGTTTTCCTAAAATAGCCTGAACACGGAGCAGCACTTTCAGATGTCAAATACTTCTTAACCTCTTGCTTTTGGAAGCTATGACAACCCTGGTAAATAGCATCAAAAGATGTATCTTTGGAAAAACAGTGGGGATTTACGAGAATGACCATTAAAAGAAGATTTTTAAAACACAATGCAATTGCCTGCGCTGATGCCAGAGGCTGGGACTCTCCTTGACCTCTTTTCAAAAACTGCATATATTTTTAAATTATTTGATCTCTCTTTACTGTAAACAGGCAAGGAATAAACTATCACAAAAGAAGGCAGGAGAACAAATGCATGCCAGGAAGGAAGGGGAAAGTATCTTTAATGAAGAAGATTCTTTCATTTGTACAGAAATTTCCTATGATTTATGCAGCAGCTGAAACTATCTCTACACTAACAATATCGTCAAATATTGTATATATTCTGGGAGTAGGAACATACAGAAAACTTCTAAGGAGCGATGGACTCTTCCTGAAGATTAGTGACAACACACTAACTGTCCTCCTAACTTAGTTCTGCACTTCGGTAATTTTCTAAGTATTTAAATAAATTCTGGTACAGATAAGCACTTCTGTTTGCTTGATGTAGCACCTAGCATTGAAGTCATCACCCTGCTAATGTCTTGTTTTTCATTTGCAAACATAACCTTTAGAGGGGAATGTAACCTTTAAAAGAGAATTGAGTACCCCGCAGAGATCTTTTCTTTGTCCAAGCTGCCTGTCAGACCCACTTCACTGCTTCAGCTGTGACCTGGTTCGTGACTGAAAGCTATCCCTAGATGCATCCCTTGGACGAAAATCACCTGCAACAGTTCACCCACGTTTTCAGACTGCTTCCAGATAGTCCTTAGTCCTCCTGTATGATGCCCCTCCCGAACACCTCCCACGTTCCTTGCTAGCAGCCTCCACAAAAGGTAGTGGCATCATGCCTCCTCTCTGTTTCTGAACATTCATATGCCTGTCCATGCACGGGCTGATGTTTACACTTCTAAAAATGCTAAAGCATTTATTGCAGTGCCATGGGGCCGGGGGGAGAAGATTACGAAAAAGTAAACTAAAGCCTCAGGTTTTTCTTCCCCTGATCTTAAGGCTATTTGTTGTTCTGCACAGTGCTGGCTACACCCTTATTGACCCTGTTGGAACCCAGTGAGCTGGGTCCTCACTCTAATCACCAAGCAGGTGATCTAGCTCAGCTGGCCAGCTCCAGCTGAGGGCACACCCTCTTCCTGGCATTGCCGTGCTCTCAGCCAAGCCTCTCACTGCACTAGGGCAGGCACCCAGCACAGCCCTGCAACTCACCTCTGCATTCAGTCCTGCCCCCACCTGCAGGATTTCCATCCACTGTAGGACACAAACCACTGTGCACCTGAACAAAGACCCTTTCCATTTAGGAACCTGACTAAAACAGTGCCCAAACTGGTAAACAATCCACTTCCTCACTCCTTTTCTCTTAGCCTTGATGATGAGTGGCCATTGTAAGCAGAAAGGAGGTGCTGCCATCACAGACAGGCAGCAGGAACCAGCTCCTTTCGGACATTCCTCTATAGTGTCCTTAACAGACAGGAAAAACAGTTCTGCCCTCCCTGCCAGCCTTGCAGTCCATGCAGCCATCCACTGCTGGCTGGAAATACATCCCTGTCAGGAACATCTGCATACATGCTGAGGCTTGGACACCAACGAGATGCTCAACTTAACAGAAGCAGTGGCATGACTGGAAGGAACAGCGCTGATGTGCTTCACTGATCTATAAAGGAGCAGCAAACCACCTGAGTGAGATTTCTCTGGGAGAAGGAAGGCTCCCTGTAGCTCATCAGTGGCATAATCACTGTAAGAAGTGGCAACTGGATGAGCTTGTACATGACTAATGACTGGGAAATACGGGGCTGTGGCAACTTCTCCTTTCTTCGTAGCTTTGGAAAAAGGCAAGCATTTTCCATTTGGGTTTGAACCACAGACTAATCACAAACTTGTAATTCCTGGTACTTGAGAGATCTTTATTCACTTGAGCACACATACCCTGTAGAAATATATTGTTTTAAATCACAACATGCCATTAAAAGCTCCTCAAAATGTAGCAGCCTTGGGTAGGAGTTTTGAAGAGCTTTACTGCCTGTTACAATTAAATTACAAAACAATGCATTAAACTCCATGGTCAATAAAGTTTTACAGTGATTCCCCACTTACAGCAGCATGTCCAGAGCCCAGACACATGTTTTAAATACATACAAGTGACCAAAAAGAGTTTGGTTTATCCTTTCACTCACAGTGAGAAATGGTTCAGTGAAATATTCATAGTTTAATGGGGAGATGCTGATTGTTGCTGCATGTTCCTTATTTGTTGCTGGGCAGTTCTTCTCTTCTTCTGTCCAATGGCCTTTCAAACTGCTGTCATTCCCACATCCTTACTGCGACAAACCCCTCTGCAAGTGCATGCTGTGGAAAGGGACAAATTACCTCTTTTTTCTCTTTCTGTTAAAGCTTCTGTCAGAGTGCTAAGGGATAAAGCAACTTTCTTTCTCCGTGTCTTGTTTCAAGCTGAGCACTTAACTGGACAAGAAGAGTCAGTCACTACCCTGCTGCCAGGGCACTGGGGCTCAGAGCCTGAGGGACAGGTTAGCTTTGAAAGCTTTGTAAGATTCTCTCCTGTGCATGACCGAAGGCCCATGACCTTTGTGTCCCTGCCACTCGATCACCTCATTCGTTGAGTGTCCTCGGACAAAAGACCTGCTCGGTCCTTCTCCTTTGTCTCTTCAGGGCCAAAGCAAGAGGGAGGTGGAAACTCTTCATCTCCTAACGGGGGAAAAGCAGCAGCTGTCCTCAAAATAATGAGAAAAAACTGAACCCCCAGCTAGTACCAATGGGCTTGATGGCAGTGGAAGAAACACAGCCCTATCGGCATGACCCCTGCAAGCGACTGCTCCAGCCCCTCCCATACAGACAAATCTTAGTCAGAGCCTCATGAGAAATTCAGCAGTTCCCTCTGCCCTCTGTGTGCCCTTTTCCCTTTCCCCTCCCCTAATTAATATTAATCCCACCATGACAGTGAAAATAAGACAGGATATACTGCCATGCCAATAACAACAGTCACACTAGATCAACAATTTGAGGGCAAATTGAGTTGCTTATTCCCTTGGAGGAGAATAGCAGAAGGACCAGCTGTGCTTTCTCCATCCTGAGTTTGACTGACATGTTATCTTCTTCTCTGAGGGACTGTAAAAACCACAAGACAAACATTATTTGTTTCCTTACAGGTTTCTCTGCAAATATTGGCTAGTATTTTCTGAGCCGGCTGGCAAGCCGAGAAGTAAGAATATTGATTCCCCGCAGGTGCCATAAGCGATGTTCAGCTGATCATTTGTCCACCTCAGACCTCACACTTTGGCAACAAAGTATTGTAAGGTCTCAAAATGTCATGTTCTACAGCGTGAAGACTTGCTGCAGACAGGACGTACTGGGATCTGGCCCTTCTGCTTAACTCCTGCCAGGAAAAGCTGAAATAAATGCTGCTCAAAATATGCCCATCGGTGCTGGAGCTGCTGATGACCACACAGACCTCCCTCTTCCTTTCCTCCATCACCTCAGGCCATTTCGCCATTGGCAGTCTCAATTGTAACTCATGCCCATGCCTCAAGGAGTCATCAATGCCAAAAACGTCTGAAGAAAATGGCTCTCCCTTTGCACACTATTTCCAGCTGCCCTGTCACAAAGTACTAGATTTGTCTCCTCAGGGATAAAAGTACACAGTGCCAAATTAAAGATTTGTGACAGTTATTGTGGCAGTATTAAAGATAAGTGACAGTTTCCTGGAAAAGTTATGCTTTTTGACTTCAGTGTGTCCTGGATACATGGGTCTCTCACAAGGCTCACCCAGCAGGACTCGGCAGGCAAAAATGTTCTGTTTCAAGTGCTACAGAGCTCAGGGCGTGACCTGGGCTCCCCTCCAGACCCCTGGGCCAGAGCCAGGCCGTGACCCCCAGGTCCACTGGAGCCTCCCAGCACACCTGTTGTTTCTCTATCTCCATCCACTGCACAGAAACACGGCCCTTCCCTTCCCTCCTCCCTCTAAAAGAGCTGCTGCTGTCAGCAGCCCTCCCTCCTGAGCAGTGCCAGCCACCTGCTGGGACCAGCATCATTTCAGATGGCACCAGCTGGCATAAGCCAGGAATTGATTTTCCTTGATAATTTACCCTGTCAGCTTCCCTCTCCAAGAAAAACCTGAGAAGCCACTGCATTCCTGTCCTGCTGCTGACTCAGTTTAACAGGGAGATATGCAAGACACGCTCAATTAAACCAGAGCAGATTGCACTGGGCCAAGGTCCTCTGCACAGATCCACCACCTCGACACAGCTGTGTCTCAAAATGATATCTAGAAACCTTTATGTCAACCCAGGCCTGGTTTGCTCAACTCTAACACAGGGCAGGTCTGTGTGTGCAGCACCAGTGACAATTTTCTCAAATCTGGATTGCCCTCCCAGAAAAGACTGACCTAAAGCAATGGAGCACAGAGACCCTTCTGCCATGTCACTGCAGAAGTAGGGACCTATTCTTGGAGCCTGTTGGACACCAAAGGAAGATTTTAAAAGGGAATCTTTAGCAATACTGTGTTGCCCATCACTAGAACAAGGTAAGTGGCTTTGCCACGTGTTGCTCCTGTGATGATTTCTTAATACAATTTGCTCTTCTCCTCAAATGCTGAAGGAAGAAAGTCCTGTACGTTCTCCCAGAACCTCACTGTACCCCAACACTGAGACTTGTGAGTCCTGCAGCAGCAGGTGATGCAGCAGGCACCCCAAGTACCACTCACAGAGAAGTGTGTGCTTGTTATCAATCCACACTCCCCTTTTTTCCTTTGCTTCCTCCTGCTGATGTGGCTGTGAACACCTTTGCCTGAGACAGATATCTAAGATGAGAGAATGGCCAGTGAGCAACATGACCAGTGAAGTCAGTACCATAATGCCATTTGTTTCACAACTTCTCGTAAATCTGTCCATCCTGCCACATGATTTAGCTTCTGAAGGGTGCTCAGAATTTATTGCAATAGCCTGTGGTTTGGCTGCCAGACCTGTGATGTGATATGACATCTTTTCACTAAGAAGGCTTTATATGGCTGCTTTTGCCCTCTGAATCCCCTGTCACACTGCAAATCCCCACTGGACCTGTGCTTGCCACAGGCCTGGAAGGACTTCAGTACACTGACTTTTTCCCGCCTCCTCTCTCTGTCTCCATGGATGCACATCCTGAGACTGTTTTGTAACTCATCCTTTTAACTTTGTCTCCCTGGTCACTTGCACTGTTGATTCAACAAGACATGCCAGAAATCTTTAGTTGAAAGAAACATTTCTGCACACATAGACAAAATGAAGCATTTACAAGTAGATGGATAAGAAAAGAAGCCTTTGGTGAGCTGATCAAACAGAGCCTAAATTGAGTCACGGTTTGTTAGAGACTCAGCTGGGCGAAAAGAGACTAAATTAAATCTGGAATTTAAATTGTCTCTGCTGGATATATAACTCATTAATAAGATATCAAGCCCCTTTTAGTAGCTGACCTCAGAGCAATTCAGTCAGGACATGCATGCCACAAGCTTCCTTTTTAGATGGAGAAATCAAGCCTCGTGGGATATGATTTATCCAGAAAACGTTGCAAAACTGGGAAGAGGTTCCAAGTGGCACAGGTCACAGCCCAGCAGCCTCCATTCGAGGTGGACCTGGCCAGCAAGAGTACCTCTAGGAGTCACAGTGACACCGTGACACAGGGACCTGCTGCCCTGGCACAGGAGAGAGACAGTCCCAGCCTGCCATTCCTTGCAGACTGTCACTCCATGGTTTTCCCAATATGCACCTTTGGGAGCACAGGTGGGGAGGGCTTTCCCTAAGCATCCATTCATCCCTCCTCCCTTGCCTGGCCCTGAAGGATGCCCCCAGCAGATAACAGGAAGAAAGTGAAGATGGTTGAGGTATTTGCCCGAGAACATTGAACCTTCCACTCCCATTTATTGCTGCAAGACAAATACTGGTTTCCTTTTCCCATAGCTGTACCCACCACTGCTGGAAAATCACAGGAGCTCTGTTAGATACACAAAGTGCTGCCATAAACAGACTCTGAGCACTATCTTACAGACACAACCTACATGCTTTCACCTATAGCAAGGCTGAAGGGGGAAAAAAAAGGGACAACAACAGAAAAGGAATCTGTATTTTTATTTTTAAGGTCTAATTCCTTGCAGTCCCCCAGCAGAGGTACCTTGGAGGTGGCAGTATAAACTTCCCACCATGTCCATGTCCCATGGATTGTTCCAGAGCCAGGCTGCAGCTCCCAGGCACCATTTGTCCTCCTGCCCTCCCAGCCCTGCCTTCCACTGCCAACGTGGGCAGAGATACATCATTATTAGGGACCAAAGTTTGACACCAGCTCTCTGCATGTGATTTGCAGCCCTCTGAGCAGCCTTGACTTCACCCATCCCACACAAAAGCCAGTTCTGACCCTTTGCTCGAGGGCCAGTCAGGTGCTCTGATTTATCTTCTCCTGAGCATAGATCCTGGCTAAAGCTGCCCAGGTTGCATGCGGTGCTCAGAGAATGGACAGCCTGAGGCCTGCAAGAGGATACAGCAGTCCCAGCTGGATGGGAGTAGGATGGTGAATTGAAAGGATGGGATAGGCATCTCTTTTCAGTGTTTACTCAGGTAAAGCCTAAAGAGCCTACTCGGGTAAACACTGAAAAGGTTTTAATTCAGGGCTTTGCCTGCTGTGCCCTGCTCTGTGTTTCGGAGGATATAGCTCCAGTGCAAGCACCCAAATAAAAGCACAGTGGGAGGCTCATGAGACAGAGGGGAACCAGAGCCCTCAGCTGACACATTTTGCAGTGCACCTTGATGGTTTCTGAGCCAATCCCTCTAAACACGTTGTATTTTTCATCACTGCATTCTGACAATTGCTGTCAGAATGACCCTAACACACTCCTAGTGTGCAGACTGTATTTTGGAGCCAAACCACAGCACATTCACGGCACAATTACAGATTACACACAGGATCTCCTAGGAAAGAATCTTCAATGGCCTTTTGCAGCCTCATTAAAAAATCACTGCACTTGCCAGTGCTTACCACTAGTGATAATTGCCTGCTGTTCTCTGACACTGATATTGAGGAAAAGCTGAATGTTAGCTTTGGGCAAAAATGTGTGTTTGTTTGCTTTTTTTCTTTAGTAAGCACAATCACTTCTGCTGACTCCTGCCAGATCTCAGATAGGCAGTCTGCCACCTGTTGTTTTTTATTACCTGCAAACTTAAATATTTAATACTGGAAATACAGAGAAGAGATAATCTACATTGATCCAGGTCATAGAGTACACTTGGAGTTTACACCACCAAAGTTGCTGGCCCGAAATTGAGCAGCAGAAGCCTCAGCTGCAAGGACTTAACTTTTTCTTTTAATCTGACGTTCCTCTACAGACTGAGCAGTATCTCTGCAGGGTATCTGGCTTTGCACGGGCACTTGGTTTTGAACAGCCACCTTTCACATGAGCCCACCTTTCCCTAAAAGCTTGATGCCAGCACTTGATCATACTCCTTGTCCCGATTTGCTTGTGACTCAAAATGAAATAAATCTGGAAAGGAAAACCAGCCAGCAAAGCAACAACCCTTCCATTGGCAATCCCATTTTACTGCTGCAGTCCCACAGCAGGATAGACACCACTGACTAGAGGATGGGTGTTTTCCTTACCTCGCTGACGATGGATGAGTGGGGCTGTTCATAGACCCAGTTACCGCGGCAAGTGGCGAGTGGCAGGCTGCCCGTGCTGTGATTGCCATAGCGGGCGAGCGGGCTGGTGCAGCTGACAGAGGTGTCCCAAGTGACATCCAGCCTCTCGCACTCCCCACTCACGGACTCGTTCCCCAGGTGCAGGGGCAGTACCGTGAAGTTTTGTTCATCTTCCAGTGTCCAGCCACATCGTTCACTTAATTCAGCTGCCCCAGGGATCCTGCACCAGAAGTTGCCTGGTGCCCGCCCAAGGAAAACTACGCTGGCAAACAGGGAAGAAAAAGTTATGCCTGTCTGGCTAAGGAGGAAAAAGACCCTCTTTTGAAATCTTCCAAATTCCCCAGCCTCCTTCAAAACCTCATCAAAAGATGGCATTATGTGAGGTGGTCCGTCCACTTGCAGCAGCCCGAGAGATAGCAGAGTTTTCTTTCACACTTCGCATCGGCTGCTGGCACTTCCTACAAGCGCGACGGTCTCGCCTCCCCGCGCTCCTCTCTTCTCATGTGCGCGCACAGACACACAGACGGACGGACAGACACGGAGACACGCGGGCGCGCGATGCTGCCGGCGGCATGAGCGGGGCCGGGGCGGGGCGCGGCCGCAGGCGGACATGCGGGCGCACGGCCGGCACACGCCCCGGCACACACCCGGACACTCGGGGCACCGCCGGTGGCACCGGCCTTACGCACGGCTGGGGAGGAGTGCGAGCTGAAGCGAACAAACGGATTGTAGGAGAGGAGGGGCGTGCATTTCCTATTCATCCCGAGTGTTAAACAGCTTATGTAATAAACCCGGTTAACTCCTTCGGGACGGGCGAGCCGCAAAGGCCAGCTCCCGCAGCGGCTGCGATAAATTAATAGGCTCAAGGATAAAAGCTGAGAGTTAAGTGGGAAAGAGCACAGAAGCTGTTGCAAAAAGCATCAGTGAGTGATGCAGGCTCTCTGCAGGATGGCAGAGGCAGGAAGAAAGTTGTTTTAAAAGACCTACAGTCTTTCCTTCCGGAAATAGAAATTAATACTCTGGCAAAGTTTAATTACTTCTCCAAGGCACTACTTCAGCATCTGTACACACTTAATTCGCAAGGGTCTTTTCCTTCTGTAGCACAAATAAAGTGAAGGTCACAAACTGCAACTCTCCAAAATCCAAACTTTTTTTTCTTGAAGTTTGATCTACCTGTCAAAGAAGGCTTTTACATGACCTTGCTAAATTTAATTCCACGAAGTATCTCAGATATTTAAAAGAGAAATGACAGTGTTCCTTTCTCAAAAATGAATGGAAAACAAGTTATGTCACTTTTCTGCTTAGCTGTTTGAGGAGGGGGGGGAAAAGGAAGAGGGAGCCAGGACTAGGCTGCATTTCGTGTGCATGTGAGCACATCTTGTGCAGAACACCATGAATCAAATCAGAGACGCAATAGTGGGGTGTTTTGAACCTCAGGATCATAAAGTCCATGGCAACTCTATTCTCTTGGGAGAAGGACCAGAGAGACAGCATCTATCAAAGATGTCTCCTGCAATCCTTTGTCTTTGTTTATCTGCAGATTTGACTATGGGTGTCTACGGTTTTGAAACAAAATGCAATTTTAAAAGCAGGTGCAAATCAAGGAAGGCTTTGATTACTACACAGGCTATCTGGCATGAAAACTGATGCTGTGGTGTGAGCTCACCAAAAATGCAGATTTCTAGGTGGGTGCAGTCCTGCACTTGCATCAGAATACGCTTTTGAGGGAATTTGCTTTGATGTTATGCTCTTTTGTAGTACTCAAGCTCAGACGCCATGAATTTATCACCTTTGGGTCTATCACCTTTGGGTCCAGGTGGAGATGGGGAACACTCTGATGACTGGTTTCAAACAAGAGAAGGTCTTTTATCTCAGCGGGGCTAACTTGGAAGTCAATCATGCTGAGATGTCAAAGGTAATAATGTTTATTCCAACAGCTTCCAGTGACTGGGGAGGAGACTGTCTATGTAGGGAACACCATAAAGACAAGAAATGGGGACAGAGCTTGATAATCAGGCTGTGTGCTACTCTCACAGATCTGATCAAGGGTGTATTGAACACTCACTGCTCTTCAAGACTTACCCCGATAAAAAAGTATAGGTTTCATCCCTGTTGAATATTACCGTAGAATCATAGAAAGGTTTGGGTTGGAAGAGACCTTGGAGATCATCTAGTTCCAACCCTGCTGCCATGGGCAGGGACACCTTCCACTGTTGCACAGAGAATATTAACTCAACTCTGAACCATGAGGGTTAGTCCCCTGTATGCCCTGCACCAGCATAGCTGTGCCCAGTATTCCACCTCTTTCAGAAATCCATTGGTGTAATTGCTGTGGCCACCTCTTTGCTAATCAGTGGAGCTAGACCAGGTGCAGTTGAGGGAGAACTCAGTCCACTGGTGCAGCCTTGCTTCTGGAGTGGCTTTCTTTCCCAAAAGAAAGCATGGTCTAGTAGCCCATTGTCAAAATTTCACACACCCCTGTCCATGAAGCTCTGGTCATGCACAGCACGTGCAACACAGTCTGTC
Organism: Oreocharis arfaki; assembly: GCA_013398015.1. Classification (NCBI taxonomy): domain Eukaryota; kingdom Metazoa; phylum Chordata; class Aves; order Passeriformes; family Paramythiidae; genus Oreocharis; species Oreocharis arfaki. Next base: position 682,567 of record VZRR01007152.1, read on the forward strand.
AGACCAGAAGCCACAAAGCCTGAGAGCGACCAGAGCTAAGGTCACGGAAGAGGACATTTGGGATTCTCCCTAGCATTCCCTGCAGCTACACTGCTGGTCGTACAGGCAAAGATTCATTCATGAAACCATTTCCACCACCTAGGATACATGATGTCATAGCAACCTTGGTTTCTCAGTGTTAATCTGTATTTTAAGTTCTCTGTCCAAAACCAGCTTATCAGTATTTGCCACCATATCAGTGTACTGTGAGACTCCAGTTTGTCAAAGAAATCTAAAATATCCCAGTGACAGATGCATGAGAATGTGCAGTAGTGCATTTATTCTACGGCAAGCAATTCCTAGCTTTTGCATGTTTTTCCTGGAACTTCAGCTTCATGTGCTGTGAGAGCTGAGCACATCTAAGGATAAGAAGATGATGAGTTTGTACACAAAGCCTGTAACTCTAACCTCATGAAAGAATGACTTTAGATCTTTGAGAACAGATCTCTGGGTCATCATTTTAAACGTTCTATCCTATGCATACAGTAAAAAAAATGATGCTCTTTGATACTGGGGAAAGCCAAGGAGGATGTTGACTGATGAGAAGGGCAGAAGCAGTAAAAATAGATGTGGAGAACTGAAAGGAGGGGAAAGAGTGTAAAGGGAGCAAGCCAGGGAAAGAGCAGGTGCAGAAGTGGTGATGAAAGGGGAGCAGAGAAGAAAGAGATATAGAAGTACAACTAAATTACAATCACAGGCATCTTCACTTGGAGCTCTGTTTAGCAGCCCAAATGTCACAGCTATTTTGGACATGGAATGAAAACTATGTCAAAACATACACTCCCTGTACACATGTGGCATTAGACTACCATTTATACATGCCTAGATGACAGCATGAGACATTTTGATCAATACCTGCTCTGACTAAATCCTGGAAACTTAAAACTTTACTGCAACATCCTGGTTAACCTCTGCCAGTGCGTCAGATAATGTCTTAAAAACCTCAAAGTCCTTCTTAGAACACTGTAAGCAGTGGGGCAGTGACATCACCCAGTTTGCAGGCACTTAAGGGCACCATCCTACGTAACAGCACTGATAAAGTTATGCAGTTCCATGATAAAGTTATGCAGAAAACCATTTATCTTAAACTTAGATTTAAGATCCGTAAAGACTCTTGCTAAATAAAAGAGTGCCTGTGAACAAGCTTGGGCAGCAGTCATCCACCCTGCTTGTTATCTCGCCTGATGCAACTTCATATTGTACCAAATATTTGTCTCCCAGACTAAACTGCTAAGACTAGACAGCCCTAAGCAGCAGGAGTGCATACCAGTTAGCTTCACACCTAGGGCCAGGAGACTGCCTACACCAGCCTTTTCTTCTGTTCTCCATGCCAGAAGATCTCCACAGCCCTGCATTTGGGGACTACCTGAGCCCCTGCTCACTGGTGACCCCACAGCAGAGACTGCAATAGGGAGCCAGGCAGCAGCAGCTCAAAGCACATTGCACGGATGCTGATGGCAAGGCTTGGTTCACAGCAGAACGCGGCGGGAATTAGAAAGGGTGTCAGAGCTCAGTTCTGGAGATTAAATAAATAGAGGATTTTTTAAGATCAGAGCGAGACCACTTTATGGGGCAATTAGAGATGCTGAGTCTCCCCTCTCCCACACATGGTACAATTATATTCCGGGTCAGGACACTAAATTACATGTAGCTTTTTCTCTGACAGTTCCCATATTTTCGTTTTTGTTGCTGTTGGCTTTTATCCCTTCACTTTATTAATGTTTCTTCTTCCTCCCACACCACTTTCATCTTCTTCTTTTATCTCCCTCTTCCTCTTCTTCCAGATTTCCTCTTTTTCTTTCTAAAAGGTGGCAAATGTACTCAATAAAATATGTCCTTTCCCAGGCCTCCAGATCAGCTTAGCGAGCTGTAGGCTGAATTTGAGACATGGGAAAAGTCAATTCCAATCAACAGGGTTTCCACCTTTTGGCAATCCATTAAAGCAATGCACAGTCCATTGTACTCCCCTCCCTCCCTATTTACATGGACTGTAAGCTATATTTACCATCTTGATCCCAGGAGCAAATATAAATAAATGTAGTGCTTGGAACTGTAGAATACAACGACCAGGGGAATCTGTACTCATTGCTAAGACAGCAGCTGAAATAGCAGAGGAAAATAGAGACGTGGGGAAAGAAAGGAAAATCGAAATGAGGTGAAAGAAACCAAGGAGAGTGAAAGGAAAAGCAAAACAGTAGCAAAGAGGTTCCTGTTTCTCTTACCACAGGATAGGAAAAATCAGACCAGTAGTGACCACTTTGAAAACTGCCTATATCTGTCATTTTGAGGAAGCCATGATAAATCTGCAGCTTGTGCTCATTCTCACACCCTCAGCTTTTCCTCCAACTCCCAAGGTGCAGAAGGTGGGGGTCACATGGAGTTTAGGTGCCAGCAGCCCCTGGGGCTCCCCCAGGCTCATCCCCTCTGCAGACACCAGGTCTCCCTCTCTGACACCCCACACCTTTCCTTGCACCGGCTCACTCTTGGGGCAAAGCAGTCTCTGCTGAAGGCAAATGGGATCCTGCTGGGCCTGTGCTTTATTACCCAAACCCAGTGCTGTTTCACCCCTGTGGTGGTTGCATACTGCTCATCTTTGCCTGTTGGAGAAGATCAGGTACCACACATCTGTGTGCTTGCAGATGATAGCCTCCCTCGCTGAGTTTCAGCATATTGAGGGAAAGCAGCAGAAACGTGTCCCTGTACGCACATGTGGGAACATCTGCTTGCCAGGATTTCAGCCCAGAATCTGAGACAGGCTGGGGAACTGAAAGGGCTCACCAGCTTCCTCAAGGCCAGCTGAAGGAAAGGCAATCAGAGGAAAAAGGGCTCCTACATACCCATTTTCCTAGTCTATATGTGGCTTCCCTCATCATTTTTCTTTTCACCCGGTCACCCTGGAGGCCAGTGAAGAGGTTACACCAGGCTCTGCCATCCTGTTCAGATAAATATGCCACGATTCCACAGCACGTTTATCAGGGTCCTTGCTAATGACTCAGAATAAGCAAGCATTTCAGCTGTAAGATAAGACAAGCCAAGTTCACCAGACGATATTTTGCACAATGGAACAAACAAGGTATTTTTCCAGAGATAGCTGTAAGGGCCTAATAAAACGAACATGTTCCCTCTCATGTTTTCAGACAGGTGTAAATCACAAGGTTGCTTCCTCTCTCAGCTGCACATGTCTCAAGTTCTTCTTGAAAAGTCAGAAAAACATCACATCGGTTTCGTTTGTGATTCCTCATTGTTGCACATCCCTCCCCTATGACTCAGTTTCCACTAAGCTTGGAAGCCAGCATTTCTAAATACTAAGAAAAGGACTTTGCTTTAAAGTTTCTAGATCCATTTTATGAGAACAAAGATGAAACTTTTAAATCTTATCAAGGATGGTGTCAGTGCAATGAAGAGTTCTGAGAGTGCCCCTCTCTAGCTATCTACTTCCCTAGCTATTTCTGAAGGGGGAATTCTATTTAAAAAAGGAGAAAAAACACCCACATGAAACTCCTTTCAGGGTTTTTTAATATTAGACTCTATTATCTACTTTCATACTGTTTCTCGGTTTTATACTCATTATTCCCAACAAGCCTTTTTTGGTGGCCATTGTATTGCATCTTTTTGCTGAAAACTCTCAGGAATGTAAAAGCCTACTAAGGTGGCCAGTGTAACAAAAATGCCAGCATTCATACATATGAGAAGAAAGTAACAGAGAAATTCCCTTAGACCAGTATTGTCTGTGTTTTGGACATGGGCAGCTTTGGGTAGAAGCAGTACGATCTGATGTAGAAGAGAATTCAGGTTCAAAATACCCCATGAGTCTTAACACTTAGTTGATCAAAGTCTACGTGGGAGAATTAGTATATGTTTTGTATTTATGTGAAAAATTATCTAATCTCAACAGATTTCTTGTTTCTGTCTTTCCAAGACAATAGCAAATTATTTTTAACACCACCGAAAAAGAACTGAGAAGCAGCTCTGCAGAAACTAAAAAAAGCTGCAGGATCAGGGTCAGTTCAGAGCAGCAGCAGAGACCCAGCACACTCCAAATGGACCAGTGAAAGTTCAAGTCATCCTAGAAGGATGGATGGCAACTAGTAATCCCTCAGTGCTTTTCTCTATTCTGCTTGTCATTTTTGGAAACCCTTAGCAGTTACAATCTATTTATAGTTCACTCTGTTTTTGTAGTTTATCTCTGTTGTAACATCGTGTCCTTTGTCCTGACTGCACAATACCAACCCAAAGGAATTCTTCACAGCTGCGTTCTCACCTCCTGCTTTATTAGCTTGCTTTATTAATAGGGAGAGGGACCAGACTACTCTCATCAGGCTGCTTAGCTGGATGAGCATGCTCTGTTTGTGATCCAGCTCATAGCACACTACTTAAAATGGGCATTTTGGGGTATGTGGCCTTACCACAGGGTACTTCAGTTACTCAGTTGTCTTAATGTTTATTTGATTTTAAATGTCAGTATATTTATTCCACAGGGTTTATTATATTTTCCCTTCCCTAGTGAATGTTCCTGAGTGCATTTGAGTGTATTAAAAAAAAAAAAAAAAAAAGTAAATATCTGATGTGGCGACGCAAAGCAAGAATGATTCAACAAATTCAAAAATGAAGGAATTGTTTGCATTGGTCTAAGATCCCCAAATCCTGAGCAAAGAGATCAACTGAAACAAAACTGCTGGTCTCAGCAGGAGTGCAACCCTTGACTCAGCCCTTGCAGCCATGCAGTAGCCAAGAGCTGAGGCTGCTGGATGATGAAGGGACGTTATCAGCCACAAATAAGGGATGGCATCACTGCTCCCCCAGCTCCAGGCTGGCCAGCTGCCGTGGAAAGGGGAATTTGGGAAGTCTTATAAAGTCTGGGATGGTGACATTTGCTGCCAGGGTGGGTAGCATTCCTTGAGTGCAGGCCCACCATCCATCCTTCAGGGGAGCCAGTATTTCCAGTCCCACATATCTGCTCCTCTGCACCGAGTTGAGGACATGGGGAATGGACCAATTGCAGTAAACAAGAAGTTCCTGGATTAACTGCCAACTCCTTGAAACTTAGATTTAGGAAAGTTCAGAGATGAACTTTATGAAAAGATTATTTAGAGGATTAGTTCATATGGTATTTTTAGCAAAACGATAGCTGAAGAAAAGCAAAAAGGGTTTACTCTGGGTTTGTTTAATAAATTGAAAGAGCAACATTACCATATAATTTCCATATATGCATCAGTACAGCAGCTGGCACCATCCTGACCCCCCAAATTACTATCTTACTCCAGCCCTCTGTGCAACAACAAAGTGCTCCTGGGCCAGCGGAGCCGAGGAGATGTTTCTGTTTCTGCATAGCTAGCGGGCACGAGCATGGACCTCATCCTCTCCTCATCTGCAGGACTGCAGACCTCATCAACTTCCCGTGGGGTGAGGGGGAGCAGAGCCTATCCCAGACTCGCTGCATATCCAGCACAGGCTGGCAGAGCAGGGATGCAAGGTGTTACACACACTGGAGCAGTTTGTGCAGCCGAGGAAGGCTGTCCGTCACACACCTCGTGCTTGGCAGGTCCTGGCTGTCACTCTCCCAGCCTTCATCCCAGCTTGGGGGATGTTTAAAGGCAACTTCACCAAAATCCTTCTGCTTCAAAATCATTCTTCTTCCTTCCTTTCAGCATCATGATTAAAATGACAATTTGTGCTAAAGAACCAGGAATTCCTCATTCAAATTCTTCCAGGTAACAGCTTTTGCTCAGACAGGCAAGCAGTATGTCAGCTTTCAACGGGGAAGAAGAGCCTTGTTTATCTTCTGGAAGTCTAAGGTGTTCCCAGCTAATCCATCACTGATTTTTCTGTATCCAGGGAAGTTTCTCTCTAGGCTTTCCCATCACATCATGTTTTGTTCTATTATTCTGCTCCACTTCAGTTTTCCTTCCTCTGAGAATGAACCTTTCAGGAAAGCCCTGTTTGCTTCTGGACAAAACCAGAAACTTGAAAACCTCTGTGTACAATATGAGAAATCCCTGCTCCTACTGCTCTCCTGTTCCATAAAGCCAACAGTCCAGGAGGAAACTCTAGCCTTATGTGACCAACACAAGGAGGCCTGAGGCCTTGCAACCACAGTCCCAGCTGTGATCCCTGACAGTTAATACTCTGCCAAGATTTTCTAGAGATTCATTGACTCGGGCTGTGTCCGGACTTCTGTGTACAGAGACTGCAGAGTTTTTGCCAGGAGAGGATTAAAACACATTCTTAAGATGCATGTTTTAAGAGTCAATGGGCACAGGCTGAACCACAGGATGTTCCCTTTGAACATCAGGATACGTCTTTCTAGCGTGAGGGTGACTGAGCACTGGAACAAGTGGCCCAGAGAGGTTGTGGAGTCTCCATCCTCGGGGATACTGAAAAGCCATCTGGGAGTGATCCTGGGCAGCCTGTTCTAGGTGGCCCTGCTTGAGCACAGGGGGCTGGAGCAGGTGATCTTGAGAAGTGCCTTCCAGCTTCAACCAATCTGTGATGATTCTGTGTTTCTTTTTCCCTGCAAGGCTACAAGCAACAGCAGTCTATGTCACCTGTCTTTAGCCATTCTCCTGGAAATGCAAGTTGGGTTTGTCTGACTCCACCTCTGCTTTCTTATGCTTTTGTCAGAAAATACTGTGTGTGTGAAAAAAAAAGCTATGGGAGTGCCAAATACCAAAATTATTCCTGTTGTCTGCATGCTGTGGGGGTGCCAGACCAGTTTTGTTCACGAGGCAGTGGGTCTAACCCCCATGGTGCCCACAGAGACTGTCACACCCATACCTGAGATGGACGAACCTTCACTCACCTCCAGGCTGTCCCAGAATCATCGAATCATAGAATGGCTTAGGTTGGGAGAGACTCTAAAGATCATCTAGTTCCAGCCTCCCTGCCGTGGGGATGTCTCCAGGTTGCTCAGAGCCCCATCCTGCCTGGCCTTGCTAACCCTAGCTCTTTAGGGACATGCTGGCAAAAGGCCAACTCTGACCTGCACCTAAACAAACAAAATAACTGCATGAGAAATTGTGAAGTAGCAACATGGGAAAAGGCATAAAAGAGGAGGATTAAATATATGGTGAAAGGGAAGCAGTAGTTTAAAGGAGCTGGTGACCCAAGTAGAAAGTTCAGAGGCTATATTCTGTGCTGTCATACCACAGATACCAGATACCACTGAAAAACTGGCAAAACTGGGTCAGGGGTTCCAAACAGGACAGCCTGCTTGGAAAGGGATGAAGATGGTTAAGGAAAAGGGCATGGGAGGACATAGTGTTGCCTGCTGCCAGTTTGCTCTGCTGAAGGGTGGCTGGCTGCCTCTGCTCACTCTCACCAGGGCTCCTTGGTTTCTTCTTGTCCCAGGCTGGTATTTGCTGCTGCCTCTGCTTCCCTCTCTTCCTGCAGGTGGGTTTGGCCTTGCTGAGAGCAAAGAGCAGATTGTGGAGCAAAGACTTGCTTAAAACACTGTGCACCCATGTGAGCGGGTCGAAGGGAAAGATGTGCAAAGCAGGCAGCACGCACAGAGGGAACAGATTGGCTGGCACAATGACAGTGCAGGGCCAGGTCCCCATGAGAGAGCTGCTGAGCTCCTCTGGTGGCCCCACAGCTCTGAAGACCCTGAGGAGACATGGAAGAGCTGGGACAAGTCAGGGGGCAGAGGAGAAAGTGATCATCTCCGTGGGATGCTGGCCATGCCTGGCTCTGCATTGATCCTCCTGATGGTAGAGGCACCACTGTGCCACCTTCCCCAGAGCCCTGAGAGCCAGACAGCTCCATCCTTACCACCACAGCTCACACTGGCATCCAGGCAACCTTCTCCCTGCTGAGGCAGCCTTCAACTCCTCCCACGCTTTGCAGCCATAGATTAACTCAGAGAAGGTGAGTGAGGTTTGCAGCCACCTCTGAAGGCTGCTAGCAGAAGAAGAGCCTGGGTTAGACCCTCACCAAAGAGCATGAGAGGAGAAGGGTTTCCTGATGGGCTAAGGAGGTAGCAGGTGTCCTTGTTCCTTGGTCCTCCCTGTGGACATCTCATCAGGCAGCTCTGACTGTCAGCATTGTGATGCCAAGCCACGGTCTAGGGGTGGAAAAAAACCTTTCTTCACAAAAGCCGTGAGTGCCCATGAGGTCTCTCCAGCACTGCCCCTGCAGGCAGTATTTCAGAAATGGGTCTCCTGTGCAGGGGAAAATGGCATCAGGGGCATGACAGGGAAGCTGCTGTACCAGCATCCTCCTTACACCACATCTGCTGCTGTGGTGCCCATGACGCAGTGGTGAGGTCGTGCATGCAGCTGGTGCTCTCCTGGCAGAAGTGGGCTTCCCTTTGTCACTCATTTTTCTCAGAGGAAAGAACAAACACTGTGTGCATGCACAAACACGTGTGTGTGTGCCTGGGTGTGCCCGCCTTTGGCTGAGGCTCCTGGCGGTTCAGTGGTGCCGCACTGTTGGGTGGCAGCGGCAGCAGACAGTGACAGCAGACAGACAAGGTGGCACGGTCTGCTCCCAAGAGGCAGCTGAGGTGATGGTTTGTTTTTGGAGACCTGGCCTGAAAGACAAGGCCTGAGGCAAAGGCCCCTGGCTAGAAAAACTCGATCATGAGGAGTGTTTGCAGAAGAAGCAGGAATGCAATGAGCTTTTATGGGGACACATCCTGTGAGCAGTGTCACCCTGGGACCAAGGAGAAAAATGAGGACATGCAGGGACAGACAGAAAACCTTGTGAGGAGAGTTCATGTGCACACAGGCATATGCCCAAGTGGTACAGAGTTGCATCTTTCTAACAGCAAAACCTTCACCACATCACGCTGAACTCAAGGAGCTGTGAGGGTCAGAGCAGGGATTTGCATCACCTGGTGTCACCATGGTGTGGGGGGTACCACCTGAGCACAGGTTCCTGGCCAGCTGCCATGCCATGGGAGCAGGGAAGTCTTGTCCCCAGGAGGTCACAGAAGTGCAGGGAAGCACAATTTCTCATCCAGTGGCTGTCAGTTTCAGGTATAGATAATTAATGTTGAAACTCAGCACTGTTGGCTGTTAGAGCGGAATTAATATTGCCACCACCTCCAGATGTCATCTGTAGGGACATGGCATTCCCGCACCCTCTCATTCAGCCTGTGTCTCTGATCACTCCTGGTGCCTGCTTAGAAAACCTTGGCTCATTCCTTTGGAGCTTCTGGTTTCAGCTTCTCTCTTGCTATGCAGCAGTTTCATTCAGCAGACCTAGGAGCTATTTCTTAAGATTATTTTTTCAAGATTATTTGTTCATAAATTTCACTGTTCCTGGGTGCTCCAAGAAAACCACAGTGCAAACTGAAGTTTAAACAAAGTTGTTGCGTGCTATCACATGACTTACTTGAAAGCTTTCCTTTTAACCATTGCCACCTCTAATTATCTCAGAGCACACACAAGTGTTACAGGATGTTCTTGATAAGGTCAGAGTTTGGGAGCCAGCAGTGTATTTCTCCCTGCTCACTACCTGTCAGATTTATTTTGCATTGGGCATGGCTCTGCTGCCTGTTGGAAGCATGGATCAGCCCAACAGAGCACCTGTGTGTGAACCACTGGAAAGTGCATCCACCCTGGGAAAGGAGTCTCTGCTGAGCTCTACCTTCCCAAACTCACTGAAACTCCTGCTGGGTGTTGTCCTTGATGGCTGTATTTCTATCCGCTTCTCCCTTTGGCTTGTGGCATCCACGAAAACAAGAAGCGAAGCCGCACGTATCCCACACACCAGAAGTGCCTGGTGCACTGGAGTGTCCATGCACTACCCGGAGCAATGTCAGGCACAGTCTCTGGTCAGCGTGGCTGCAAGGCTGCTGGTGCTGGGTAAAAATGATGCATAAATGTGCTCAGCTGATTATGGTTTAGCCAGAAAGTATTGGAGAGACCTAATAGTATCTGTGCTGGCTGAGGTCCCTCCCTGTCTGTGGGTTGGGTATGAACTCTCATGCCGGGGCTGGCCTCGAAACCGATGTAAAAGCGGAGCTGGCATAGATCCTGTGTCACGTGCACTCATTTGACAGAAACGTGAGCTGGGCTCCAGGCCAGTTTTGAATGCTGCCTGAACCGGGAACCAGCACGGGTGTCACTGCTGTGGGACAATTCTGCTGCAGGTCGCAGAGGAAACATACCCTGAAATTCGGAGGGAAAGCTGAGATCACACTATCTTCTGCTCTAGCCAAGGGGCAGATGCAGTTAAATATTAACAGTGCGGTGATATAGCTGTGCCCTGGCCCAACAGTTTTACATACATTGAGTATTACGCATTGTGTATTATATACATTGTGTATTACATACTTTGTTGCATGCGTGTCTGAGAATAGCCACGCTCCTGGGTGATCTCCACAGGTATGACGAACCACCCTGCCCGCCCACTTCCAACCCTGCGAACTGAGAGATAATGTAACGACAAGTTAGGCTCACAATTTCCTGGTGCACTCATAGTCAGTCCACTTACTCTTGTATTTATGGGAGCAGGCCAATAATTCAGAAGTTACCAGTAATCTGTTGTACTGAATGGGCAGCTTGCTCCATAGGAGAGTCAGGACACACATTTTACAAGGTCACTCAGTCCAAAATACTTCCCTTGAGAGCAGCCTGCACATTGTAAAACTGCCAGTGCTGCCAGCTCTTCTTCCTCAGCCTCAGGAAAGCAGAGTGGGACCAGGGCTGCCAGCGTGGCTGGCCGTGCAGGCCATGGGGAGTCTGTCTGGCCATCACCTGCTGGGTAATGCAAGACCCCCTGCCGCACACACGCTGCCCCCATGTACACACACAGGGACATGCTGCTGTTCCCCTGCTTGAATTTGTGGCTCCTTCTGTGACTGCTTCCTACACTTTGTCCTTGTTTTTATCTTTATCTGATTAACAAGCTGAGCTTCAGCAATCACTTAGTTTGCTTGAATTCATGCCTTAGTTTCAGTCCACGGAGAATGGCACTTCCACAGGGAGCTCCCCTCCCTTCACTTAGCCGATTCCTCCCAAATCAAAAGTGGACCTGCTCTGGCTCAGCAGCGTCCCCGTGCTGGGTTTATCTTTCACCAGTACAAAGTGCCAAGTTCAATGATCTCATTCCTCCCACTCCCTTAGCTGTAAAGTGGCTCAGTTTTCCCATGGATATTTCACTTCAAAAGATGCTTGTTGAAGAGCCGGCCAAAGCTACGATGCTCAAGGGTCACATCTCACTGAAGCACATTGGCAGCTTCTTCTCACCTCCACTGCCCCAAACAGGATATCTGATGGTGACTAGTGCTGTCTCATTGCTTCTTCCACCACCGATGTCCACCCACTGCCTCATTTCTTACCCTGGAGGCCATTGTGAAGGCACTTATTCCAGCAGGAAGGGGAGCACCAAAGCCCACTGGGCAGCACAGACAGGCGATTAGCATGGGAAGACTCAACCAGAAAACATTGCTCTCTATTTCCTATTTCACATGGATTTGGCTTCAAATTTGCCGGCTAGCTAGTGTACTTATCCTTGACTCCCCCCACTTCTCTTACCAGCCTCTTTTAGTGTACTTCTAGCTAGTCCCACTGAAATTTCAGCTGTCCTGGGGCTAAAGTGAAGCAGGGCTGTCTGCATTCGTGATGAGTTGGTAGAGTTCAGTCCAAATTCTCTACCAAAGGTTGACTGCTTGTCTCTGAATGTTGGGTCTGTATGTTCCCTTTGGACTTAATACTGATGCCTTCTTGCCACTGTTCCTTGATGGTTTTCTTTACCCTTGCAGACCCTGAGAAACTGTGTTTGTTGTGTTTGTTGTGTTTGTATCACCTCATTTGTAGCTGTGAGTGGATTTGTGTTGTCAATATATTTCATTATCTCTCAGAAGTGTAGACAGATGCCCAAATGTTCACAAAACCATATTACAAGATACCAAAACTCAAAGATTTGCAACATAAGCTACGAAATGGAAATAAAAATTGAGAGAGGGAACTCTTAGCTTGTCCCAAAGGGAAGACTTAGGAGCACCTGTCATGACAAGTAGTGTTGGATACCTCCTCCTCTACTGGGGCAGTCCATCACTTGCAAGTGCCTTGGATGTCAGAGGCAGCAGACTTGAACACGAGATCTCACAGACCAATGTGCCATTTCTCAGCTACGAAAGGACTGTTTTTTAAAGCAATTTGAGCAGAAGAAACATGTTCATTTCCTGCTGAGCAGAAAGCTCTTTTAGAAACATAAATGTCCAGACTAATAACAATTGTGTAAACAAACACTGACAAACAGCATCACAGCTGTGTGCTTGTGATATTTAACTCCCCAAAGATTCAAGCTTGCGAAATATATTTGAACTCCTTTTTCATTTGGGAAAAAAAATATTCAAACCCAGAGTCAAGAACCCTTTCCTTAAATCTGTTGCTTAGTTTGGGTTGATCCCCAATTACAATTTTCCTGGGTCACTATTAGCTGCTTTATTGTTCTTTTTAATAAGTGTTGCGTGTTTGATTCCAAGCCTTCTGTAATTTAAAAAGCAATTTATGATGCCAGGAGATACGAGTGTGTTTACTTATTTCACAGAAGTGCTAGAATGATATTTAGCTGAGGACCATATGGAAAATCCAAGAATATTGTTCATAATGGCACTGAAGTCTTCTGGCATGGTGTAGTTGGGGGAGTTCTGTAATTGCCTGTCTCTCATTAGACCACATTCACACCAGTGATCCTAACAGCTGCATGGTGATATGCAAGGAGCAAGGCTGTCAGAAATTCAGAAAAATGAGTTCTCATAATGTTATACCACCTTTTACTCTATTAGGGCTGGGTTTAGACAACCCAGTCCTCTGTGTAATGGCATTTTGCTGCCTCAAAGACCAAACAGGATTTCTGAAGGGGTTGGGCCAAAAACAGGCATGGCAGGAGTGGTCAAAGGGGACTGTCACAGACTGAGGCAGGGCAGAGAGGTGACTTAGGGAACTTTGAAGGGGACCAATTGGTCTCAAAGGACAAGAGCAGTCTCTCCTCATGTCCTCCTGCTCCTGTCCATCTTCCCACGTGCAGGACACTTTGCCCCAGAGCAGTCTTGTCTGATGAGACAGAGGGTCACTATCTTCTTCACACAGCCACCCACCCCTCAAGGAAGCAGCCCTTTCTCCCCCTTCCAGTGGGACACCTCTGGGTAGCTGCTGTCCCCACTGTGGAGGTGAAGAAAGGCATGGGCCAGGACAGAGCTCCAGAAAGCAGGGATCTGGAGCCCCCTGATGATGGAAATAGTTTAGAGATGTGCTGCTCCCTTGTCACCTTTGCTCTCCTCCCAGGCTGCTCACAGCAGCAGCACAGGGAGCAGAGATCTGCAGAGGTGGGAAGGGGACACCCCTGCTCTGATCCCTGCAGGCAGGACAGCCTCTGACCCTGCCACCACTTTTGCTCCTGCTCTGAGCCTGGTGAGGTGCCAGGGATGGCCCTGTGGCTGCCATCGTGCTGTGCAGCTGTGATACCCTGCCTGAGCACAGCAGTAAGTACGTGATTGACATGCGTAATCTAGGAACTTATTAAGCAATCACGCTCTCAAGTGATTAACTTATTTTTTAACTTTTTAACTTACTGCAAAGTTAAATGCTTGTAATTATTGACATATTAAACTCTTGGCACAGGGCCAGTTCCGAACTGCAAACCTGCTTGCTACTAGCCAGTTTCCTTTCTCCTATGTTTTTTCCTTTCTTTCATTTTGAATTCACAAGCTTTCTTTGAACTGTGCTTCACATGAAACCTACTTAACTTGCCTCTTCCTTCTTATCCCGGCATGAGGCAGCTCCCACTCCTGCAGAGCTGCTGGTCTAAAAGAAGCCTCTACTCATGGGAGAGAAGGAGTCAATGTGTTCAAACCAACTCAGGAGTGACCATGCCCAGGCTGAGAATAGTGCACTAGGTGCCACCTCAGCCTCTGACAGGCAGCTTTGGGTACAGTTACCCAGTATGTCGTGACAGCAAAGCCTACCTTCCCCACCAGCAGAAATGTATGTTATGATGCAGCCTCAGTCCCCAGTTCACCCCCTCCTCGGTTGTTTATCAAGTCCTCTGAGCAGGATCTAGCCTTGTAATACCCATGCTGTTTGCACTGCTTGTCTCAGGTAGGTCCTGCTACCTTTACAGCAGGTATCAGCAGTTCAACTATGCAAAAGAAATAACAAACCTAAGGCTTAGGCTGCAAACCCTTTGGGGGTGGAGCTTGTTCTTTGCAGTGACACAGGACTGCTCAGCAGGAAGCTGAAGCCCCTGGAGCCGTGGACTTCCCAGTCTGGGTGGCTGTGGTGAGAGTCTGGGTCGAGACACAGGGATAACCATAGGCGGCGTGTGCTATGCCTGTGCTGTGACATCCCAGAGCTGGGAAGGCTGGTCTGGCCAGCGCCATCCCTGGCTCTGCTGATAGATGTAGTTACCCCTTCCAGACAACTCTCGGAGGAATTTTGTAAAGTGGATGGGTGGGTGGGCTCAGGAAAATTCTCTGATCAGCACTTAAAAGAACCTGTGTGTTTTCCCTGAAGTGCCTAGCACACCCTCCAGACTCTCTGCCAGTAGTTACAGGGCTGTCTGGACTCCTCTGCTCACTTCGGTAACCTGTTATCAGCGCACCCTTTGATAAGAGCGGCTCTACAAACCCCAAGCACACTGTGGGGTGACCTTGCCATCTCCTTGGGAAGTCAGATCAAAGCAGCAGGACCCGAGGGACCGCAGCACAGGTTCACAACAAACCAAGCTGCTCCAGGGCCGATTCCCTCTCCCTGGGCAGCGCGAGCATCCTCATCCTGGCCCAAACAGTGCTCACACAGCGCCCCAGCAGCCCATGAGACCAAATGGCAGTGGTACAGGAGTTCAGCAGTGCTTCTGCTGTTGGCAAAAGCCATGCCACCTCATGACTGCAGAAATGAAACCTTCAGAGGACAAAGTCCAGAAACACGTCATGCTCTGTGCCATGGCAAAAGCTGAGGAGTAAGAACTGTGCACTGAGCTGTCTTTGTCACCATGGGAGATATTCCTGGGTTGCACAATACTAAGTGGTAATTAATGTTCAAGGAAGAAATGAGCTCAAGCTGTGACTTTTGGATCGAGATGTAAATAATCTTAAACTAGAGGGATTTGCCAAATATAGTGTGATTATCATCTAAGAAAAAATGTGTTAGTCGTATATGAGCCAACCATGAAGTACACTTTGTTTCTCTCAGTTATAAAATAAGTTCTCGTGGTGCAAACAAATACCAAGTGCAAGCATGAGCTTTTTGAAATAACTTGAGCAGCCTAAAAACAAGGTGCATAGGCTCCCTCTACAGTCAGTTCTTAGATATCTAGCCCTCTGTGCTGACCTGAAGGGCTGAGATCCCATGACCCAACCTCCACCTGCTATTAGCAGCTCTGGGTGCAAAGATCTGTGCACTCAGAGCACCACTGTAGGCTCCTGCTCCACATGTGGATATATATCCAGAGGTAACTAGATGCTACATGTTCAGCTTTCACATGGCTGACATGAGCCCAGGCGAAACCCTACCAGAAACTACAAGATAGATTATCTTTCCATCACCACAGGGAGACCCTGCTTCATCCCTCTTCTTTCCAGCTTCCCTCTCGCAGCAGCTTGAGCCATATGGTCCTGTGCCTTCCTCTGTGCTCAATTTTCCACACCCCTTCACTGGGCCCCTACAACTGACTGCTGCAGATAGGATCAGCCTCTGTCTACCTAGCAAGTTGACTCTTTCGTGGTATACAGGACCAACAAGTGCCACAACAGGCTGTAGGAAAGGGGATGAGGCCTTTGCACCTAGAAACCAGGCTGGCTCAGCACAGGCAGTGCATCTCAGTGCGTGTGTGATTTGCTGCTTGTATGGATGTGTCCAGTGATTCTCCACCACATGCCTTTGAATAAAGCATGTCCTGCTCAGGTATACGGTAGCATGAGATTATGACAGACAGCATCCTCAGAGCTCCCTGTTAAAAGTCTATGTTCTTGAAATAGTCACAGGAGACAGAGCTATGATAAGATCCGAATACACAGGTAAGTACTGAACCAAAACCATCACTAAGTGGCAAGGATGAAAGAATGACTCCCTAGAAAGAAATCAATGCAAAAGTGTTTACTCATGCAAGAACGTTTGTAGGACAACACATCAGAAAGCACCTGAATGGGAAAGTCTGTCTAAGGCTCCTCTAGCAAACTGTTTTAGCCTGAATTCTCAAAGATCTGAAGACCAGTTTCCCTGAAGAGCTAACCTGCTAGATCTCTTTGCCTCAGTTTCTCAGACTTCATGAGTGATTTCATGAGAAGATGCTTTCAGATCTTTGAATTGGGGCTATTGTTTGGCAGCCAACAGCTATTTATATAATCATTATCAGCATGCCTTTTATCTGTAATTTTTTATAGGAGTGTGGTAGGCTTGGCTTTGTTCACATTTCACCAACCCTTCGAGCCCACATCTAAAGCTCAGGAAGGTCAGAGTCCAGGAACGTTTACCCCAGCTTTTGAAGGCTGACGTGTTTTAGAGCAGTCATGGTAATGCTTCACCACTGCAGATGAAGGGATTACTGATTATACCCAGCAAACCTGTCACACCTGACATTGTTCCATGAACCTGCTACTGCAGAGCGATACGGGTCTTCTGTCAGGGGCACAGACGCCCTCTGCTAACAGAGCTGCTGTGGCTTTCTTCACTCTGCTCATCTGGCTGAACTACCTGCTGTATCCTGATTGATGCTGTGCTCATCTGTGCTGATAAATGGGTAGGCTGGAGGCAATGTCTTGTATCTGGATACCCCATTGCCGGTCAGGGTGATCTTTTCCCTCCTGACTACCAGAGATAGCCAGCCTGACATCACCTCCCCAGAACTGCCTGGGTGTTGTGTGGTGCTAACAGGAATCAGGCAAAACAGTACTGGGGAGGGTGGTAAAGATTAAGCACTGTGGGTATGGGACAATGCTTGAGCCCGTACACAGTCGTGTTTAGTTTTTCAGTACAGATGTCACCCTGGCAAGCTCTCATGCTGCCTCCGTTCACATGCAGTCAGACCCACCAGCAGAACTGCATGCATGCTCACTGCCTGCTCTCTCCCCAACAAAGTCAAAAAAAAACATGCTAAAAACCTGAGTTTGAGACATTATACTCATGTGTGTCAAGGTGACAAGAGTCACCCGCCTTTATATTGGTGGGATGTTCCCTGAAGACTGGTGAGACCATATGCAGGAGAGAGTCTGGTCAGGATTATTCAAGGGCAGCTTGTATGACAGTAGGAAAATCCTCTGGACATCATGCAATATGTAAAGCTACTAGTGGTCGCTCTCACTGTAGGACAACACTTTGCTTCCTGGCAATAAAAGAGAATACTCGAGTGACAGTGGAGGTTTTCCAGAAGAAATAGCATTAATCATAATCAGAGATACAACCTTCTGCAAGCATAACTGGCATGTGAACCCCATAATGGCAGCTTTCTTCTTGCTTTCTCCAGCATGAAACTACAGTAGGCAGAATCAGGAGAGGGAGTAAGGCAGATTTCTTGAGTTTATGCACTTCTTGTCGCACTTAATTCAGTTTTGGCTGAGACAGGCTTTAGCTGTTAATCGCTGCATCAAATATGTGCACTGCTGAGTAGTCTGTGTGCAGGAGGGTGCAAGGTTTAAAAGCTGCTGGTACAGCGAGCTCCTTGAGCACTAACAGGGGGAATAGTCCCTTCTCTGCTTCTAATGAAACCAGACTGAACAGAAATACATAAACTCTTCAGTTGCACACAGTGAAAGGGTTGGCCTTTTCTTAGCTGCAAAAGATGTTTATTGCAGAGGAGCAGTCCCGTTTGTGATTCATGATATTTCCTAGGAATGCTGGTCACTGTAACTCAAGAGCAGTGTTATTGTTTTCAATAACCCTTTAAATTATTACATTACTTATCACCTCTGTTTTCCTCATTATTTAGTTTCGTGCTTCATGAAACTCAGAGAGGTCACTGAGTGCTCCTCAGGGGAAAATTAACCCAGGGACAGCAGCCTGCTCAGAGGTTCCCTTCAGAAGCACTAACCAAGCTACAGAGTCTTTGTCTGGCTTAGAAAGATTTGCAGATGACAAAAAGATGGCAGAAAATTTTCAGGCAGAAATCGTTGCCCATAGATGTTTTTTGTCCAAATCCACGCTTTCGATGCTCAGCTGCATCATTCTTCCAGTCCTCCGTCACTGAACGAAATGGGGAACGACATGAAGGGACCTTAAGCAACCATGGCCATGGGAGCACGACATTTATCACCCCCTCAAGTAAGGAAGGCTGAGGATGTCTCCGTTGCTGAACCGCACATTTACGTGT
Organism: Oreocharis arfaki; assembly: GCA_013398015.1. Classification (NCBI taxonomy): domain Eukaryota; kingdom Metazoa; phylum Chordata; class Aves; order Passeriformes; family Paramythiidae; genus Oreocharis; species Oreocharis arfaki. The sequence continues at coordinate 700,858 of VZRR01007152.1, forward strand.
TAGCATTGTCTAATAAATTCTCATTAAATAGCTGTAAACTGTGAGATGGAGCCGTAGCTTGCAGCAGCCTCTGCCCTCTGCCTCCCCAGCGTGCAAGGCAGGTCAGGAGGCAGAGGGTGGGATGGGCATGCAAGGGCTGGTGACCGGTCTCAGGGCCGCTGTCAGTTCCCAGAGCGCGAGGCAGCTGCAGGTGAACCCCTGCAAATTCAGTTTGATCACCTCTGGCCCAGAAGTCCCAGCTCACACTGCAGTGACTGGTCTGCCTCCCATTTGAGGCACAACACTATTCTTTAACCACTAAGTGCCTAAAGAAATTTACCCTGTTGTGTTTTTGCTGTATTGTTTTCTTCTATTCCCTCAAAAGAGCATACAAGCTGTCATTTGCGTCCCTTGTAATTTTAAGTATAAGGTTCTTCAGTTGTATGTACATGAGGAAGAGGATCATATTGCTTTCATAGTATTTATGGCCTCTGAAAATACCGGGCAGAGGAATTGTCCATACTGTGCCCTGACAGATTCTCAGTGACAGAATGAAATGGCCACAAGCTGACTCCAGATCCTGCATTTCAAGGATGTCAGATATAAAACAAATTAAGAACAGAAGCCGAAAAAGAAGAGACAAATTGTGTTTAGAAATGGCATTTAGGAAACAAAGGCTGAGATGCATGGCTTGACAACTGACAAAGTTAATTATTTGTTTGTGAGTTTTAAGCAAACACTTCAGCTGTTATTTAAGCATGCAGTGAAGGCCAAAGCCCTGGAAAGCAATTAAGTTAGATACTTTCATGATCTGTGACACACAAAGATGCCAGCCTTGGATGACATTTTAGAGCAGGTCAGAGAATATGACTTCTTTCAGAAGAAAGCCCTCTTTGTCTTATGCCTGCTTTCTGCTACTTTTGCTCCCATTTATGTGGGGATTTTTTTCCCTGGGATTCACCCCTGAGCATCGCTGCTTCAGCCCCGGCGTGGCTGAGCTGAGCCAGCGGTGTGGCTGGAGCCTGGAGGAGCAGCTGAATCACACGGTTCCCGAGTGGGATGGCCACGGCACCAGCTTTGACAGCCGCTGCAGGAGGTACGAGGTGGACTGGAACGCAACAGGCATCAGCTGCACCGACCCCCTCGGCAGCCTGGCGGGCAGCGGGAGCACCGTCCCCGTCGGTCCCTGCCGGGATGGCTGGGTCTACGACTCCCCAGGGAGCTCTGTTGTCGCTGAGGTAGGACATAGCTTGTCCAGAAAAGTCACTCCTGTCTGCACAGCTTAAGGATAGAATATGCTGGATTAATAAAGTTTGCTTTTGGTGGACAGTCTGAATCTGACTGCTAATAAACACTCAGTATCAGAACCTGCTGGGCACTTAGATCAAAGATTCATATACGTAAACAAGGGGAGATGGTTGCTTTTCCTGGCAGCATAATACTGCAATCTTGTCATCAGTGGCTATTCCCATAATTATTTCCAATACCAAACTGAGGGTAGCACCCCTATAGCCCAAACTGAAGAAATGGACTTTTGAGTGATAATCCAGATACTCATCCATAATTAACAAGAAGCAGGGGATAGGTCTACATTTCTCACATAATGCTTTCGCAACAGCAGTGCTCCTTTATCTCAATTTATAGTATCTAAACTAGATAATCTAGCATATAAAAACTGTGCAAACCAGTACTAACAGTCTTAAAGCCATGTAGAGGCCTGAAGTATAGGAATGACCTCCAAACCGGAGTGATCTCTTCTACTTCCCCTCCACTGCCAAATCTGTATTAGCTATACCTAAACTGTGCCTAGCAGATGTTTGTGTAACTTGATCTTAAAAAGGTGCATTGCTGGGTGCTTCACAACTTCCACGGGCAGGGCATTCATATTTCCTTGCTTCACTATCATCACTGTTATAAAGCAAGTGCATCCTATTTTCCCTTGGGACAGATAGGCTGGGGCAGAGAAGAGCTCTCCAGCTGTCCTCCACACACAGGAAACCGAGCTGAGCTGTTTAGCATGGCCCCAGCAAGCTTGTCTGGGTTAGAAAAAGATTAAAAAAGCAGCCAAATACATTCATGCTTCTTTCTGGGCTGAAGGCTAATTACACTTGAGTGAATATTTCCAGCTGTAGAGAAGCTATTACCGATTTGCCCTCCTCCCTTTGTTGGGTGTGCCCTGACAACCTGTTAATTGTAAATCAAAAGCAAGTACCCACTCACTTCAGAGAAAAGTCAGCCAAATCCTCTGCCTTTCGGCAGTGCTAATGAGCTGAGGGACACCCCAGCTCCTGGCTCCACCCCAGCAGGGATCATGGCAGCACCTACATCTCTCTCACCTGGCATTGCTTTCATGCAGCAAGGAAATACATGGTTTGATATAGCTCTTGGCATCCAGGAAGGAGACAATGCTCCAAGTGTCCTCCAAATTTCAAGCGGATGGGTGGGGACGAAAGGATGAGATTTTTCTGAACTTTTTTATTTGTTCTTTCAGAATTTTCCTCCGTTTCTCACTCTCATTATGTGTCATTATGCAATAATTTTCCGGGGTGTAACTTTTTCACGAGGTTTGGGAAAATCCAAACAAGATGCATTGCAGATGTCAGCTTAAGAGGTTAGAGGGTTTCTTTCCCGGAGTCTGTTTTCTAGTTGATGCCATTGGTTTCCTTCTTTCTCAAACAGCCATGGTTTGTGGGGAATGTCCATGTGCTTCTAACCGTGTTTGCCCTTACAGTCTCATCTGGTGTGTGAGGACTCCTGGGAGCTGGACCTCTTCCAGTCATGTGTGAATGCTGGGTTTTTTATTGCCTCCGTGAGCACTGGCCACGTAGCAGACAGGTGGGTGGTGTGTAGGCAGGTATGGGATGAACTCTTTGCTCTGGTTATTTGCTTCCTGAGGTTGTTGAACAACATTCACAATTCAGAAAGAAAATGAATGCCACCAAAACCTGATTGAGAAGGCCTGTGTGTCGCTTAAAAGGGAGGTGAGCGGTGGTTAATAAGGTCCTGCTTTCAAAGGCTGTTGTGCCCCAAGAATCCACAGAAATGCCAAGGTATCCCTCCACTTTTACAGCCCTGAGGAGTTCACACAAGAGAAGAGATTTTGTTTTCTCTCACAGGTGCAAACTGGAACGCAAGCTCAGAGTCCAAGATGAAATTTTAACTCTTGCATCAAGAACTATTTGCTCATCTTTGTGATAAATTTGTTTCACATTAATTTTAACAGTATCCAGATGGCCATAAATCAGTTTCAAAATAGGAGATTTTTTTCTCAGATACAGAAATAGAAGTAGTTGTTTCTTCCTAAATTTTATTTGATCCTCTTTTTTGTCAGCTGAGTCTGTATTTAGCCAGTTCTAGACCTTATTGTCCCTCATTTCCTCTTTTCCATCACAATTACCATTGTGTTATATATCTGCCCAGTGGATTTTTTTTTTTTAGGCTAGACTCTGAATAAATTTAATGCTTTGTAGCTGATCTTCCTCTGCATGTTTACCAAATTTTTCAGTAAAAAAACAAGAGAGGCTGAGACTGGAATTTGAAGAAATGGACGTAACAGGGAGTGAGTGAACAATCCTTCTGGAGGTCCAGTCTGTCTTGAATTTTTTTTTATTTTTATTTTCAAAAGCCTTTTCCTCCCAAGACTGGCCCCAAGACTGTCTCTGTTGAACAGATATTGCTATTGTTCCCTTCTTTTCACTGTCCCACTCCTCCAAGGGGCAAGGTCTACAAGAAGGGGCACAGCCATCCCCTGTAGTACTTCTGCAGTGTCACAAAATTAGGATGGGGCTGTGTTTGTCTCATTGGTCCCTGCTCCCTAGCTTCAGTGCAGGCAAACACAGCATCAGGTTCTGCAGACAAATCTGCTTGAGAAGAAGCTCATCTGTGCACAGATTGGACAGGTTTCTTTCCCATTCTCCTTAAACCGTTACCCTACTGCCAGTGAACCAGACTGGCTTTTTTATAAGCTTTCTGCTTAAATGGATTTTTCGTCAGTAGATAGTGATTTACTAAAGTAGCCCTTTGTGGCCACATCTTGTGTGTGGCTACACCTTTGGCAAAAGTCAATCTCAGGTGAAAGACATCAAATGGCTATGGCAGTACTACAAAAATCCTACATCCAGTCTTCAGTCCTGGGATGGAGTCCTTTCCCTGATTTCAAGGACAAAAGCGGACCAACTTACAACAATTTCGGCTTTTCTTTGCATGTATTTTGGAAGATCTTTGTTTCTTTTTTTTTTCATTTTAATCAGAAACATTTGTCACCTCCCTCATCCTCTCTTTCCCTTAAATCTAGGTTCTTGTTTTCTGACTAATCTCCTAGTAAATTTGAAAGCATTCCCTCCTTTTTCCCAGAACTGAGGCTTGGATGGTGATGCACACTCCTACAGGTGTAACAGGATATGAAGTAGCAGTGAGCAGATTCCATGAGCATCAGAAGCACCACATTTCAGATCACCTTTCCAAGCCATCACGTTCATTAGCAAAGGCATTTCTTGCCACCATGTGATGCTGAGAGCCAACAAAAGCCAGAGCTTCCAAACTCATAGCCATTTATATCCAAAATGCTCTCTCTGTGTGTCAAAATACTGAAGGATCTTTTTACAAGGGCTTTTTGTGAAGCAGAAGTGTGGAAAGACGTGAGGGAGTAGGATATAATTCCCCCTAAGATAAAACACATACATGTCAGAGTGTTAAGGGGTCTTCACTCTGCTCACACCACCCTGTCCCAGCTCACTGCCGCTCCTACACTGCGAGCACGCAAGAGCAACACAAAATACCATAACCAGAATGTATTGTGCTCTGGGTAAAAACAAAACCAGAACTCTCAAATGTGGTCTGATGAGGCTCTCTTGGGCTGAACTTTCAGCCAAGTAAAAAATGTCTATTTGTCAGGCTCATGAGAGGAGGAAGTTTGAGTGCTGGGATCTTCTGATGTTACTGTGGAGAACAAAAGACACATATTTTGGCTGGCACTTATTATTGTGCTGTTTTGTTAGTGGATATTGACTAATTGAATGGCTTTTATTAGTTCATACTTCTAACTGAATATGCATCTCTTGTCAGCTAGGAAACAAATGCCTTTTCAGTGTTCCAGCCAGCTTGTTTCTTTTGGAAAGCCGCTGTTTCTGACCATCAGTGAGTCACGGTGATAGAGGGAATGACAAATAACAGGGATGTACAAAACCCTATTCAAGAAGAGCTCAGTAGTCAGCCAAGGTTGAAGTAAAGAAAAAACCATTTATCTTCATGTTCTGACTTCTGAAGCTGCCCCCAAGTAAGGGCCCGTTTTGCCCTGGATCTGCCTTTATTGGGGCAGGGAGGCAGAAGACGGGCAGCAGAGCAGCCACAAGCCCAGCCCTCATCCCACATCCAGGGGATGAGCCATCCCACTGTGGTGATCTTTCCCTGTTGCACTCCCCCAGCTGCCAGCACTCTGAGGCTTGGGAACTTACTGAGCCAGAGGTTGTCTGCACACATTTCTGCTTCAGTCCCTCATCGACCATCCCGCCAATTTTTTCCATTTGCCTCCTGAACACTTTCATGTTTCTAATGTCCCAGGCCATCTGGCAGCAGCAACTCATGTGGCATAAGTGGGAAATTCATGAAGGAACACTTTCTTTTGCTTCTTGTAAAACTGAAAATCTCTTTGGGCTGCTCGCTCACAGCTCATTTCCGTAGCAAGCAGGAGCGCAGTCGTGAATCCAGCTCACTTCCTTCAAGCTACACTTGAGTCCGCACAAAAGTAACATATAGGCAGTATCTGACTGCCACAATTCCCTCTACATCCCTTAAAATCTTGGTGCTGTCAGTTGGTCTACAGCTCCTGCTTCCCAGATTGGCTTTGTGATGCAGGTCCTGCCACCCAGCAGCGAGCACTGCCACTGTAGAGCCCACTGTGGGAGCCTGAGGCATCCAGAAGCTCCTTTGCCCCCCCAGTTTTGCCCCTCTTCTTCCAGAGAAATAAGTACAAAAAACAATCACTTCTAAGCCCAGGCTGGCTTTTAAGATTTGGCATTCCAGAATTTGACTGCATGTTAGGCAAGCTGGTAAATTAAAAGGAAGACAGTGAGGAGTTGGAGGCAGTGAAGCCTCAGGATGTGGTGGGCCACGTACAACTGCATCAACATTTGGGATCAGTGACAGGAAAGGGTCAGAAAGCCCCATCACAGACACCCCCTGGGACCAGCACAAGCAATAACAGGACACTGGGCCCTGCGTATTAAAGCATATTATAGTGTTTATGCATGAATGTTTGCCTAATGCCCTGAACTTATTTACATGGCCAAACTCCAAAACATCTGTCAGAAATAAGGACTGAGGCAGGGGGAAAGATAAGCCAAAAAAAGGATATGGCTTTTAAAGTAGTTTTTCCTCCATCACATGGTGGAAAATCGCTGCTGTCCTCTCCACAGCCTTTGGGAAGCTGTGATTTGTATCATATTCATCAACCTATATTTATTCTCTGGATTTGTGTTTGCCTCCTGACCAGTTCTAGTTGTGGGAAAAGGCCCAATTTCTTAATAATTTAAAATATTAAGGGTGTAGGATGACACAGTGCTGTAGAGAAGGGATGGGATAGGAGCACTGAATTGTCCAAACAACAGCCATGCTTGCATGTTGGCATTTGGATTTAGGGGCAGACAGCAACAGCAGAGGACAAGAGCAGTGCTTAGAAAGGTGCAGCCCTTGGCCACAAGATCATCTGCCCATCAGATGATGCCATGGAGAACACCAGAAAATTTTTAAAAGTAATGAGCAATTCTTCCCAAAATTCAGTTGATGGGTGGGTACCTCAAAACACGGAGCTTTTATGTTCTCTTCAGGCACAGTTGAAATAAAGTCAAGGTTTAAGTAATTATGTGAGGGACAGGGTCTTCTTAATGGGCTGGTCCCACTTTCATTAACCTGGCCCTGTTTACACGCTCCCAGGTTCCTTGCCAGAGTCAGATGGTGCTTGGTGCTGAAGCGCTCCTTCCCAAGCTCCAGGGACAGCCCCACCACTGGGCTGGTTATGCTCTGGCAGCCCCAGGAGCAGACAGGCTTCAGCTGCTCTTAAGGGCAAGAGAAGCTGTCAAACTGTGTTACTTGAGGCAGGATGTGAGATTTAGTCATAGCCTGGGGGAGACACACTCCTGCCACCCACCCCAGGACACAATGCTGCTGCTCCACATGCCATGTGCAGCTGGACCAGCTTTTACATCTCTTTTGACTTCCCCACTCCAGGAAGCAATCCATGAATGGACAAAGGTCACCAGCAAGGAAATCAGTGAAGGACATTTGCCCTTGTGTTTATTAAGCTGCCACCAGAAGCAGATGCCACTATCAATTGTAGGTGACTGCAAAGCAAAGGCATGCCAGAGCCTGCCACCTCTGCAGCTCCTGCTGTGGCAGTAGCAGTGCGTGTGGAAATAAATTACCAGTGTGATAGGTAAGGGTCTTGGGCCTCTGCTTTTGTAGTTACTCATTTATTCATCTCAGTATTTGCTTTGCTTGACTTGTTGCTACCTCCCCCATTTTGTCTCTGCGGAGTTTTCAACAGGTTTTATATCAAAGAACTGTAAGTGAGTAGTTCTGACAGATTTCTCTTAGTGCAGTGATGCGGGGTGCTGAGGGGTGACTGGAATCGCCGCTTTAACCCGAAAGCATCCCCTGCAAGGGATGCCCTGGGGGTGCAGCTCGGCACCTCGCAGGCCGATTTCCAGCCCCCGTGCCGATGGTTGGCACCGAGACACAGCCCCGCACCCAGGCCAGGATAGCTCATATGTTACCAGGAGCAAGGAGCGNATGCACAGGACACCAGCTCTACCAGACACATAGTTACACCCCTCCTGTCCCTCTCACCCTCTCAACACAAGCTTGTTCCCCTCTGATCCTGAAGCAAGCACTAGTTTTGCAACCGCCCAGGCCAAGGTTATGCCATTCCTGATCTGTCCCCACCCTTCTCAGGGCGACCTTGCCATGGCCCTGCCTCGCTGGACAACGTGCTTCCCTGCCTTGGAGGCCCTCACAGCAGCACTGAACATTAACTGAGGCTCAGGTCGGTTGAGAGCAGATGCAAGGTCACTGGGCTGCAATCCTGGGGGAATTTCACCCTGCCTGCTAGAGTCCAGCAGTGCGTTGCTCAGCTGGGAGTTCTCTCCCTGCAGCTGATTATCAAGGGGCAGAGGTATTCTGTACCCTGCTCACAGTATCCTCATGGAAAACCGGTGTTTCCCAGCAGTGATAGGGACCAGCAACACAAACAGGGAAGGGGAGCCACAGAACCATTGCCCGTTTTGCTCTGCAGCCACAGGTCTGTTACAGTCACTCAATGAGATGGACTAGGAAATTCGTGAAGGTGCTGGATATTTCCTGGGAGACCCAGTGCTGCTCCTGATGCTCCCTGAGGCACAGGACCCTTGGTCAGGGTCCTGCAAGTCCCCAAGCCTGATCCCAGCTCACTCCAAAGAATGCCCCTACAGGACACATGTATAATGCTATTAACTCTGTGAGGGAAATGAGTCTTTCTCCCATGCATTCTTTTTTGTGCTCTGGAGTTGCCACATGCCCATCCTTGTGAGTAGCTGTCCTTGTGAGTAGCCAATAAAATAGGAGAAAATAAAATCAATTTTAAAAAAAACCCTCTGTGCAAGTTGTCACAAGATTGAACCAGGTTTGTAGTTACCTTGATCCTACAACAGAGATAAATCTGTTACATTGCGCTGCCCCTTCACAAGAAAAGCCAACAAAGTCAGACTTCATGGAAGCTTACAAAGTTTTCTTGGGATGGATCCCACCATACTCAAGATCTCATGAAGTCCATGCTGAAGTCCACACAGCTGATACAAAAACTTCCCAGCCCTAAAATATGTTTCTTCTAGTGTATGGAAGGGGAAACAGCTATGCAGGAATAGGGACAATCCCATCAGAAAACCCTAAGCATTGTAAATAAAGGATATGCAGAGAAATTGAAATAAGAGAGGCAAGACTTTTGAGGGGGTTTTTATTCTAAGTGGCATTTCTGTGCTGCTGCCTTAAAGCAGACTACCCAGCATGAGTTACACCTTCTTCAGCCACGTGCTACTTCTGATCCTTGGACGTGGAGATAGATTTTTTTGGCCTTTGGAGCACTTTGCCTGCAAGAGTAACAAGACATGAACATCAACCAGGAATGAAGGTGTTCAGTGAGCACCTAACTTCAAATTCTTCACCTGCTCTGCCTCAGCCCCAAGAAAATGATCATATTTTCCTTTAGGTTTGCTCTGGCTCCTCAGCAGATACTGGCGTTTCACGCACCACGTGTGAAGCTGCTATCAAAACTGGCCTTTTTCTGTTCAATTGTTAAGGGTTTTTTTTAACACAAATACCATTTATAATAGTGTTGGCAGCATGTTTGAGTGCTGAATAGTGCAGCTATTCACAGGCCAGTAAAGGCTTAGGCTACTTGTTTTCAAGATGCCTAGGTGGATGTGTGGTAAAAGGAGTCCAGAATCTGTCCTGTGAGAGGGTGGAAATTACTCAGCAACTTCTTGGAAACAAAGAAGGCAGCAAAGTAACCCCTGGGCTTCCCTCTGGACAGGGATTTTGCCCAATTTCAAGTGAAAGTTGCTAAGAGTTCATCATCATGACTCACCTGTGATAGTTTTCAACATCCTCCACAGTCTCAGGCAAAACTCTTCCTTTAGTTTCAGGCAGAAGCAGCACCAATCCACCCGCAATCAAACCAAGAACAGCTTCAAAAAGAGGCACAAGGAGCTTGTAAGTATTTCTCAAGTACTTTCTGCTGCCAGACAGAGAGGACTTGTCAATGGCACTTTATTGTGTTCCTCATACGAGATGTGCACCTCTATACACAAAACTGCCATGCTGAGGCAAAAATGGACGATGTGTCTGCCCTGTGGAGGCTGCACCAAGCCAAGCCCTCTTGTGAGTTATGCACTGAACTAGGACACCTCAAACAGGGCAGACAATCCTTTCCTTATAGAGGAAAAAACTCTTTTTAGTGCTAGAGCATGCTAGGAAACACATTCCGTTTTTATGCTATTCACATAAGATTAGAAAATGTATACAGAATGTATTATCTCCTAAACAATGTGATTAACTTCTCCACTGATAGTTCCTTTTATCCAATTTGTACATGTTTGGCATATGTATTTTTAATCTACTAGGCACCCTTCTACATGTCCTGTCTGTTAAAATCTGCATATTGCCATTCAAGGTATTTTTCTGTAAGTAAAGTGCTGACCTGAAGATTCATAAAAGTGTTGCAGGCCCTGACCCAAGAGTTCAGGTCACTAGTCTGCAAAACTTATCTTGCATTTATTTACCAGCTGCTTTCCAAATAGCTGGAGAAGAGCCAGTTAACAAAGTGTCGGAAAAGCTGAAGCATAGCAGCTGTACTTCTACTCCATTAAATAGGCAATTATGTGAAATTCTAGGGTTTTACTGCTGGACAGAAAATATAATGCACAGAAGAGCAGTAAATCAGCTTTAAATCCATCAAATATTAATCTCGTCAAAATTTTTTCTGAGCTCTTTGCCGTCTGTCGAACGCGTATTCAACACTAGCTTCCTTTAAAATACGAGGAGAAATAATAGGGGCAAGGAAGACATGAATGCATAAACAAGTTCCAGCTTGTCATAAACTGAAGGCTAAGACCTTGTAGAGAGCAAGGGGCTTCTGCTGAACTTACAGCAGCTGCCTCGGTGGCTTTTCCCTCCCTTTGGAACTTGGGTCCCCCTGCTGCGCCCTGGGAATGGCCAGCAAGGAGGTGAGGCGGCACTTACTGAAGACAATCAGCGGCAGATCGTGCCAGATTTCCACCAGTCTGTACACAATGAATGGGACGATGACTCCACCAACATCACACAAAGAGGAGCAAACCATCACCCCGAGATTCCTGGTTTGGCAGCAAAGGGATCATGTTAGTGTTAGAGTACTGCAGCTGGAAGGGGATGGATCGCAACTCTTACACTTGCCCAGAACAGATCCAGGCACTATGTGGGACTTCAGATCCCTCACACACCCTGGTTCTCCCAAGTTTTCCCTTTATTTCAGTCATGTGAGTTTCCCCTTGTCTAAAAAGACATTTCTTTTCTTTATTAAGCTCCGTTTTTAAAGCATTTTAATTGTGCTTCACCTACTTTATGTTCAACAGTACCTGTGTAGTTCTGACGTATTTGAGGATAACATAATTCAGCATAAAATATAGCATACACGTCACCCTCAACTATTTGTTTCCAGGCCAAATGCCATCTGGGGAGAGGATGCACCTACCTGATATAGGTTGGATACAGTTCAGTGTTTACAAAGCAAACCATCTCAAAAGCCATTGTAATTCCCATTCTCCCAATGCAAGCAGTGACCACTTTTAACCAATGCATGTCTGCAGAGAGAATACATTCAACACACTTAAAAGCACACCAGTGATTTAGCAGGTGTCAATTAATCCAACAGTGTTATTTCGTGGGACCTCTGATCCCACGTCAGTTGATGTTCTCAAGGGACTTTGTTTCACCCGTGTGAGTGAGGGAACAGGAACAGTCAGAGCCACATGAGTTGTGGCAGAGGGACCCTCACAAAGCAGCATGGAGGTTCCAGATGACAGGGTGGGAAGCCCCCACAGGGCTTCATTCAGGTGACTTACCCTCTGGGATGAGGGCTGTGGCAAGGCAGGCGGCCCCAGCCACCAGGTTCGACACAGCCCAGGGGTAGCGCCGCCCGATGCGGTCAATAGTGACGATGATGATGAAGGCAGCTGGGAACTCAACAAGTGCAGAATAGAGGAAATCCAGGTACATGTTCTCAGCAGCCATTCCCATGTGCATGATGAGCCCCTGGTAGAGGACGGAGCTTGTGAACCTGGGCAGAGGAGAGCATCCTGGATTTGTCAGTTAGTCGGAGAACAGACGTCTGTGTCCTGATGGAGTTTTCAAATCCAGAGCTTCAAAAACAGCTCTCTAGTGTTATATTCTTACCAGCTGTACATCAAAATGAGTGTGTTTTTTCTTATCTGTGGTGTCCTGAAAAGGTCCATCAGTGAGGGTTTCTGCTTTCCACAATCATCTTCTTCAAACTGAATATCCTATGGAAGAGCCAGTACATAGTACATTAAATTTCTTCTGGGAGGAACTGATAGATGGTACTGCCATGATGCTAACCTACATGCACAAACAAACCTGGAGCTCACCTTAAAATGGGAAGGCATCTTTTTCTGATTTTTTTTAGCCATATTGCTGACAATTTTCATAGCTTTGTCATTTTTTCCTTGAGATATCAGCCACCTGGGAGACTCTGGGAGGCACCTACAATGCAAGTGGATTAATTACAGAACAAGACATGAAGCCTACCTATTCTCCCATGCATGGAGACTTTGGAGGGATTAAATAGAGGCAGATGGGTTGGTTGTTTTTTTTTGGTTGGGTGGGGTTTGTGTGCTACTTTGCACTCCCCCAGTATAGGGAAAAGTAGTATATCCCATAGCTGAGATTGAAAGAGGAACAGCTGAGGCAGTGGCTTTGGTCGAAGAGGAGTTTACTAAAGATAAGTCAGGGAGGAGCTTTGAGTGAGAGGGGTGCTCTCATCTTATCCAGCCCATTCACCACAAACCAGCTCCTCTTAGGGAGCCATTTTTCACTTCTGCCATTACAGGTTAAGAAGTAGTAAACAAGTTAGAACTGGCTTACCAATTGAAAATTATGGATGAAGGAAGGCAATAGATTTCTTCCTGCTATTCCCAACCCATCCAGACAATTTCTCAAATCCAAAGCACTCAAACCAAAAAATATCAATTAAAAAGAGAGGAGAGAAACTAAAGTGAAGGAGTACCCCAAGTGCTTTTCTTTTGTTGGACTGCAAAAGCCTGCAAGTTTTTTCCTTGAAAGAACACGCTAACAACTTGTTACAGTTATGTTAGCATTAGACAATCTCTCAGTAACCATAGCTTCAGTGTAAGGCCAACTAATGTATGCCAAGGTACCTATTTTCTTTTATGAAATGCTTAAAGAAAAAAATTAATCATATTAATCCACTTTTCCTCCACTGTTTTTCAAAGTGGTCTGTTTTTTGAACACAAGGTCAGGTGAGGTGCACAGGCTAGGATTCCACAAGATCTCACTTGCTGAGGGGTCCTATTTCCCTCTCCTGTTTGCTGTGAACCTCCTCTTTGCACCAAGAGGTGTGCGCGAACGAAAAGGAGCGCCCAGTCTCTCTCAGTATCGAGCCCTGGGAAGCAGGAGAAGCTGGGGTTTTCTGGGCTGTGGGCAGAGGTACGACAGAAGGGCACTTGCCAGTAGTAGAGCAGCAGGAAGCAGGTCGGCAGGGTGACGGTGAGCTGCAGCCACCGCCAGTGGGGGACGGCGTAAGCGATGGCATCGAAGACCAGGAGCCCGACGGAGAAGGCCGCCTGGTAGAGGATCCCCACCGTCCTCCGGTACTGCGGGCCGACCACTTCCGTCACTGCAAACGCACACAGGGACAGGTGAGCGCCGTGCCTGCTCCGCGCGGGAGAAACCTGCTATGAGGGGACGCTGGAAGACCAACGCTACAGTAACACCTTGGGGAAACCTTGCTAATCATGGGCTTCCCAGCATATTGCTTCCAGACAAAATCCCCTGGTTTGCTCTTCTGGCACCCAGACTCCAGCAGGGAAGAAAACACTGCTGCTGGCAGTACACTGGCCTAAGAATCCAGAAATGTCTTCTGCTGTGGAGATCTCAGAGCAAACCAAGCATCCGTCAAAGTGCACAGATGGATTTTGTTGTGAAACCTAATGCCAACATACGTAATGTCTCCAACCCAACAACAAAGTTGGATATTTGGTTTCCAAAGTGCAGTGTTTCAGCCTGCATCTCACTCATTTCCAAGTACATAAGGAAAACCTGTATCACAGGATGGCATCACAATGCATCTGCACTGTGCAACTCCGCATCGCAGCATCACATCACACATGAAGTCTTGTTAATGCAGAGTTAAAAGTAACTATTTCAGATGGCAGGCAGAAACACACTCAACATTTTGTGTCCAGTTGTGTGATTCCAAGAGAGGAAACTCGTTAGGAAAAGAACAGTAAGGAAATAATTAGCAGCCAGGAAGGAACTGCTGACTTTTGGAACGACAGATTAGCTAATGCTGCTCAGCCGAATGATGCACGAAGACATCTCCTCAGGCTCAGCAGAACTGAGACAGAAGCAGCTGAAGGGCAGACAAGGGCTCCAGCAGAGCAGGCTAACAAGGTTGTTCTGTCCTTGTATCCTTCCCTGGATGATCAGTATCAGTATCACCCTTAGGGGAAAGATGGAAGTTTAACGGGGCTTTGGCGCTGCTTCTGGATAGTTTTTTTCATGAGAGAGTTTTAAGAGAATCCAGGAGTAACAAGATGTAATAGAGAAAATATCAGGATAGGGTGGATCATTGTCCTGAAAAGGACATCGTGCTCTAAAACAGCTTAAAGGTACCCAGAAGAGGGGATGAAGATTTCATATGTGCCAGGAAAAGATTTGGGAGGCCAAGCAAGCATCCAGAAATGCACAGGGAGGAATAACCATGTCTTAGCAGAAGACAGTCTGGACTGTGGAATAGGTACTTGTATTTTATTTACGTCAGACACCTGGATAACTGCATTAGCAAGATGCCCCCACTGAAAGACTTAATGGTAGTTTAGGGCACTGACTTACATTTTTACCACTATCACAATGAACTGCATCTCTCAGAGACATTTGGTAGAGCCACACGACATCCTAACACAGTTAAGGTTCTATCAGTCAGCTTTTAAAATATTTAATTTGCTGCTTCAGTGATTGCTTGCAGTTGGGTATTTTGGACAAGGGACTGAACTCCAATCCAGAAAAAGCAGAGAAGTCCCAGGCAGCTCTGCCCTGCACCAGAAAATTGTCCTGAGACGGCCCAGACCCAGTGTGGCCACAGAGCTGTGCCTCACCAGCAGACACAGGTGGTGCAGGGCACTGGGAGGGGCACCCACACAGCTCTTCCACAGCTTGGCCTCTGCTCAGACCAGTGGATACACACAGGTACACAAACACCTTGCCTTTTTATCAGCAAGTATGTGCTGTTCTTCAGCTATTTTTAGGTTCTGAAGCCTCTGTTTGCCCTTTAATGCTCTTCATGTCATAAAAATGCCACAGGTTTTCCCCACCCTCTGCCTGCTTCTTTAATGGCCTCCTCTGTCACCATCCTGTCGGCGCCTGGGCTGGAGGGGCTGCCGGGTCGCCTTCCCCAGCCAGAGCCTGGCAGGAGGAAGAGGAGCCATGGGGCCGAGATAGATCTGCAAAGGTGAGCTGTACCACAGGGGAAAGCCTACCTCTACGAAAGAGCCCTAATACACCACCACTCGCTCCAGCTTTGAAGGTTACTGTTGTTTCTCCCTAATGACAGTGCTTGAAAACATCCTGAGAAGTCAAAGAGGGAGAAAACTCCTTAATAAAACACTATGGGAAGCATTTTTTAAATGTCTTTTTTTTCAAGTTGAGTTTATTTCCTTCGTCCTCTGCAGCTAATCTTGGTCCTAGGAGAAGGTCCTGAACTCACCCAGGATGTAGCCTGCAGTCCAGCAGCCTTTGCTGACCAGCCCTTGCAAGAGCCGGATGATGACTATCCACAGGTAGGTGGGCACGAAGACCAGAAGGATTCCACACACAATGTTTGCAAGAATTGTTGTTAAAAGGCAAAATTTACGGCCAAACCTGGATTGGAAAATAATAGGCATGAAGCAAACTACTAGCCATGGAAGAATTTTAAACTAGTAAGAGCTTTGTCTATCTTTAGGGGGAAAATCCAATTTTGCTATGCAATATAGAGACATGCTTTTTATTCTTCACCCATTACTCACTTATCTGCTTTGCTATTCCATGAAAAATTACTGTGCCAATTGCTCTGCAATTCCACAAAAACTTACAGAAAAAAAAAGAATAGTCACAGGTTTACACATATTACATTGGGAGTGAAAAATAAGTATGGGTTAATATTATGATTCTGATATTTCCACGTGCACCAGATTTATAAAGGATTTGTTTACCACAGCCTTAACCTTTAAAACACTAGTAGGGTATGGATCTCCTTGTGAGTGGGCTGCATTTCACAGCTGGAGCAACTCAGAGCCTGCTGTACTAACAGTCCTCGGCAAAGGGCCCTCAGGTACTGGCATTTGTTTCTCTTTAACCCCTGGTGCCTGAGCCAGGGACTCTGACTCTGCTGGCTCTGAACAGGGAGGTAAAGGGATTATCTGCTTTTTCAGTGACTGCTGCTGCACACATCTGGCACTTTGTGCCAACTATTCCAAAGCTTCTCCAAAAGAAGCAAGATGTTTCCAAGCTGCAGCCACGCAGTGTGTGACAGACAAAGTGGGAGATCCAAACCAGCATTTCCTGGCTTTGGCTAAGACCCAAGGGCTCTGACGTGGCACAGTAGGAAGTTTGGGGAGCACAGTTCTAAAACAGTCCTTGTGGGCTCTGCAGGACTCCCTGAGCAGATCTGTGCTAACAACCAGGTATAACCTAAAAGGGAGGATACTGGCTCATGCTGTGACTGAACATCCAGGGGGGCGACCTTATTTTCAGAAGAGCAGAGATGGTATCAGTTGCACAACCTTTATCTAAGTCTGGCTGCTGAACATCGATAAGGGAGGTCAGAAGGTTTTACTGTCAGCCCACACGTACCTGTCTGCAATGTAGCCAATGTTTATGGAGCCAACAAAAAACCCAGCGTTCACAGAAGACTGAAAGAGATCCAGCTTCCAGGAGTCCTCACACACCAGGTCAAACTAAAGGAGCAGCCACAGAGAGAGACGGAAGAATGGAATGAGGAGCTGGCTCACATCCACAAGTCTCCTTCACTTCAGTTAAAGATTTAAACTTCTTTCTGGGTCAATACCTGTTTCTTCAGCACACAGAAATCCTACTAACTTAACTAAAACAAGCCCTTAAGCAGTTTACTGGCATTTCCCATTCGTGTATCATCTCCCTTTTCTGGAAAGAATATAAGTGAGTTATCTGCCAAAACTGGCACCCTAACCTATGTTGGCCCTCATTGATCAAATCAGCATGATCATCCTGGGTTTTTCAAACAGCTTTTTTTTTGTGGCTGATGGTGCAGCCATCAGCAGTTCTTCAGTTCTTCAGAATTTCTAAGCAGTTCTTGGTGCCTCATAGTCCGGCATGGCACAGAATTCCCCACGGACCACTCAGGACTAAGTGTGATGCCTTTACTAAAAGTCTCCTAGATTCCTTCAGAAGTCTGCCTTGTCCCACTTCCCATGGAGCACTGGCCTCCTGGAAGAGGGTGGAAGTACCCGCATCTGCCCTAAGGCCACAGCATTTTCTCTCTGCTCTGGTCCGTAGCTGAACTATGTTGTTGTATGTGCCTGGGGAGCAGGTATTTTCTATCCAGGGCCAAGCTTTATAACCCGTGGGTACCCACATGTATCTGCCATCTAGTCTTGCCCTATTTTCCTTGTAGAAATACATAAAAGCTACTGAGAATAAGGTATTACAAAAACCTCTCCTAATATGACTGAGAATTCCTTCCCATCCTGCTCGTAGCTGGGTTTAATTGAATCCATGCATCCGTAATCAATACAAACTCAAATATTTCTTCTGATGCTCTATGGGACTTGACATGAGGATATTCTTCCATATGTAAACTTTTCCTTTGAAACACGGTTTACACTGCACTATCCTTTCCTTTTCTTAGCTGTCAGAGCAGGGGACAACCTAGCAGAGACAGAGAAGTTTCGGAAACAGTCACAGCCAGGAACTCATTGACGAAATGCAGAGTTATGTGACACGTCTGGTTATCCTGTGAAGGACGTGGCCCATGGGCCAGGCCTTGCACCCCCTTCAGCAGGAAAGGGGAGACAAGTGATGTGAGAGCACGACTGCATGAACTCACACAGACTGCAAGTGCTCAGCTTCCCACAACCTCAGGAGATGATGGTGAGGGCATCTGGACCACAGGATCTGCTGGAGCCTTTTCCAGTGAGATGTGCCTGCCAAGCTGCTGCTCTGTGGAAGGCCTGGGTCACCCTCAATTTGAGGTTCCTCACTTTCATACTTCACAGCCCATAACTTGCTGAAAGAAGTACACTTACAGTGCAGCCCCTTATATCAGGTTCCAACCTCTTACAAAGCTACAAATGCTGAAGTTGCTAGAGCACAGATTTCACCTGCATCTGTGTTTGTCAGACATACAGGGGAAAGAATTCTGACTGCCAGCACCTCTAAACATTTGGTGGAACTTTTTATGATGAAATCAAGCTTGTCATCACAGTTACTGATTTATTCTTAAAGTTAAAGCACCTAAACTGCTGAAGTACACCAAGTAGCTTAACTACCACCTTGAGTTTATTCACACTCCTTCTAAGAATACAGAAGTCATTGGCTTTTCTACAGTTTATTCCTGACTTAAGCTGATTAATTGTGGGAAACAATTACCTCTTCCCCACACTGACTGCCATTTATTTTTATTTCAAACCAACTTTAAAAGACTTTATTCACTTAAAAAAAAAAAAAAGGGGGTGGGGGGAAAGAAATTAAGATCTTTGCACTGGCCAGTTTTGTTTGCAGCACCGCAAGCTGCACTGTTTACACAGCTTCACCAATCGGACCTCTCATGTGACAGGAATTTCATTCAGAACTGGACTTTATCTACCTGGGGATTTATTTGCTGAAATATGCTTTGCTCCCCAGCTGGAGATATAAGCCTCCTGAGCACCCAAGGCAACATTTCACAGCAAGGACAGAGGGAAGATGACTCGTAAAGCCCCCCGCACAAGTTCACAGTGAGAGACAATCCCTCCTCCAGGTAAGCAGGCGATATTTTATTTTAACACAGCCAAGGCTCCAACGACCCTCTCCCCCACCCCTCACCTTGCCTGTAAGAGAGGGGACAGGGCAAAGGAGGCTGTTTTTACCTCGGTGACGATAGAGCTCCCTGGGGAGTCGTAGACCCAGCCATCCCGGCAGGGACCGACGGGGACGGTGCTCCCGCTGCCCGCCAGGCTGCCGAGGGGGTCGGTGCAGCTGATGCCTGTTGCGTTCCAGTCCACCTCGTACCTCCTGCAGCGGCTGTCAAAGCTGGTGCCGTGGCCATCCCACTCGGGAACCGTGTGATTCAGCTGCTCCTCCAGGCTCCAGCCACACCGCTGGCTCAGCTCAGCCACGCCGGGGCTGAAGCAGCGATGCTCAGGGGTGAATCCAAAGAAGACGACCCCCACATACACCGGGGTGAAGGAAGCAGATAACAAACACAAGACAAAAAAAGTTTGCTTCTGGAACCTGTCAAACTCTCCAATGTGCTCTAAAATGTCATCTAGGGTTGGCATTTTGGCATCAAAACCACCTCAAAAACGTCAACTAGGTCCTCTCTGCAGCACTGGTATATTTAGTTGGCAGCAAAGCTACTTAACTAACAAAGATATTCGACCAAAAGTCAAGACTAACTCTATAAATTATTAAACTACATGTTGCAAGCTTTATTTTTTAGGTTTCATCTGAAATCAGACCTTAATTCACCCAGGGAGAATTTGCGTTTAACCCCTAACCAGAGCACTTATATGTTCCTGTTCTCTGGAAAAGCCCCTACGGGCCATAGGCCTCCAGTTTTTGTTGGGGGTTTGGGGGTTATTTTTTTAATTAGACAAATCAGCTTCTCAAATAATAGGCATTTTTAAGGCACAAACACAGATGGAAAATTCTACCAACATACAAGCAACACATGAGTTTAGTGTACAATGGCTGGGTACCACATGTGAGCAAAGCTTCTCAACCAGGATCTGTAAAAGATAGGTGGGTACACTCTAAAAAAAGAAGTGTCTATATGTTGACCTATTTAGGAAGAGCTTTCCTGAAAACTCCTGTCTCATGTGTCTCACCCCTCACCCTCCACACTCTTCCATTCCCAAGGAAAACCTCTCCCCACCTGTATCAAGGAACACAATTTTCACCTGACCATTATTCTTGCAGTGATACAAAAGAGAAAAAGTATTCACTACAGAATTCTGCCCTAGGAATAGCTGTGAGAAGCCACAAAATACAGTATCTATGGCCAAAACACCTATTTTTTTAACCACAGAAGACCTATAAGACTTTAGGTAGACTTCATTGCAGGCACCTCCAATAAATACAGTTATATCAGGCTCCAGTGGTCCATTGTCCTGCCTATGGATAGATACCAGCTATTCCCATATCTTCTGCTGAGAACAGCAGCCTTCTATCAGAAAGAAAAGCATAAGCAAAGGTAATGTTTAAAAGACATTAAAAAAAGCAAAAAACTGCCTGGAAAGCAATTTGAATAGCTTAGGAAACAATGAAAAAAATTTAAAGACACAATACACCAAAAAAAAAAAAAAATCAGCTTAGAAGGCCATTCTGGCCCAGGCATTGAAACAGAACTTGGTCTTGCTGCTTGTCAGCTACAGACCAACAGTGGCCTGAGCAGCTGTGAAAGCTGCTTTGCAGACCAACACTTCAAGATCATTCCCCACATCACACAGATGTAGTTTCTCCTCTCCTGCTTCATCCTCTTCTCCATCAGGAACATCTACACCGAGTTAGCATGAACTCCTCTCCTGGCCACTCACAGCTGTGTCACTCTCAGCCAAGCGCAGCACCACCCCACAACAGACCTTTGCCTCCCTGGCTCTTTGGGTTCCATGTGGAGCTGGGGAGGGGAACAGGGACACAAAAGTGCACAGCAGTCACCACGCTCAGAGCCAGCCCCTGCAAGCCTTCCTCAGCAAGAGGATGTGTGCAGTCAGCTGGGGCCAAAGGGAACTGAAGTCAAAGCTCACCTGGGAAGTGGGTGAAGCTAAGGCATTAGGCTGCATCATAAAAACACACCCAAAAAACCCTCACATCACTTCTTTTCCAAGCAGTTCTATTTAATCAGTTGGTAATGGTGTGTTAGAGTTTCCCTTGAACTACAAAAGTTCAATCCAGACTGGGCCAGTTCTCCCCATTTCCCACCATTCTCTCTGCAGCCAGCCCAGAGGAGGCTGGGTGGGAGTGTGCCAGGCAGGTGGGTTTCTTAGGGACGCTTCCCGAGGAGTCGTGCTGCTGACTGGCAAAGTTTCTGCTCCTGGCCCAGCCATTTGTACATACTCATCTGGGCCCTGCTAGTCTCATAACCATTCCCTCCCTACAGGTAAGTAGAGTATTCTGGGAAAAACAGTCTGGTGAAGCTGGTTATGCATCCAGCTCTCTATGAGGTAAGATTCAGCCAGCCACATACAAAAGCCTAGGTAAAAAGTGGGCAGTAGTTCCAAGACCAGGCACTGAAGTCACTCACTGCTGCCAGATGCAAATTTTATCACTGATATTGCTCAAATAAGCACCCCCAGACAGAGTAGGCTCTGTTCTACCTAAGCATCGTTAGGCACAGCCCAAGCAAAGAGACCATGTGACTTCACGCAGGAGAAATAATTTCATGCAGTGGGTTCATGGATCAAACAACTCCAAAATGCCAGCCTTGATGACTTGGGGAAGGGAAGCAGAACTCTCCAACATGCATTGAGAGAAATGTGTAATGATAACTGATAGTATTAAAAATACACCATTAAGCTTCTCATTTCCCCATGCTCACCTAATTCTAAATATGAAAAATGCTGATTAAGCTTGAAAAGATGCAGCTTAAGCCAAACTGATTTACAGCTCTACTGGTAACAATACAACAGGAAGAAAACACAAGTCTGATGAAAGAAAGAACATACCACCAGGGCCTACCTATCAATTCTGATCTTTGTCATCAAACATTGGTTCTCATTTTGAGTGACACGATTGAGGTATTAACCATCACAGCAGGAAAGGGTCGCACCAGGCTGATGAGCAGCATACAGAATAGAGTAAGAAAAATTCCAGACTTGAGATGTGGGATTTGTAATACCCACTTCATATCTTTTATTGAAATTGCTGAGTACTTTATATTACACTATTTTGATTCAAAATGGAGTTTTTATAAAAAGAAACCATTGTTGAAACTGAATAAGCCAGCCAAAAGGAACAACAAAAAGTTTCAAAAAACTCTGACCAATGCATGTTCTTGTACAATGCTTTGAAACCCTATCATTGTCCATAATTTTATTTAGGAAACACCTGGAGTAGAGCAAGACTGCTAGAGAAAAACTGACTTGCATTCATTACCAGCAACATTTCAAACCAATGACCATGGCCAGGATCATAGCGCACGGACTAGAAATTAGACTATCAGAAAACATTGCCCCAAATTTATTTTCTTGAAATTAATACCAGAGAGAGGCATTATGCAGACCAGGGCTCCTCTAGTCCTTGGGCTTTTCTTGGTGATGACAAACTGGGTAGAGCAGATTGTATTACAGGAACTCTGCCTCTATGTCCTTGAAAACTCTGGGTGTCTGTGCAGTTGGCCTAGTCTAGCCATAATCAAGGAAAAAAAAAAATCTTTGGGTGCTTGTCAGCTGCTTAGGCAAATACTGATGAAGTCAGTCATATGACCAGTACCAAAAAAAAACCAAAATACCATGCGAAGAACAGCAACCATTCCAGGCTAAAGCTATGCAGAATTGTACCTTTCCATCCACACCTTTGAACCAATGATCTGTTTAAATTAGAATGGATATTCAAATTTACAGGATAAATTAGACCAGTTCCAAAATTTACATCAAATCATCCCAACACACAAAAGTTATACTTTTCCTTGTCTCACAATAGGTGAACCCATAGAATAATACCCTGCCGGCAGGAAGAACATGTTACTATTAAGCAAACCTGAGTAGTGAGGATCAATAAATACAAGGAGTTAAAATGACAGTAGTCAGATAACTTGAATCTCAGAAGCCAGGGGCTTCACTGAGCCTTAATCCTTTCCTTTCAAAGGTTTCTCTTTTTTAAGCAAGCATTTAACATCTATGCTGAGACTTAAAAAAAAAAAGTGTCCTGGCTAGAGAGAGTCAACTAACTCAGCCAACTGGATGTCAGAAATCCAGTCATTACTGAACAGATCATTGTAAACAATCAAGAAATCTTTCTCTTCTTCCCTTTTCAATGGTTTCTTGTTAAAGGCAAAATTCAGAAAAATCTTTCAGGCTGAAGTCGTCGTATTTGGTTGGAAATGTTGTCCCATTATATATAATCTCTCTATACATATTTGATTAGGCACAAGAGGGATTATTAAATATTCAGCAAGTCCTCATCACTATCATCATGAAACGATACTGTATTTGTAGAGTTCTGTGCCTGCTGCTGGCCTGGCTTGGCTATTGCTTTCCTTTCCTTTCCTCCATTCAGTAAATAAGATTTGTTATCGCTGCCAAAACTGTGTGGCTTCTTTTGTGGGTACTTGCTCTTGTCTAGTCCTCTTCCTGTTTGAATCTTTACATCTGGAATGGTTAACACTTCATCCTCACTGTCCAGGTCATCCACATGGAGAGAGGTAAGGGCTTCAGATGTAACAGACTTGGCAGCAATGTGACCATTCTCCTGCCCTCCTTTTGCTGTTCTTGCATTTGGTGCTGCGACTTCCTCCATAAGCCACTCTGTCTCATTCTCATTAGCTTCTTCCTCACTGTTTATCTGCAAGAAAAGAAAAGAGGAGACTGCATCTGCCACTCCAGACTGACACCCACTGATCTCCCCAACCGTCAGACACCACAGCACGCACAGCCTTTGTTTAATGTAGCTGTGACACTGCAAGAGCACCACTTTTCACTGCGCTGAAACAGACATTGTTCTCTTCTTGCACATTCACACATTATTTGGTGATTTATAGACTGCTCTTCATTGCCTCAACTCTATCTTCCTTTCCCATTCCACAACATAAATATATATATATCTATATATCTCAGCTATGTGGCTTTCCTGATGCCACACAGAGTACGGTATCCACACAGTAAAGGAACTAGAAATCAAGGGGGTTATTTATTATTTAAAAAAGCTTCATATTAAGAAAACTTAACAAAAAACAAAATTTGATTTTGTCACTGTATTACCTTTGTGTATTTGTAGGAAACACCAGATGATCTTCTGCAGCAGTTTGTTATCTTGTTTATTACAATTTCTCTAAAGAAGGAGAAGAACACTACATTAGGAAGACTATATCCACTTATTAGCCCTCACTTTTCTTCACTGGATTCTCACCATCAACATAAAGCATGTCAACAAATGAGCTGCAAACTATCACATTGACCCTGAACCACTCTAACAAAATTCAGTCTGGGGTGATGTACATCTTCCCCCTTGCTACAGCTTCAGGCTAACTGTTCTGAAACCCCTCTGGCTTTCATGTCTAAGGGAAAAACACCCCAAAAGTTGTCTGGAAAGCAGAGGAACAGCAAGACTTGCACTTGTTCCTTGACGCTGTTGCATGGATCTAGCATGACTCCATGAAACAAAAAGGATATCAAATGCTAACAATATTGTCATGCTGTTTTATGCTCCTTAATTAGCAGTTGCCCACAACACAGGCTAGACCAACTCAATTGTACACCCCAGCCCTCTTTATGGGGGCCTTCAGAGAGTAATGGAGAATTTGAAGGAACCAGCAGTTTGACAGTTGATGTTGCCAACTAAAAAACAGAACCCAAATCTCTTTCGCTTGCGCTTTTGGCAAGTCCTGACAAAGAAACTTCTAAAGCCTCTTAATAATTGCTTACCTCCTCTCTTTTTTGTAGAACAGCAAGATTATGAGACACGCAGTGAGAACAACCAGGAGGACACTCAGCACAGCACCAACAGCCTGGCTTCTCCTCGAAAGACCTTTATGTATTTGCGTCTCCTCATCTGTCTGGTGCTGATTGTTTCCTGGATCATTGGTTGATCTAGCAATGTAAATTGAAAAGATAAGACCTATTGATAAGTTTTCTTAACTGGTTTAGAAACAGCAGATCAAAAGAATACATGCCACACCATCCTGTCAGTCCAACCTAACAGCTGTATGAAGTGAATTTAGGGGACTTCATCTAAGCAAAAAACAACTTGAAAAACACAAATGTACGTACTGTGCCTATATTCTGGTATGCTATCAAGCAGCGCATGAAACTACAGTCAGGACTGCAGAGCACAATTAAGCACTCCAGAGCTTATATAGCAGCAGTTATCCACACAAAGCTGCCGTTTTAGAACCAAATCTGCACTTGAGTAAACTGCAAGGTCTACAGAAATTATTTTTCATCTGACTATGGCACTAAATGGACCAAACTCCCTCAACAGGTTTAAATCAGAATCAAGAGTCTCCCTGTGCTTTCAAGCTAGCAGCCAGAAAGTAAACACTCCTAGTAGTAGTCACTCCATTTTTCAGGCTGCCTACCTGTCAAGAATGTTGTAAGCACCTAGATACAGACACTCTGCTTTTAACACTGTCCTCTCACTAATCAGTAGATTAGCTGATCATATTTAATTGCAGAAATACTTCATTATTCCTTTAAGACCTGTAATGATTTTCTATTCCAGGCTGAAGTAGTGGGCACATAGAGGGGAAGTTTTCCAGACAGTAAAACAAGGGGGACCAAACACCTCATGCACAAACTGTTTGCTCCTCTCATTCAAATGAAACAGCACATTCAGTTAGCTACAGTAGATTTTACTTAGTAAAAACAATGATATTAATTCCACTGTGCCTCGCCAGCTTTAGGTCCAGATCAGTTTGGCAAGCTTTAATTTAGTGGTCATGTGCCAAACACTACATACATGATCATCAATTTATCTATGAGCCTACTGCTTTTTTAGCTTTTCCCCTTTTTCCAATCACTGTGATGAACAAATACAAAAAAGCCTTTCACTCTGAAGTGACAAAACCAGCTTTCAGAAAATGGTTAACTACTCACATTAATGGACACACAGCAGATGTGTACCAGGTAAATAAATACTGGCAATCTGCTGTCTCGTGAAGGAATTCAGGGATGCCTTCCTTTGCTTGTGGGTTGCAGTGGAAGAAAATGGTTGAAGACACAAACTTTGATTTATCTTTACCACATCTGGAGTCAGATGAAAATATGACATCCAAATCATCATCTACAATGAGAAGAAAACCTTGTCGTTTACTACTTCCTTGAGAACAGTCTGTTAACATTAGACCCTGGAAAGAAAAGTAGCTAGCTAAAGGAAATCATTGATGACAGGAGACCAAAGTCTCCTATCTTGTTTTTCTTTTTGCAAAGTCTTTCAGCCTTCAATTGTCAAGAGCTAACCCCTATTAAGGCCATATTTGCAACTGAGCTTACAGAGCAAGAAAAGAGCAACCTAAATTAGACTAGACAGACTTTGGATAGCTTTACAGAAATGGATTAGCATTAGATGTGAACCAAGAAAATAGTTATTTTCTGATGAAGCAATTCACAGAGTATCAAGAGGGTCTGTCTGGTGAGCAAGTACTTACCATCAACATAATATTTGGCATTTCTGGCAGAACCAACTCTCCGAACACGCTGTTCATTAGTTTTCACCTGGCAGATGTTTGCTCCAAAGCATTCTGGGAAACTCGAGTTTATTATACCAGAAAGTTGAATTTGATATACATATTTATCACCATTTGTCCGTTCGTCACCAGAAGCTGTGTACAACCTGAGGAAACAGAGGACAAGTCTGTTCTTAAGTCTAAACTCACAGGCTGGGGTTATTCCCAAGACATAAGACTGGCAACAGTGGTAGATGGTATCACTGGCTGATTCCAGAGCAAGCTGAGTGACCAATTCAGCATCTGGAAAAGATGCAGGACTGTGGCTTCCTCCCTGAACAGGAGAAGTAAGGATTATATTTAGCATAAATATAATCCTTAGCAAGCACAGAAAGCAAACTTTTCCAGCTATACTGCCCTCAATGTGTGAGTGAACATATAAATACCTCCAAAGGTTTGAGGTAAACTGAAGAAAAAGCATGATTCAGTGGCTCATACACACTCCTGACTGCGAGAACCATATGGTGTGCTCTGCAGCTGTGATAAATGGCACAGCTTAGAAATCTTCTCCAGAAATGTAGCTAGTTCTGCCATTCTGTTATTTTGGGGTTTGTCTGGGGTTTTTTTACTCACTTGTAATAAACATCCCCTAAAGAAAAGTTTTTCCCAGTTGCAGGATTAATAACTGTTCCATTCACCACCTCCACCTCCTGCTGCTTCACAGCACAAGCTGCACGTGTGTCCCATGTGATGTAGTAAGCACAGTTTTCTTCATCAAACCTACCAAATAAAAGATAGAGCTAATGATTCCAGGAAAGAGTAACGAGTTTTTAGCACCTTGAGAAAAGGAAAAGACAAATGCTAACCCACATGTGACAAGGTCCTGCCTAAGCATCATACCAAGAGTAACCTAAAATAGTCAAGTAGCACTCCAGAAAAGCTTTACAGAGAATTACACTGGATTTTTCCACAGTTTCATGATTTTAGAAGACCTGGCTGCACCTGAATTTCCTACTGAAAATTCCAGAATTCCCACACTGTGTCAAAGGGTTTTATTGATATATTTTAGCTAGCAAACATGCTAAGGCTGCTTTTTTGCAGCATGTTAAACCTGCCTTTTATTTAAGCAGGACAAGAGGTACAAGCTAGTGTCCTGGTTCTGGCCAGGACAGGGTTAATTTTTGCAGCAGCCCAGAAGGGCCATGGCCAGGACCCAGAGGTTATTCTATACCACCTCACATCACTACTAGGGACAGGGGCAAGGACATCTTTTCCAGGGAGAAGGGGTCCCTCCTGGGCCAGCACAGCATGGCAGAGGGACCCCAGTCAAGTACCGCTGTTTCATTTGAATTGTTCAACTCCTTCTTGTACCCTCTGTCATTGGTATTGTTGCTGTTACTGTTTCTTTTCTTATCTCATTTCTGTTTCCAGTAAATTGTTCTTATCTCAACCCTTGATCTTTGCCTTTTGTGCTTCTACTTTTCTCCAGCCCTCTGAAGGGGAAAGGGGGAATAAGCAGTGTGTAATTTCAGTGGGAACACTGAATTAGAGAACACCATTCCTAAACCATGACAGCTAGTCAGAGTTTGCTGCCTAGTTCTTGGACTCACACAGAGCATTTTGTTCAGTGCTCCAATTCTACAAGCAATATAGAGTTAATAATATCGAGACTAAGCAAAAAGTCCTCAAGCTTTCTTAGTATTTGTGATCATGCATATATACCTCATTTGAGACAGCTTCTGGTTAAATACACTGTATTGAGGCAGAAATAAACCATGCTTTATTAGCTCACTTACCTGCAGTAAATGTTCTTTAATAAACAGATGCTGAACAGAGTTAAGAGTTAAGAGTGGTCGAAAAAAGACATTAGTTACTGACACTGAAAACAACAGCATCCAAGCCATTATCAGATCTAATTTGGAAGCAGAATGCTTAATTTTTTTTCCCAGAAATTTTAAGATAAATACAAAATACAGTGTTTACTGAAACGAATGACTGAACAAACTCCAGAAGACCCCATGTCTTGCAAGTACAGACTATGGATTATTTTAGGGACTGTCCAACAGAGCAGACAGTCCCTGTCCTGAGATTTATGGGTTTACTAGAGAGGTACAAAGGAATCAGCCATGAAGATCAGTGGTATGTAAATTTATTACTCACCTCTGCAGCATGGGCACGCCAACTGTTCTTGCACATTTCAGTTCTATAATTGTTGTTACTTTCTTGTTTTTCCTACATTCTTGCCCACTGGAATAACTAATGTACACTGTATCACCTAGAAGAAAAAAATGGTGATGAAAGGTTTTTGTAAGCAGCTATCAGAAATTTCCTTTGCTCATTCCCTAGACTTCCTTACTTCTAACATTCTTTTCCTCTGCACAGACCATATATCAATTACAGTACTTCAGTAATTTGAGGCATTCACACTCGTGATCATTTAAAAATCACTCCTCGAACACCTTTGTCTTTACATTGTACCCCGTGTTCAGGTCACCAGAAAGGCCATAACAAATGTCTGCATTTAAGATATCATTTTTTTAAACATAAGAGTAAATGAAGATACCCATTTATAAATGAACTCAGCCAATAAACACAGGGAATGCATGTCATTGCTTTTGTAAATGGATGGAAAATTTCCCTGAGCACTAATTTGAAAAATATTCCTTAAACTAGAAGCTTGAGTAAAGTTGAGATTATTGGTTTGTACTCGTCTTCCTAAGAATGAAGCCAATTAATCATCCTTCACGTGCTGCTTTAATTAAAGAAGTTAGTAGAAGCAGAGTAAGTCTTTTCAAATAGATGAACAAAAATTACCTCCCCTCTCACAATTATAGAATGACATACTGGCTGAGGTTGGAAGGGACCCTTGGAGGTCGTCTGGTTCAAATCCCCTGCTCAAGCGGGATCACTTGGAGCCAGCTGTCCAGGACTATGTCCAGACAGCCTTTGAATACCTCCAAGGTGAGAAACTCCACAACCTCTTTAGACAACCTGTGCCAGTGTTTGGGTATCCTCACTGTAATAAACGGCTTTCTTGATGTTCAGATAGATAATTCATTTCTTACAGCTTTAATGAGAACACTGTTTATTTGCTTTAATGTTTTCTCATGGCTTAAACATCACATTCTGCTTTTCTTTTTAAACAGAAGATTCACTGATAAAAATATTTCAAAATAAAGGCTTCGGCATAATTTAAGAACTACTATAGCCAGGCTGTAACATTTGATCCTTCAATCTCTAGCTCTCTACAGGAACAAAACATAACTCTACCTGTGACATTCAGCTTCTGTGTATGAACAAGTCCAAGAACTTGAACATCTCCATTGTAGCTTTTCCTGCAAATACTGGCTCTTTCAGGGCAGCCTGTGGGTCCCTCGTGTACCCTCTGACACAGGTTCACATAGTACCTGTACAGAACATGGTAGACAAAACTTCTGTAAAATTCATTTAGGCTAAACTAGAGAAGCGATACACAAACTTTAGAATCTTCATGGGAAGCTAGACAGTTTGCAAGAAACTAAATCTCAAATTAGCTGACAGAATAAAGCATGTACTAAGGTTTGGCAGATTACTTCTAACTGTCATTTTCAAGTAGAAGACTGCAAAAAAAAAAAAAAAAAAAAAGATCATTTACCAGATTAGGTCACTAGTCAATTTTGACCGAGGTCCAAACTAGAAATTGGAACAGAGTCAAGAAATATCCAAAAGGTTTTTCATTTATAAAGATTATAGTACTACCCTAAATTTAGCATCTCCTTGGAGCTATACATGCTCAGATATGCTAGAGCAGAGAACTGCTAGCAAGGTGGTGAATGAAGTGTTTTGTTACCCCACAGCTCATGCTAAGTTTAGAATTAGATGCTGTCATCCTTGCCAGTTCCTTTCTATCTCCCAGCTGGAGGAGGGAGGCTGGAGAGGTCGATGACTTCCTGACATCCATACTTTCCACTATGCTAACACATTGAGAAATATGGGCAAAAGGCCCTGGTTAAACTTTAGACAACTTATAAATTTGAGTCAAAAGAAAGCAACTAAGTAATTAAGATTTTTCTTCAACACGATTAAGAATCAAAAAAAAATAGCACTTAAACAACAAAATTACATTTTAAAGATAGCGGTTTAAATAGAAAGCTTTTTAATAGCTTTTAGTTTAGATGTATTCATCCTTTAAAAAGGGTTACCAATAGAGGGAAAGGGTGAGAATGTGATTACTCAGTCCCTTCCGATAAAATAGGTTCCTTTCTGAGTTTTTTTTTATTTATGAAGTGTTAAGCATTGACAGTTTTGAGACACTGAGCAGGGACCAAACAGAATTACTATGTCACATTACAACTGTACTGATAAGCAAGCTGCTCCCTGTGAGTTGCTCATTACTCACGAGTTCCCATTGTGGAAAAAGATCCATGATCCTGTCAGGGAAGAGAGCATTCTCAAGTCATAAGTTCTGTGTTTTTGGACAAACTTGCACTCCATTTTCTTGGGAGGACAAACAGCCTGAGTCTTCCATTCAAATGTCACAGCACAACCAAGAGTCTCACTGAGAAGGTATGGGCTCCCAACACCAGCATTTTCATCACATGTAAAGATAATGGTAGACTCCTTTCTTGCAGTTGCTATAAAGGGAAAGGTTGGAAAAAAAGAAAAAGCATATTTTACAAGAGGCTTTCAGGCATGTATGGATTTTAGTGCAGCTAAATCTCAGTGTCACCTAAGACCCTTATACATGAAGTATAGGAAGTACTTACTGGTACTACAGAATCCCCACTTTTCATCGCCCTGGTAGTTTTCAGTTGTAGCACACCACGGCATGTTCTTCCCTTCTGTAGTACATTCCTCATAGGTCTTCCCTTTGTACTTGAAGGGGAACACACAGAGCTCTCCCTTTTCAGTCACTGAGAAGGAAAGGTATAATCTCTTAACAACACACAGTAGAATAGGAGGTGTATCCATATTCGGAACCTTATTCAAAGCCTGTACTTCAATACAGTACTTCCGCTACAAGAAAGGTCAGCGACAGACAGCAGAACTACTGAAACATGGAATTTAAACCCAATTAAAAACTAGATGTAGCACACAATTAGCTACAATCATCCCTACAGAAAAGTTGCACTGTCTCTTCTAGGGAGATACATGTTGATGTTGCAGATTAGTATGACGCTTGTGATTTAGCAAAACTACATGTTTCTGTTGCTGTATATAAAATCTACGTTGCTTCCTCCTGTCACAACAAAACCTCATATTTTAAGGGGAAAATATCCTTTTGAACATAAAGAATGGGTCTGCTCCGATCTCACCTGGAGGGCACCGATCTCCTCCTGTATACTGCAAGATGACTTTTTCATCCTGGTGGTTATAGTCCATTCTCATTTCCTTTATGTTCCCAAAAGATGACACACCACTTTTAGATGTCAGACACACTGCCCCATCTCTGCATTTTCCCTGGGGCAAGCCTACACTGCACACACCAATGTGGTAATTGTTGGATCCAGAAAATACCTGTGTAGAAAATCAGAAGCATCACAGCAAGTCTAGAGTCAGTACTTACAAAATCACACAAGTGCTTCATAAAACAAGTCTTAGGCAGCACTTGCATAATGCAGTAGGAAAAGATAACTTATTTTGCAAGTCTGGCCTTCCTTAATATGACAAAACTGCAGATAACGCACACAGGACCACAGATAAAATTTGTTCAGCAGACCTGCTCTCTCATTCAAGATTCTGTCAAAGGTGAAGACTTCTCATTCCTTTACCCATTACTGTCCATTAAACTCACTCTCAAAAACATTAAAATGTTATACCCTCTAATATTATTTCCTCTGTCAGAAGCCAAATAAGTTTCAATACTGACCATAGAACATTTCAGCCTTTTCTCACACCCCAGAATGCTTAAAAGAAACCCTTCCTGCAGTTTTAAAATGTTGATAGCAATAGGCAATTTTAAATAAACAAGTGAATAAATAAACAAATAAACAAACAAGCAAACAAACAAATAAGTGTCACACCACCAGAAGGCATTACCTCGAATGATCTTCCAGAAAGGCTGGTCAGGTTAAAAGTATAGTGTAGCTGTTCATCAATCACAGAGCAGCCTAAAGTTTTCACTTTATCAGGACACACAACTGGAGTTTCCCACTCAAACACAAAAGTGCAGTCAACTTTCCTTATCATCTTTGGCTTACCCTATTACCAAAGAACACAGGAAGACACATTTAATTTTTGGAGTTTGTTGTTTTCTCTGCATTTCCTCCCTTCCCCAACAGTCAACCTCAGTTACTACCATGGCTAGACTTCATTGATTGTAGGACAAAAGCCATATTATAACCAGTACCAAAAAAACCTAAAAGAGAAGTGCATTCTACCTAGCTCCAGAAAACAATCAAGGTACACAAGTTTTCTTCTTAATTAGGGTTGAAGTTTGATGTTCAGCTCAGTTGCAAGCGGCAAAAGTGTGAGAGCTGTGCTTCTTGATGGCAGAGAACATGAAGAAATTACACTGAGTTAGGGTTTCGAGAGAATACTGTTTACTTTACCATGTTTTAAACTAAAGTATTAGTATAGTCTGTGTAATATTCAGAGCTGCCTCAAGTTTCAGCTCATGCCCTACGCTGATGGAAAATGATTTCATGATATTCAGCAAGCTCTAGTTTGACAAACATCATATCTAAGTGCTTCTCTGCAGTTTGTTGAAGTATTAAAAATATTCAAGAAGTGTTAGATTCACATCACCATGCAAACTCAATTTAGTGTTCAGGTGTTGACACAAAATAAAAACATAAGTAACTAAATGCAAATTTTTAAAGTTGTGTGTGATTACAGAAAACGATACAGAATAGGGAGAACACTTCACAGTAACACCTGTACAGTTACACTGGCTCTTGTGTTAGCTTGAGGTACAAGTACAAAGTTTAGGATCTAAACAAGGTGCTATACAGCATTAAGATTAATGTCAGCAATAAGTTATCATTACATTACTTCTGTGGAATCTGATCCTTGAAATCATCAGAACCTGTTACCCTCAAGCTTAAAGTCCATGCAGTCAATAAAATTTTGACAGTTAAGAATACAAATACAATACTTCTTGAAAAGAGTCCGTCCACACATTCTAGAAACAAATCCTTGACTTAGTTTTGAACAAAGCTAACACTGGTTACTACCCACTTGCCATTACACTCCAATATCAATGTAAGTTTAATAGGTATCTTACCAGACTAGTTCCTTGGCTGCAGTGAAATACAATAACAGACGTATAGTTCAATCTGTTGTTTATCTGACAGGGAGTAGTGCTGTTGTAAGTGATGTAAACTTCATTTGCTGCCTTATTGAACTGGGGAGGTTCAGTAACACGACCAATATCCTACACAAGCAAAAATATGTATTAATACAAATACAGGACACACCTAGATTCCAGATCACCCAGAGATTCAGATCTGTTCAGATTTATCTGTTTGGTTTACATGGGAACACAACTATTGCACTTTCAAAAACTGCATTCTATACTCAACAGCCATTATATTTCAATCCTAACAAAACACAAGTCGAGCAACTCAAAACAGTTTTTGACTAAACTTGGCAAAAGCTGGGGAGGTTCTGCATCTTAGAGGTAGATTCTTCTTTACATCAATGTGCCAAATTAGCAACACATCACTTAAAAATAGCATAAACAATGGAGTAAGTTCTCTAGATTAATATGGAAATTCATGGAAAACAATCTCAGCTTTTTATGTCTATCTTCTAGAGCTTGCAAACAAGTCCGCAAAAGCCTAGATCTCTCAAGGTAGTAACACAGACAAGTTAATCAAGCCAACAGGCTTGCTATTTATGCAGCTGTCAAGTTCTTACATGAAAGACCAAAGAGCATGTTGAAGCATGCTAGTATCTAGACTGCTTCCAATTCCAACAGGCTACCACAAGACCAATTAAGCCACAGAATGGCTAAGACATTTTGCTTCCCAGTATGCGTATTTGGCACACAAAAAAATTTTGTCGCTACGTGAAAAAAATTCTCTGTAGCAATTTTTCATATTTATCACTGTATTGAATCTTCTGACATCCAAAAAAAATCACTGGGGTTCAGAATAGGAAAATACTTCTTCATAGGGAAAAGCAATAAAACGAGAACTTTGGAGAGGAGATTTTAATTCTGCATTCCATTTCTTTAATCCATTGTCAAGCCTCTGGTTCAAATAGGGTTTCAAGGCAGGGATACAATATTAAATTATAAGGAAAATGCACATTTCAGTGATTCCTGGCATAGTACTTACTATTGGTGATTCATTAACAGGAACCATGCAAACAGCTGCTCCAGGTGGACAACTGACATCTTTAATAGGATTGAGAGGCTCACAAATGTTGATGTAGAAGTCTGGAGAAATATCTGTAGTATCTTCATCCACAAATGCTTCATAATACCCAGTGCGATGGATCAGAGGAGACAGGTCAATAATGGAACTGCCATTCATTACCGAGCACTTCACCTACAAGAAGGTACATTTATTGCTCTTATTCTTTTATTACTTGCTTTGATTAATTGACAAACATCTTATCCTTTTTGGGGCCAGAAGCATGGATACATTCAAAAGTTTCAAATATAAGTAAAGCAGCATTTGTTATAATTTTTGCTTGTCTGTAGGTACTAAACACCTACAAGCAGCATATGAAAAACGTTGATAATTTAACATTCTTATGGAATGGAGTCCCTGTCAAAACAGTACCAAGACAAAGCTCTGGCACACATACTCCAGCATATGCAGGTCACTACGACTTTGTAAGATCAGGCCCCATCCCTTCTTCTCCTCATTTCTCACACATCATTGGGCCACCTCCCAGAAACAAGCCTGGTTATAACAACTTTATAACATTGTAACGTTAGTGTATTGCAAGTTGATGGCTTGAGTACTACACTTCCTCAGAACCAATTTCATACACTCCTAACGTGCATAAACCTACTGACAGTCTTCGTGGAATTTGAGAAATCTATTCTTGTTTAGATATTGGATAAGGAGCAACTAACAAAATTACCATTTAATTTCAGGAAATATAATCATTGTTGTTACCTAGATATCATCACACTGAAATAGCTTGGGTCACTGTGAAAAAAGTGATCAGAAGTGCACTAAGGATCACCAAATGGCATTAACAGGCTAGAAAACACAATGGGGTTGGGTATTGTTGACTTGTATTGCAGCATGGTACATATTACTGAAGGGGAAACCAGAACTGTGTATAGCTGAAGGAGGGGACATGCGACAGTTCCTGTCAGGGAAAGAAAAACTGGAAGATGTTTTCCTAAACGGAAGCGAGAGCTATTGTAGTACTGAAACAGTGATGAGGAGGAAAAACAACTTATTGCAGGGAATGATGGTCACACCAGAGGTAATCAAAGCAGCAAAAAGAATGATTAGGCAGACTCTCAAAAGAAAATATTTAGGTATTAAGAAAGTATCTAAATTCATCCAATAGTTCATTTAGCCTTCTAATCCTAGTGCTGCCTTTTACTCCATGCACCCACATCTACTGGCCATTTTTAACTAGCTAAAATTAACTAAAGACTACCTCGAAGCATTGTCTGGAGCACCAGTTCAACTAAACTGACCAAATGTTGTTACAGCATGCATTGTACAGCAGAAGCAGATTCCAAGTTCATGCTATCAAGGTTTATCAGGTTTTGCACTGAACAAACTGGTCAGGCACTTGCCTGGCCTCTAGTCACCTGCCTAGAAACAAAGACTATCCCCATGCACAGAGACGCTATCCATCTTCAAGTCAACCTCAGCTCTGCTGGTGTGCTGCACTGGAGTATCTTAACCATCACTTCCCAACATGACACTCTGTGGCTTCCATCTGAACTGTACAGAAAAGCAGCTAAGTAGGTTCCACAAAGGAGTTACTCTCAAGCGTTAGAAGTTTTAACTTGTCTGAACACACAAACCAGGAGTTTGTCAAGTATTGCTCACCCCTGTTGAAAATGTCAGTATGGAAGGCATTCAAGAACTCCCACATGAATTCGGGTTCTGCACTACAGCAAGAAACCTCTCCCGCAAAGAATTTTAAATATGCTGCTATTATATCTAACCCCCCTCAGAAATTTTAAGTCCCATGAGTGTTTTCTGCAAAAGTAATCTTACCTCTTCCTCACAAGCCAAGGAAGTGTGCCAAGAGAAGTAACTAGTGCATGTCTGCTCGTCAAAAGACACAAAAACAGGCCAGCTCTCATCTCCAGCTTCCGACTTGCATACAAAGCTAAAATAGCTTTTATGCTTCAGTGCAGGGTCTGCAGGGCAAGGATCTCCATCTTCATAGACAAGCTTTAACACTTGATCTTCATAACTTAAAGTTTTACTCTGTTTTCCAGCATTAACTGGTTTTTGGCCACCTGTGATGCAGACAGCTAGAGTAAAAAAAGACAAATAAAGAAAACAGATCAAGTCTGATGCAACTGCCCTGAAAAATTGCACTATGCAACATAAACAGCAGGAATCCTAAGATTTTAACGTCACTTTAATTTTCCTAAGAAAGACAGGCTTTGCCACACCATCCAGAGTTGCCATTAAACTGAGCTGAACTGCACTGTTACAAAGACCAAATATTGCCTTTAATACTTCATCACCAGCTGAATGTACTGCATCTGTACATGCTTAAGCAACCACAGAGCAGTGCTTAGTTATCACTTCTCTGAAAAGCAAGAGATTAACACAAAATGTCAGACAGATTATATATAATTTTATTAAGATGCCCCTTAAAAACCAAATCAATCCAATATTTTCTTATAACTACACAAAAATAATTTTCACAACAAGCAATATTCCTGTTTTAGCATCTAAGATGCTAAAGTATTGTTTCATATTCAATTTGACAGAAGAGCTAGTAATTCAACCTGCAATTAAGCAGCTTAAAAAACAGTTAATTAAGCAGAAAGTTGACTTCTACTGATGTTTTAGAAGCATCCAGAACAGAATAGAAAGCTAGAAAGAAGATTGGCAAAGGGTTGAAGTGCAGACACAAAGCCCAGTGCAGATGCAATGCATCACCACTGAGTCCACTCTAGCTGGAAGCCTGTAATGTCCCCATTTTCAGAGCATTAAAGACGTGCAGTAGAAGCACCTACACTCCTGCCCTCATGTCCAAAAAAACACCCAATCATAAGGAACTAAAGGGACTGGGACCTGAAGCGAGCCCATGGAAATGGTGTTTGGTAGAAATATATGGCCTCATTTCCTAAAACAAGTTTAGGTTCTTTTCCTAGTCAATACAGCCAAACAGCTGTTCCCTTCACTGCTGCATTTGCAGTAAAACATCACATTCTACTGTAAACTTGAGCATAAGCATTTCTTTTGGTTACCCTATAGTCAATGATTACAGCACCAGAGAGGATAAGATGATTACCAGCTCCATTAGCACATGAACTTTTGGCTTCAGCACAAACATTCAACTCAATTATTCTGTTGTGTGAATCACTGATGGTATAGCCAGACTCTCGCTTTAATGATGTCAAATCAAAGAGGTGGCCTGTAGAAAGATCAGGGAACAACTTAATCTCTTTTTCATATTCAAAATCCAGACATTTCTTTGTATTATAAGCTTTCAGGAACTTAATTTAGTAGGAAGGTTAACCAGACCCTATTTGCTTGCTAGCTTAGAAAAGCAAACAGTTACTTATTCACATTAACACAGGAAAAAACTAGTTTTGAGCTATAGACTATTTGTATTCCCAGGGACACTGCAGTACAAGATATTTCTACTGTCAGTAAGCTTGTTAGTCACTATCCAGAGGATGTGTCACACTGCCCTTTTCTAACAAAGTCCCTCAAGAACACAAACACAGTAGTGCTGCTTCCAGCAGCCTCTTCCATGTACAAAATCCTGAGGCCTCCTCCTTACCTGTTGCAGGATTGGTTACCCGACAGTCATTTTGCACATTGCTTTTAAGAGGACATGCAGCAGCAGTGAACCATAAGAAGGTATATTCACAGTCTTCAATGGCAGTTATAAGTTCTGGCTTTGATTCCTAAACACACAACAGTGGAGAGAGTGACATCTCTATAGAGTGATAGGGTAAGATTCCATGCCAATAGGTTTATCCCTGCAGCCTGTAGCTGAGCTCAATTCAAACACACCAGTCTTAGAAATTAACACATCATTACAGTCCAGTGAATTAATCTAAGGACAGAGTATTTTACTGTGATTATTTCAAATACACAACAGTACAGAATCACTATCAGGGGAAATAAAATTAATGAGAGGAGAGGTAAAGGTAGCCTAGGCCAAGAAAATCCAAAAGGCGATTCAAATCTCATCAAATGGAAGAGTACTTAACGGCAAGGCATGCAGATGTGCAAGAGTTAAGAACTACACAGCCAACAGCATCATTTACTAATTGAAACACTTCCCAACCTGTGCTACATTCATCTTCAAGATGTAAGCAGACAATCTGAAGCTATTACAGATGACAAAATTTTTGCTAACAGACTGTACAAAATGATCTCTTAAAAATTACTCAGCATCTAAAATACAAGTACTTATAAGTCCATCTGCTTGCATGAACACATAAAATCCCAGCAGAAGGAATCCACTCACAATTTTGCTTTCGTCACACTTGAGGCGCAATACTGTTGTTTTCTTCCGAATTTTATCTGGACACTGATCTCCATTAATGTATTTCAGGACAGAAGCAACATTTTCCCAACGAGGACCATCAGCCACTTCCCCAAGACTAGTACATTTTGTACCCTCAATGAGGGAGGCAGCAGCATCAGAAGGGCAGGAACCTACACAAATAAGTAAAAACTGCATTATCACTCCAAATGTTAGTAAGGTGTACTTGTCTGGAATAAAATTCCACTACTCTACTTTCAGGTATATCATGGCTGATCTATCTCCAAGCCATTGTCCAAACCATACTCATTGGGCTGTATTTTCCCCAAAAATCACAACTAGCAGCAATTGTCTCGCTTCACTTAAGGTCATGCAAAAAGTACCACAGCAGAAGTAGACCACTACAGAGTGGAAGGGTACAGTCTGGCCTTGCACTGCACAAAACACAGAGTCAGTCAGAAGATACCATAGAGAAATTCTGAATTGATTATTTTAATCTTTAAGAGCTACAGCATACTTTGGATAAGGACAGAAGAGCCAGAGTGCCAAAGTTATCAAGAGAAGGTAAGAGCTGCTCACCCACTAAGCAGACGGAAATCAGGCCCACAGTCTACCTTTCTCTCTGTGGTGCTGAAATCACACCACTGTCTCCACACACTTTGCTTTGTGATTTTTCTCACTCAGAACAGCCACCAAGCAGTACTGTCCTACCACTTGCCTTCCTTAGCTATAGGAAGAACATCTTTTTATTTTGCACTTACGTGTAGCACTATACGGTACTAAGGGCTTGCAGACATTAATATAGTATTTCTGGGTAGTAGCAGATATAGCAACTGCCTCCCAGTTCTCTCTGTGTCGTGTCAGGGATGAAAAGTCATAGAAGTTTCCTTCGTCATCCCTGTACAAAAGATTAAAGGCATGTAAAATAATTAACTATTTTAAAGTTGCAGTTCTTAAGTTACAACAGTAATTTTAACCTGGTAACTCTAAGCAGAGTATTACACTGGAAAAGAAGTCTGCATTAGACTCAGTGCTCCCCAGAAACTTCAAATTCAGTAGAGAGATATATCACTGCACCAGCTATCCCCACAGAAACTGTCCACGTGCAAACAGCTCTCAGCCAATGCAAGAGTAACGCCAACTTTTAATTCAAGCATGTCGGCTTTTAGTGCATGGCACGCACTCGCACAGTTACAGCGCACTGTTTTACCTTAGGGGAGTGACCTATAATGAGGCCAGATGTTCAAACTCTGGGCCAATTATTAGCCACGTTTGACCCCATTTACCCAATCTTAATGAGCTAATACTTGGCTATGACAGATATAAATGACATTTTTCCTGAAGCATTTTTTGGTGGAAGTTTCAAGCAGACAGCTGTAGTCTTGTTTAAATTAGCTATTGTTAAATAATAACTAGACACTTGAAACAACCTAACATACTCAGCATTCAACCATCAATAAATACATACCAAACAGTTCCCTTTTAATATTCCCCAGAAGAATGTCAAAGCTTTTTTTTTTTCAATGAAATTAGTTTTTGGAAGCACAGGTTGCAAACGTTATTTAAAATATTATGCATTGGCACTGAATGCTACATTAGCTGGTCAAAACACAATAGCTAAAGGAGGAGGGTTGCACTGAATTGCAAGAAGGCTGTATTTGTCTCTCTCAATGTGCAGCTCAATTTTAATATTGTGGAAACAACTTACTTGTAGGAGCACTCAGTAGATTTAAGAGGTGGGCAAGCATACTGAGTATGCCATTCAAACATGTAGGTGCAGTCTGGAGTCTCCTTCAAAAACACTGGCTGAAAGAACACAATACAAAAGTAATTCGCTTTCTTAGTTAGACACATTGAAACCGAAATGTCTCAGCCATGCTACATGAAGCTCCAGGAACATACATATTATCTTAGAGCCACACTATGCCTCTGACCAGCTGAAAAGCATGGCTTCTCCCAAACCTGAGTTTATCCACATGCACACTTCTGACAAAAGGGCAGCCATTAAGAATCGTTGTCTTCCCCATGAAATAAGAAGAGCAAAAGTAATTCTAGACACCATTGTTTAAGAATAGGAAGAGAACTACAAATACAGACAGATACTAAAGGCAAGTAACCAGTTTATTTTAGTCTGGCCATGTAAAACCTGCTTTCCAGCACATTAAACCTTCTACCTTTTATTTCTTACAAAGAAACAGCTGTTATTTATGGGAGAACATCCCTTCCCAACTTCTCCAAGAGCTCTGGTAATGACAGACGTCCCTTAAAGGAACAACATGCCCTTATCTTCCCAGGCAATGATAAAGGTACCATCCATAAACAGGAAATTCAAAACATTCTTCATTTTTTTGTCCCCTCACAGGAACTTTGAATCGCCTGTCTAATCTGTAAATGATTAGGCATGCTCACGTTCTTCACCCTACCCTTCCATACTTTAAAAAAGAGGGCAACTCTGGAAGACAGTATGTACAGGAAGCATGTTTTGAAACTAACCTCAGATGTAGTCTTGTCACAATAGAATAATATGGCAGTTGATCGTTCATATATTTTATGACATTTTTCTCCACTGGTGTAATTAATCATTATTAAACCATTTTTGAAAGTCAGTTTGTCTGTATGTAAGCCTAGGAGCGAAGAGTTGAGAAAAGTCAACAGCTACAGTAAACACACAACTGCAGTAATGCCTCTGGCAACAGGGTCACATTAACAGCAATAACATGCACTATAAAGAATTGATAGACAGACCTCAATCCTCCTCTAAAACTTGCAATCTAGTTATTGAGTGCCTACTACTCCAGTAAAGCAAGGTTGAGCTCATGCATAATTGAGTGTCAAGGCAACTACATGTATGACATTTTATCTGCACAGTGAGCAGAAGCAGTGAGGTGCTTTATCTCATTAGATGTTCGAGCTTAGCAAGAACCCTTCTTCTATTACACCCTGGCTAATCTTCCCGTTCCCTCGGTTTGTTTTGGTAAGTGCAGTACCTGCTACTTTTCTGAAAGTATTGCCCGTCTTCTTTACTTGACAGGATGCAACACCGTGACCCTCCGCGACACCGTGACTCTCTGAGCTGCAGGGCTCTGTTATTTCTCCACAAACTCTGAAGTAGTAGTCATACTCATCTGTACTCACTTTTATGTCTTTATCGGAAAGTGGCTTCAGGTTAAAAACGTGACCATACCTTGGATCTTTCACCTGGCAATCTTTTCCTTTAAAGAGAAGTTAAGAATTTAAAATACAACTGAAGATCTACTAGCCTTGCCAAATACACTGGGGACTATAAAGGCTTACTGGACAAATAAGGCCACAAAAATGAGTAGCTACTTTAGGGCAGTGACACTGAAGAACCATCTTAGTTCAGCTAAGCAACTCATTTTGTGAAGTCACCAATATCTAGAAGTATGTGACTATATATATAAATGGCACATTTCTCTTATAGCTGCCACTAAAGCAAGATGCAGAAGTCACACTGTAGTTCAAAAACTACCTCAAGAGTGGTCTCAAGTGCTTCCTTCAGCTGTGCTGAAGGTTAAGTACAGAATCAGAGACACTAAGTCCAGAACTTGCTTAATTATCTGGAAAGAACAGCAAGGTCACAAGATCAAAGCAAAAGGTGTCCTAGATGTCAGTCTTGTATCTTCTTTTAACAGCTCTGAAGTTTGCTGAGTTAGGAAAATAATCGGTCATGGGAAATATTTACTCCAGGTTACACATTTACAAAGATGTATATAAAAGAAGGTTTAGGAAAATTCTCGTTTCATGAGTCTCATTAGCTGATATACGTCAGTGACTTTGCTGTTGATCAAGTCCTCAGTTTTAAAGTGAGGACTTTACTAAATATTCTGAAGCTTTTAAAAAAATCATCAGATTGTATCACAAGAACATTATGCTCTTCTCAATCATAAAAGTTGGTACCAAGCTAAAGACAACAGTTTTTCGCCCTTCAAAACCACAATTCAGTCACCAGTGTCCTGCACAGTAATTATGTGCTACAGAGCAGTAGTTTGTGAACATTCCTCATGCCACATGAGATCATTGGCAGTTTCAATAATGTCAAGGACCATTGTGATGGATCCATTACAGGAAGTCCAGGTGTTTTATAAGGAATTATCTACAAGCTGCAAAACAAAGCCTGCAAAGGCAGAGAAGATGCCTACACACTCAACCTTCCAATCTGAGAGACAACCAAGTACCAAAACTAGAACTTGTGATTCCTTGTTGCACATCCTGGAGCCAAATGCAAACTGAGACTCCCCCACTGGTCTCTCCCCCATTGTTTAACAAGGGCCAAGTTTAAAGCCTTGCTTCTGGTCTTTAGTGAGGGACAAGGGAATGACTTGCCAGGCAGAGAATCAACTCCGTTCTCATGAAATCTGATGCTTTAATATTTACTAGCAAATCTATCTGTGATTTAACAAGGTAGTACAATGCTTTCTTAAAACAGCATTATTAGTCTATCTTCTTTCCCTAGACAGGAAAGTACATTTGCCTGTCATCCTAACCTGTACTTTTAACGTTAGATAGGATTTGTAGTTAGTTTAAAGCTCAGAACAGATGTCCCTCCACAAGCCAACAC
This sequence comes from Oreocharis arfaki, assembly GCA_013398015.1. NCBI lineage: Eukaryota > Metazoa > Chordata > Aves > Passeriformes > Paramythiidae > Oreocharis > Oreocharis arfaki. Next base: position 744,363 of record VZRR01007152.1, read on the forward strand.
TTTTTATAGAAAGATTCACAGGGCAAGAAACCAACACATCTTCATAATATTTACTGCTTGTACAGTTTGACTGATACTTTAAAGCTCAAATAACTACACTTACCTTCTGCTTTGTGAACAGGACATGCTGCCAAGGTCCTCCAAACAAAGACAAACTCACAGTCATTCTCTTGCTCCAACACTGGTGAGCCCTGAAGAAAAGGGCCATATGAAGGAGGCTTACTAATAATTACACTGCAAGTCTCAAAACATACATGCATGGCTTTTTTTTTACTGCAGTTGCACAGTCTAAGATCTCCACTATCAAATTTCAGTATTCATGTTTAGCAAAGAGCTACTTTTGGTGGCTCACAGGATTCCGATAGTTCACGGTTGTGTTCTACTGGTCCAGTACAGTAGACAAAGCTTAATCAAAAAGAGACAAGGAAAAACCTGGTATGTAAATTTTTACCTTTTAGAACCAGTCTCTCCATTTTAAGAGGAGTAAACATGGTCTTTTCTGTTACAAGCACTAAAACCTTCATTAATAGCAAGTAGAACAGAAAATTACCGTTGTTTGTTCGCACTGGAAGATTATACGTGTAGAATACCGCTGATTATCTTTGCATGTGTCACCATTCAAGTAGATAATGCTTAATGACCCATCGGTAGCAGCCTGGGGGTTTATCTGAATTACTCCAAGGTTCTTGCTTTTATCAGTGTATTTCACACAAGATCCTATGGCACCACCTACAGGAAAAGAACTGGGTTTTAGTTCAAAGCTTTGACAACTAGAGTTAAATTTATTGTAAAATATTGTAACAGGGTAGCTTTAAGAGAGCTTTGAAGTAAACTGTCTCAAACTCCTGAAACAGAACACAACACATATATTCGTAAATACAGAGACATTGTGTACTTACAGCCTTTGAGGAATAGAACAAGTTACTGTCCTGCACACACTGAAATCTTTAAACTGCACTAATTTATCTGGTTCCACAGACTTGTAAAAGACTACAGTAGTGTTAAATATATTAAATTGGCTAGAAATGCAGTAAGACATGGCACAAGCTTCTCATTCTGGCCTCATTCAGTTAGGAGGCTTCAACAACATTTGAGTTTCTGTACTAGTTTCAGCTGGGTAGAGTTAATTTTCTTCACAGCGGTGAGTATGGGGCTGTGTTTTGGATTTGTGCTGAACACAGGATTGATAACACAGAGATGTTTTTGTTATTGTTGAGCAGAGCTCACACAAGGCCTTTTCTGCTTTCATACTGCCATGTTGCAAGGGAAGTTGGGGGTGCACAGGAGGCTGGGAGGAGACACGGTGGGAACAGGTGACCCAAACTGACCAAAGGAATATTCCACACCATATGACATCATGGCTCAGTATATAGTCGAGGGAAGAAGGAGGAAGGGGGGATATTTGGAATGATGGTGCTTGTCTTCCCAAGTCACTGTTACACATGATGCAGCCCTGCCCTCCTGGAGATGGCAGAACACCCGCCTGCCCATGGGAAGCAGGGAATTAATGCCTTGTTTTGCTTTGCTTGTATGCACAGCTTATGCTTTGCCCATTAAACTGTCTTTACCTGAAACCACAAGTTCTCACCTTCACCCTTCTGATTTTCTCCCTGATCCTGCTGGTGGGGAAGTGAGCAAGCAGCTCCATGGGGCTTGATTGCTGGCTGGGGTTAAACTATGCCACTTTCCTATCTTCTTTAAAAAATAACAATAAAATCACAGATCCCAGCAAATACTGCCCTCAGTACAATTTTCCCAAATGCATTCACATACATCTCAAGGCAAGAGTCCTGGTAAGTGTTAAGACTGCTCTCAGTTTGCAAAAGTCTGTTTATTAGTACTCCCGACATATGCCACCCAGCTCTATGCTATTTCTGTGATTAAATAGACAGGAGTCAATAAATCCTACTAAAACACCCAGGGACTATTCTGACTATAAGATCTTGTATCAGAAGCCACAAGTTAAGAAGTGCTTGCCACTTGGCTTACCAGGACATCCAGTCACGTAGGGCAAGGGCTTGCAGACATTCAAGAAAAACGTTCGCTTTTTTGCTTCCTTTGAAGTGTCTATAGCAACCCATGGCTCACCCTCTTTGCTCAAGTCACTTAAGTCATACTCATTGCCAGCAGCATCTGGAAGAAATACAGTGAGCTGAGAGAACTTAATACTCACAGCAGAAGTGGGTTTGAAATTATACCAGTTTCACTGACGAATAAACAATTCAAAATAATTTTCAAAATCACACTAGATAAGTATTAAGAGAATGTACTGTTGCCACAAAAATATCACTATGCCAAATGCAGAACACAGTTCCCTTGACAGTTACTTCCCAAACATAACTTCTCCACAATTCACAGGTGCATTTTTACAGATGTCAACACTAAATTAACTCATTTGCTTCAGAGCTGGGCTGAAGCAGTATCAGTCAAAATAAGGATTAAATGTTTTCAAAGTAATTATCAGCTTTCTTGTGTATACCACAATGTTTTGAATTAGCTTCTTACCCTCGTTTTTGTAAGTTAAGCCTGCTTCAAACAACTTACCTCCTCTCCCACCCTACAACTTCTATAAAGATTTTAAGTCTTACAAATGTCTTCACAACAGGTATTCCTAAAGCCCTCCACTGAGCAGGAGTTTGCTGTTCAGTTAATCCTTCCAACATGGGACAGAGCCCACTCAAATTACAGGCACTTACCTGTAACCTGACAATCTACAGGAGCAGGAGCACAAGCCAGAGCTGTGTGAAACTCAAAAAAAGTATCATGGACGTCCAGCACTGTGTTTATATCCTGACGCACAAACTTAAGCTCTCCAGGATATGAATCATTACAAATGAAAGTCACTCTGAACATGTCTGATGTTCCTGTAAAACAAACATTTATCTGCTGATGGTTCTGTTTGGAACATTTGGATTTAAGTTCGAGCTAATACTTGACTTCAGAATTTTCTAACAGTTTCTTATTACTAACTGCTTTAAGGATAACACTACCTTACTGCTTATGGGTTTTAGGTGTAAATATGCAAACCTTCTTTAGAGAGCTATGAAAAACTGCCTAGGAGCCATAAATACCTCTACAAATAAGAGATCAAAATGCCTTGACACATTTCAAGAACAAAATTACCTTCACTGATCTGTGTTCCCTATGTTCTTTGACACACATGAAGAAAGAGAAAAGCTTTAAAATATCACCAGCGGTAACAGCTGCTTTTAAATTACACAAAGTTTTGGGTTTGGGGGCTTTGTTTGTTTGTAAGAAGTTCAGTGTAATGACTGCAGAACAAATAATACTGATCCTATCAAAGCAGTATATTTTAAGCTCTGTTTAGTCCTCAAGAAGGGACAGAACTATGTCAAGGAGTAGTATTTGCCATCAAAATGCTTAGCAGTGTTATAAAAATTGTAGAACCTTTCAAAGCCATATACATAAGAGCCCAATCACTGTTACATATAATGTACAAAAATGTCACAACTGAGAAAATAAGAGAGATCACCCCAGCAATTTGTACAGAGGACAAGCACGCAGAAGCATCTGAGGGTCCTGAATCCACAACCTAATTTTCCCAAAGTCTTTTGTTGTTAAAAAGTCATATTCCTTTCTATGAAGCTCAGTTTCAGTATAATTGGAGAGCATGTAATATCAAAAAACCAGATGCACATTTTTCATTCATTTTATCCGCAAAAGAGACTTCAATTCATGAAGTAGATGTACATGAAGAATTAGAGCACTAATTCAAAAAATTCCATACAAGAGAGTATAAGCTTACTGAAAACTGGCCTTTCAGATATGAAACAACTTTAGAGAGCATTATGCATGAAAGTGAAGATAAAAGCTATTACTTCACTTACAAAAAGAGCCAGAGTTAACTTTATTTGTTTTCCCAAACTGACTATCCATTTTTCCATGCAAAGATCAGTATTTTCCACCCGCTAAGGAAAAAACCCTATACTGTATTGAGTCACTTTCCTAGAGCTTTGAAATCCACATGCATTACTGAAAACTGAGCCTTTACCATTCTGCGTAACTTTATTTCTTCCTGAAATTTCCATATGAGCCATCTTAAGTAATTAACACCAAGGCAAACAGACTTCACTAAATGAGCAAAAGAAGGTATGAAGATCACTCACACTAAGTTTTTACAATACAAGCATCCATTTCCACCGTGTATTTCCTGAACTCACCTGATTCCACATGAAGAGGACCTCTGTAGGTAAGAGTTAGAAACCCTTCACTGGAGAGAGAGAGGGTTTTGTCCAATTCCACTTGCCTCACAGGTGTCAGATTTTCTCTTTCGCACCCAGCAGCTGCTTTGCCATTGATTTTACCACAATGTGGCAAGTGTCCACAAATGTTTAGCTAGAAGTTTCGAAAACATGTAGATGTACATAGTATTAGAGACAACAGAAAAACAAGGTCCACACAGCCATTTCTACATCAGTAAAACTCCCTTGCCGAGAGCTATTGCAAACAACGTGGCTGTCCTGCAGTCTGGAAACGACAGACATTTCAACTACAATTACAATAACAGTATCCTCAATCTTCAGATTACAGGATCCACAAATTCTCCCCACTAGAAGCACAGGATGTGGTTCAGCAACTTTATTCTTGGCCTAAGATACTACTACAGTATTATCTGTGACAGCCTAGGACTACTGACACATGCAGATTACCTTAAAAACATCGATATAGACAGACAAATCCCCTTCTAGGCTTTCTCTGTCAATTTCTTCAGAATCAGCAGATAAACTGGTAGTACACATCAGAGTCCATAAGGAGAAAATAATCTCAAAAAGGTGGCCTCGAAAGTGTAGCAACCTTATGTTTGCCAAGAACCAGAAGTTTAATGCTTTTAAGACCACGTAAAACGAATGAAGTTATCTTTCATCCCTTCTCTCAATCACAGTGTTTTCCTGCCAACTCATATTTCCTAAGAGGGCTGAGTGAAAGCTCCACTAGATCACTACTCAAGACAAAAAAATGCAACAACAGTGCTCATAAGCAACAGACTGTACAGTCAAAATCCTTACCAAGAAATTCTTCCCATTACCAGTAGCTGTATAGCCTTCCTCAGAAGCTAATGGCTGCAGGTTGAACAGAAAGCCAGTGTTTGGATCTTGCACAGAGCAGGACTGGAAAAAAAAAAGACAACAGAATTATTTTCTCCTTCTGCATTTCCTCTGTTTAGGCTTTGCCTCCAACTTGTTTCAAGAACCAAAGCAGTGATTTAGACATATTCCTAGCCTGCACACCAGAACACAGTTCTGGCAGCAGCTTCATTCAAACCTTTTGTACATTTATTCAGTTCTTTTTGTCCACTGACATCAGCAACACCAACGTATCAAAGTGGAATTTATCAGATGGCTATCATATTAGCTAAGAGCAAGGAAATTTTAACTGAGGGCTGTCTTCACACTAGTGTGCTTATGTTGAGACCCGTAAAGCAGAAGCAACTGAGTGGATTTCACAGAACGTTCCGCGTTGGAAGGGAACCACAAGGATCACAGAGTCCAACTCTTTAACATATGGCTCGTATGGGGATCAAATAGGGATCAAACCCTCAACCTTGGTGTTATTAGCACCATGATTCAACCACCTGAGCTAATCAGAGGGTTTAGTGTGAAAAAAAGTCTCATTTGATGATCTGCACAAAACAAGGACAACACATATCCTTACATATAAACTCAGTTTTACTAGCAGCATAGCAAGGGAATGAAACATTCAATTACAAGAGCAGGTAAACTGTTCTCAGGAGAAAGCACCTGAATACTTTGGTCAGAAGTTAGACATTTCAGAAACACTTCAAAAATAAAGAAACAAGATATCACAAGACTCCATCATGACCAACTTAAGACTTCACTTTAGTTACTTTACTTTAGTTAGTTTACTTTAAGAGCCATTTAAACACAGCAACCAAGAGTGCTAGGAAAAAAAAAAAATGTTGAGACAACAAATACAATTTACATTCTCCTTTCTCACCTGAGAATCATCTTTTGTTTCTTTGATTGGGCAAGCAGCTTCAGTCTCCCATAAGAAGGTGGCCACACAATCCAGAATAGCTATAAACCGTGGGCTGCTACTCTGGAAACAAATTGCAGAGGAAGACCAGAGTAAGTGTAATAGCTATCACTTTCTCATGTTTGAGATTCCACCTTATGAGTAACTGTCAGGTTCTTCTAAAAGACTTCACTACAAAGGCACACAATTCCCACCCAACTTCCCTCTCCCCAATTTACTTTGAAGGTCATCACTGAAAACTTCATCTTGTTAAACACTTACCATGTCACCAAGCATTAGCTAAGAACTGAATCTGACATCCAAATATTCAGATTAAATTCAATATTTAAACTAGACACATGTAACTAGATCTTGTCTCAGTCTCAGCTTTGAAGAGTTTTGGGGTATAATACATAGTCCATAATTAAAAAAAGAAAAAAAAAGCAAAAGTAAAGCAACATAAGCCTGTTCGGTGAGGTAACAAGGTAACAGGAATATTAATTATATACACCTCATGTCAGTGTTTTCAGACAAAAGCAAAGCAGTTCAATAACTGCTCCATGTCACAGATTTTTCACCACACCTCTTGGGCTAAAGATCATGTGGGTGAGGGAAGAGTAAGACCTGCAGATTCACAAAACTAGGAAGAGTAAGTCTACACAAGCTTAAGTCTAATCATCCCCTCAGTCTAAACTTCAGTATGTGGAGTTGTATCACTGAAAACTCTATGGATTTAAAAATTCTAGAATCAATAGTCTACAGAGGATGCAGAACCTAAGCCTGAAGATACACTTTACAATATTCTTCCTCTTAAGAGGGTCCATAATGTTTGCAGTTTTAAGTCTTCATGTATTTCTCATGCTAATTAGACTAGCCTGAAATATTATTGTCCATCAAAGCTGTTAGTTTTTATCTCGTTCTTGTTTATGATAAAATACTCGGACATGTGCTTCTTTATCATCTAAATCAGCTTTGTTTTTGTATCTCTGTTTTAACACCTCAAGAAGTCTCCCTTGTCACAAATCTGCTATATACTACACATCTTCATATGGCTTCATGCTATAGGATGAGAAACCTACTACGATGAAGTAACAACTGGAAGATCATTTGTCCTTACAAGAGTGCCCCTGGAACAGACAAAGTGGATGGTGGTGGTATAAGTAGTTGTCTTTCCATCAGCATTGATGCACACAGAGCCATTTGCATAGGTTAGAGAAACATGTCCAGGTCTTTCAATTACTAGTTCTTTGCTGGCAACACCAAGATTACTAATAGAGGTGACTTCAGAAAAAGAAGCCTAGAAATAAAGAAAAGCATGTCAGCAACATTTAAAAAAATAGATACAACCAAAAAGAAAATACTTACTACAATACTCTTGTATACAGGTTATCTTTAGAGTTTTGAAGATAACAAAGGTACAGAGATAGCTCTACATTTCTCTCCCATCCTGTTTCACATATTGAACAAACAACCTCAACAACTGGGGGGGGGGGGGG
>VZRR01007152.1:751873-768412 GCA_013398015.1 Oreocharis arfaki
GGGGACGGTGCAACAAAGAATCTTTAAACAAATTTTTTCCACAGTTGAATCTAAACCAAGCCAGAAGCATGACAAAATATCCAGGAGGACAGACTGTTCCTAAAGAAATGTGTATTCCTAGCAGTCTCTGAGACTCCAGCAATTCATAGAGAAGAGATGGAGTTTGTCTACCTCTGAAACACAGGGCAAAAAACCATGAGTGTCAAACATGACATTGGTACACTAGCAAAAATTGAAGTTTTGGTCTTTGAAGAGGTGAACAGGTCTACCATTCTGCTATGGTTAGGCAAATGTTATGGTACACAGAATATTCCTTTGCATAAGGAGTCAGAATTCACATGGCTGTCTTAATCTCACTCGTGTCTGTTTCAATCTCACTCGTGGCAAACCAGCTCTGAGCTGGGATGGAAAGAGTACTCACAGAAACAAGGCTATATTTCATCTGACAGACAGATGCTCGCCGGTCACATCCTGGGACAGCAATCAGGGGTCGACAGACATTTATGTAGTATTTCTTGCGCTCACTTGGTCTTGAATTATCCATGGCATACCAGTTTTCACCTCTCTTCTCAGATTTTGCTAATCTGAGCGGAAAGAGAAAGTTCTGCTCTAAGAACACACATTCTTCACAGACTCTCTCTAGCCTTCTCAATCTCAAGAAACAGAGTTTCTTAATGCCTTAAGGCATTCCAGAGTAACTTTCCCCCCTCATTTTTAAGTGCTCCGATTAGAAAGAATACTCCTGGGACACAGAGAACAGTTGACAAGGTAGTAAGTTTTTAGAAACAAAACCATCCCAAAAAGTCAGTTTACATCCTAGGAGGCAAGTCAACATACTAGAGGGATTTCAATACACTTGCAGTCAAGACTGTCACAGCAGGTGAAGCTTCTGGTGCTGTCTACATAGGAAACCAACTTCAGCCAGAACTATGAGCCAGAACACCAAGCTAGGATAGCTAAGTTACACTGCATGTGTCACTTTCCTACCTTGACAAGTCATATTGGTCCATGGTGTTGCGATCAGTCACAACACATTCCAGGGGAATTTCTGGACAAGCATGTTCAGTGTACCACCTGAAGTTGTAGGTATAGCTGTCTTCTTTCTACAAATAAGCAGAATAGGTCAGAGAAGGTTTCCACACAGACGACTTCGTGACTCACAGCTACACCTTTATATGTCAAGCTTGCCATCTCCCCTTGGTTTTGGGATATACTTTCTCAGACTGATTTGTGCTGGTCTGTCCTGTTACAGATCTTGTCATGCCCCGTGTCACCAAAAATGCTCTTGCCAAAAAAACCTGCTCTGGCTCTGTTAAACTGCTGTCTGCTATGTTACAGGACACACAGTCCTACTGTTTGTTACGTCTCAGCCAGTTTGGTTTTTCCCCAGATAGAAATACAAGATGATCAAAAGCACTAATAATTACATGGCCCAGGGACTAGAAGAGAGTGAGGTAAGAATCTGGATCCAGGTAAACAGCTTACTGTTCACTGGTCAAGGTAAGCTTTATGGCTGCAACAAGAGTCAAATATACCAGGAGAAATAACTATTTCTTTTAGGCTGCTTTATAGATACTGGATATTTTTGCACATAACACTCTGCTCGTACTGACCTAGTAGTTATTCTTGTCAGAATTTTAGGATGGAGATCCTTCCTTTCTTCATATAGAACTTAATACCTGATATTCAGGCTGACCTATTCCAGCATCACGGTCACATAGGAAAGTTATAAGGGTAGATCGCTGTGTTTTATCCTCATTGTTGTATGCTGTACCATTTTTGTAGGTCAACTGAATCAGGCCGTCATAATATGAAAGTTTGGAACTGGGCAGTCCAAGACTCCAAGACTGATCCTTACTAGAAAAGAAAAAGTGAGTTTTGAGAGTGAACAGAACGCAAAATTAATTCTGTCTCTAAGAGAACTCTTACAAATAGTAACCAAGCAAGTAAGTTTATAAAAGACACCATAGTAAGACATAATAATTAAGGCTGATTAGACCTCAGTAAGCTGTGATAAAAAAGAACTCTGACAAAAGGAAACTTAAAACATGAACAGATGTCCTCCTTTGAAAGGAAAGGAAGTTACATAATGATCAGATATCTAGAAAACTTCAATACTCCCTTCTCTAAAAGAGTGACAATACCATCAAGTTCTCATTCTCCAAAGCAGAAGTCTAACTGCAGACACCCTCATCTTGGGGTCAAACTGGCCTCATCCAATTACATATGGGCAGTGAAGACCTAGCACTGCACAAAAGCTCTCTGCTAAGTATCAGCTTTGGTTCAGGAGCGTTTCTTCACTGACTTAACATTGACTCTATCAGACCTAGCTTGATCATCTTCCCCTGAAGAACATATTTAGGGTCTGCAGTGAACTGTCCTTGGCTGGAGGTAACTCTGACAGAGCCAGCTCACTTACAGCTGCAAGTGTTTGCACTGCACCCCATCTCTGGCAGCAGGCTGACCTGGAACCTGAAGTGCAGAGATACTACCTCAGACACAGTTCGCAGGAGGCAAAAGCAATGATGCTGTCAGAGCAGCAGTTCACACCGGGACCATGCCTGCGCAGCACATTTAGTAATGGAGATCATAAAATTGTTAAGGTTGGAAAAGACCTCCCAGATTATCAAGTCTAATCATCAACTTAGCACCACCACCAAATCTTTACCACTAAACCATGTCCTCAGGTCCATATCCACACATTTTTCGAACACTTCCAGAGATGGCAATTCCTCCACTTCCTTGGGCAGCCTGTTTCAATGCTTGACAACCCTTTCCATGAAGAAAATTTTCCTACTATCTAATCTAAACTTTCACTGGCACAACCTGAGGCCATGTGGTGCAACACCCAAACTCTGGGTTCACCTCCACCTAAGGCAGCCACAGCTCATCCCAAGTGCAGCAAGCTCACATTCTTTAGGCCAGCTCTCGGAATACAGCTGACCCTCAATCTCTGGATTGTAGATTGCCTTAATACAGCTTCAGCAGTTAATTTAGAGTTTACACTCCCTATGGAGAACAAAAGGGAGAGCAACAGGCACATTCCATCTCACAAGTTAGCTGTAAGCAAGATTACATGCATGTGCATTTGGCTGGAAACAGCTGGCAGTGTAATTACTGCAAATTATATGCAAATTACCTGAATCTATTACAGGTAGCCCAGTAATTACTTTACATGCAAATTGTTCATTGTTGCACACAGACAACAACACATCATGCAACAAGAGATCTCTTACAGACAACAGGATTAGTTACTCACCTTTTCGTTACTTGGCAAGCTGCTGATTTTGTGTGACACAGGTCATCAGGCAGACTGCCACAGACGCTTATGTAAAACAAGTACTCCCCAGTACTAACTGTATAGGAACTTTTTGCCTTGGCCAGAGGTGATAAATCAAAAGAGAAGCCTAATCAGGAAGGAATAAACTGTATCAGTTCGATTTTGTCCTGATATCTCTCACAGATTTTGATTCAGTCAGTCACAAGGCTAGTTCACCTCTCCCTGAATAAGTCTCCTTCTATATAATTACTGTTCCAGAAACAAAATGGACAAACTAAAAGCACGGTTTCTTATACAGAGAGATTTAATTCAATAAAATACACATTACATCTATTTTCCTACATTCACTAAGGCAGCATTAAGCTCATGCTGTTCTCATCTTCCATATGCATGTACTTAAAACCATGGGTGCTTAGCATTAGGTTGAACTCACTTTGCTCTTGAGTCTCACAAGGACTTACTTGCTGTAAGTAAGGCACAAGTTCTACCACTAATGACCTTTCGATTTGCTGAACAGAAATACACACCTGCCTGAGGATCAGAGACTTGACAGTCATCTCCTTCAGTTTTAGACAGGACACAGGCAGCAGCAGTATACCAGTCAAATGCATATGAACACTCACGCTCGGCCATCAAGATTGGAGCACTTTCTAGATCACCTGGAATCACAACAGCAATGTATTATGCATACAGACAGCCAGGCTGCCAACAGGAACTAGGAATCTACACCTAAGGACACTAATTTCTCCTGAAAAGCAGGCCAAGACAACTGTTAAAATACCTCTTTAAAAATGAAACCAAAATTATTTTGCATTAAGTCTCTGCATCCTCCTCCCCAAAGTAAAAGTTTAGCCCAGAAGTAAAGGTGCAGGCCTCAATCTGCTCCTGAGAACTATCACAATATTTGAAAAAATGTCTACTTTGACACATGAAACTGGTGTTTTACTATGAAGCAGTAACTGTATTAGGAAATAGTGCATAACCTGATGCTAACAGCCAGCACACTTGGAAGTTTCAACTTCCTCAGGCTGAGGTAGACGAACACAGGTTTTCTATTCCCTGGGAGATAGTTAACTATTAGGCTCATGAACAATATTAACTTCTGCAAATGTTTCTACTTTTCATGAACTGCCAGCAATTTAGATACAAACCATACTTATTGGAAAAGAAGGCTAAAGTATCTGATCTCAGTTCAGAACCACTCTTTCCCATCAAGACAATCCAGGGAAAGAAAGTGCTTCATATAGCTTCCAGATATTTGTGGAGTTTTAAACACTTAAACATACTTCAATCATGTTTGGAAGAAACTTATTTCAAGAGACCTACTCAAGGGTTTCTAAAGAGTACTTGCATAAAAGGTAAACAGAACTAAATACCTGCAAATACACTGCCATCATTCTAGTAAACAAACCACGATGCTTCAAGCTTTTTCATAGAAAGAGATAAAAGACAAAAGCACATGCCAATACTTAGCACTCATGCCGGGGCTTATTAGATGACCTTCAGTTTTTAATTGGATCAATGAACAGGGTGTGGATGTTCTCACCTGGTCTGCATATTAGAGTGAGGACTGTTTGGATTTTTCCTTTAGAACCACAGCTGTCTCCATTTGAATAGATAAGTTGAATATTTTCTCCAACCTTCTTAGGAGAAGATACAAACATTCCGAGATTCTTACTGTTGTTTTGCTTATCTGTAAAGACAGTAAATACAGAACTTTTGTTTCTCTGAAAAAAAGTGAAGTTTCTGTTAGATACTAAGACTTTCCATTTGTCTAGTTAATGAGAAAACATGGATTTTACCTTGCCAAACCATGCTACAAAGCCTATGGCTCTTTAGTTAGAAAAAGCTATTTCCATTATTTTTTCAAGTATCTTTGAGATCACAAAAGAAACATGCTCCTAACTTCTGTTTCCTCAAATAAATGAAGGCACTCAGGACAACAAACTCCATTTGCAGAGAAAGTACCAAGCTTTCAGAGGCTTAAAAAAACAATGAACCAAAAAAACTCCAGAAACACCATGAACAAAAACCCCTGACTCACCCACAGAGCAAATAGCAGCACCATCTGAACAGCTGGAAGCTCCTCCTCTCTTCCACACTTTATGGCAGACATTGATGTAGTAATGTTTCCTTTCTACCTCTGAAAAGCTACTGTCCACAGCTTCCCAGTTCTGGGCTGACTCTGAAATACAGAGGGTTGTTAAGAACAAGTCATCTAGCTAAATTGTTCCAGCATCTCTATACCAAAATGCCTTTTATTTTAGAGGACCCCACATTTGTGTAATGACCCCTCCTTCAGAGCATCCACCAGCACACAGAAGCCCTACTCTCAGCTCCATTCTCCTACCAGCTGAGATTACATCTGAATCTGTCCCATGAAGCCATAGCTGCCAAATCCTGCCATTTTTGGATGGGTCCAAAGGTATTCCCTTTGCACAAATCACGGAGTGGAAGCTGCTGAGCCATGGTGGATTCTGACTAGCACCGGTTGCCCAGAGAGATGGTGGATGCCCCATCCCTGGAAGTGTTCAAGGCCAAGTTGGATGGGGCTTTGAGCAAACTTGTCTAGCAGTAGGTGTGCTAGCCCATGACAGAGGTGTCAGGCTAGATGATCTTTAATGGTCCCTTCCAGCCCAAACTATAATTCTGTGATTTAAAACCACTTAAGATGGCAGCAACCAAGGCAGTCACGGACATGCCTACTTTCATAAAGAGCTCAGTCTGTTTGGAATGAGGGAAGCAAACACCAGTATCCCATAAATTCACTAAGAACAGCAAAAGCTCACTATTATTCAGCTAAAGAATAGCACTAGAGATGGCATGTAAACTCAGGACAAAAGTAACTGAAAGCTGGTTTTTATTGCCGTACCTGAACTGCGGATAAGAGGTGACAAGTCATAGTGTTTTCTCTTATCAGTAACTCTGCAAAGGAGATCTTCTTTCTCTTTAACACATGCATATTTTGTATCCCAAGTAAAAAAATAGGTGCAGTCAACTTCACCGGTGAATACTGGAGTTCCTTTACCATCATTACCTAAACATGGAAAACAGATGAACAGCTATTACGTTTCTAGTGGGGGAAGAGAAAAAAAGCAAGGAGACTTGAGGACTAGCAATAAGCAAGGAAGACAAAAAATCCTTTTGCTGCAGAGGACTTGCATTTCTGTTTTTTTTTACTATTGGCTAAGAAAAAAAAAGGCTCTTTTATACTTCCATCTTCTCAATCATCAGTCAGTCAGTAAATTTAGACTACCAGTGCTACTACACAGCACATCCTGCCAGCCATCAAAATTACTGCTTACTGTAACAATATTTATTTATTGTGTTAGCTGTGGCTCAAAGCAAGCATTCATTTGAGCATAAGGTCTACTAGCAAGCACGAAAGTCAAACCCTGAGCAGAGCTGTCACAGCTTGTTAAACTCACCTGCTGTTTCATTGCACTCGAAGTTTATGACAGTCATTCTCTGAAAGCCGGAACTACACGCATCCCCATTCGGATAAATTAAAGTGAGATCCCCATCAGAGTATCTGAGTAAGAAGGCAGTTTTAGATAGAACTGTGGGGTCAGACAATCACACAGTGTTCTTCACATAACAGAAGCCACATTCTTGTTCATTTATTGTCTCACTCCATGGGAAAACAAATGCTAGTTCAACATCAATACTGACATTTCTACAGCAACAACAGCTTGCATCCCCTGATTTTTCTGATCACTTTTCATTAATTTCGATAGAGTTTAAAGAATGCTCTAAAGCTCCCCTAGGTGTGGTGGAATATCTGTTCCCATTAGTTTATTGCGTGGCTGCTTTGGAAAGTGGAGGAAGTCGTACTTCCTGGAAGATCACTGCAACAAATCTCTCATAGATGAAATGGAAGATTGTATCTACATGAATTAACCTCTGCTTTACAATCTCATGCAAACTATTGTCCCTATATGCCACTTGAGAATGAGCTGCTTCTGATACTGCTTAACAGGTGAAACATGAAAAAAGGAGGACAACAGGCAGTACAGCACAATCTGCAATTGGGACAACTAAGTCAGTGGAAGTTTTCCTCTCTAGACAATGGCGTCTGCCAACCTCACCGGCTCCTCTGTTTGCTAACGCTATCCTGGTACACTGTTACAGTCTTTCTAACAAAAAAGTGAGCAAAAATGCTTGCATTTTGTATCAACTATTGATTACGTGACAAGTAAGTAGGCATCAAAGCAGGAAACAAAGACCAGTCAGTCCAGTTAGCAGGGCTAAAGAGCACTTACACACCTTAGGGTTTGGTTCGCAAATCTTCCTGCCACTTTTTTCTGGTTATTTGAACGTTTTACTTGGCAAGATGAAATATATTGTGTATCGTCCTTGCAGTTACCTGCAGCAGTTTTCCCACACACATTCAAGTAATAGTAATACTCCTCCTTGTCATCTTTGGCAAAGTAGGGTGAGACATATTCTGAATGAATAACAAACAAAAAAGTGTTTTAACACACATCAGGACAGCCATGAAACTCCAGATATCTACAGCGGACATTTTTTCTGTCCCTAAATACAGAAATGCAAAACTGGCTAGTAACAACCACAAACACAAAAGAAAAATACTGAGCTTACCTGAAAATTGATTAAGTGGACTTAAATCAATGGAGATATCATGTTGCTCATTAGTCAGAAGACAGTTCTTACTCTCCAGGTAATCTCTGTGACAGGCATACTCAGTAACCCACTCAATTTCATACCGGCAATTTGTTTTTGCTGTAAGTTTGGGACCTGCACTCTGATACAGAAGCGAACAGAATTTAAATTATAAGTAGACTTACTTGAAATATAATCTTCAAAGCAACAGTATCACATTCCTTTAAGATCAGTAGCAACTACTTCACCTCTAAATTACTTAATATGTGCAAACATTGTTTCTGGCCTCTCAGAAATAGGTGTTATAAATGATGTGGCAAACTACTACAAGACTAAGCAAAAGTAAAGCATCAGACACTAGCAGAAAGACAGGAGAAGTAATAGTACTTTAAAAAGTACTTTTCCTTAATGTGTTGGGAAAAGCAAAGACATGAGCCCAAATGGCCTAAGCTTGGATTGTGTTTGCCTCAGAGAAGCCCTCCATGCAGGGAATAGAGATCAAATATTCTCTGAAGGCAAAGTAGACTTTTAGACACTGCTGTTTTAGCAACTTTGA
Source organism: Oreocharis arfaki (assembly GCA_013398015.1). NCBI lineage: Eukaryota > Metazoa > Chordata > Aves > Passeriformes > Paramythiidae > Oreocharis > Oreocharis arfaki. Next base: position 760,333 of record VZRR01007152.1, read on the forward strand.
TTCCCTTGGTCCAAATCAAGGCACAATCATTTGAGAACTCTTTAGCCAACACTTCTGTCAGATGAGTTTTCTGTAGTGAAATACTTTTGCACGTCTGGAAGAAGCAGTAGTCTTGGTTTTCCTCACTTTAAACTGAAACATTAGGAGTTACAATTGTTTCATAAATCAGTATTTCTGCCATCCACTGGAACAACTGGCAGATACACGGTATCAGGTCAGTTACAGGCATAACTATCACCAGTAATTTTTCTCATACTACAAGAGCGCATAGCTATAGCGAGGTAGTACAAAGTGACAGTAGATAAGAGCCGGGTTTGTTTCTGCAGCAACAAGAGTGAAGTATGGTACCTGTCTAGGTCAGATGATGGACTAAACATTAAACCAAGAATTAGCCAGACAAGAGTTCCCCCTTCACTAACCTGCAATGAAAAGCATCACTATATGAAATGGCAGAGCATTAGCATTTGCCACTTGGGCCCAAATTAAGGAGTGTAGGTTGCTGAAATTACCCAGCATCACATTGAAGTGACTGTCACACTGCATTCAAGCTAGGCTAAAACAGTGTCCTACATAAACTGAGTTGGTGCTTAACACTACAGATTTTATTTGAAGTTAAAAAGAATTCAGGAGCCTGCCTAGTAAGTAACAGACTCTTGCCATTCAATGACACTTACTAGCTACTACTTTTTCCCTGAGGAAGAACAGATTAATAAAGAAACCAAGTAACAGGCAACAGCTATAAGCATGCCCAGTCTGACTGAAGAGAAAGTGCTCATTAGCAAGCTCTGTGCCAAGGTGCCAAGGATTAACTCTACACTAAACTCATCTTATGCTTAGAGAAAAGCCTTGGATCTTTAAAGAAACAACCAAATTCACCGATACAAGAGACAACACACTCCTGGGGAAATTTTATTCAAGTTCTCGTTACTTCTTAAGTTCTAGAAGACTTTAAAGACTATATCTAGAATCTCACACTCTTCACAAGCTACAAACCAGGAATATTTATGCTCTCTTCAGGCCTGAATAAAAATGAAAGATAACAAAGAAAAAAGTTAAAGACCAACCAGTTAACACAGAGTAAAACACTGAAGTTACCTCTTCTCCCCGCTTTGACGGGCAAACAAAAGTGATTGTCACTGCTGGATTATGGCCTAGGCAGAAGGCTGGCCCTTCTTCATCATGCTTGTATTGTCTCTCATAACTCAATACAAGCCTAGAAACAGAAAATAACAAACCAAAAAGACAATTAAGACACCACACTGTACAGGATATTCTTGAAACACTCAATCTTCGCTAGACACTCAGGCAGAATATACCAATGTAGCCCTGCTCCTAAAAGCAACTTTTAACTTTCATAACAATTTCATTTCTTTAATCTCAGAGTTAATTAAAAATAAAGATTAAAACAGTCCCAGCAAAAATACTTAATACAGTATCTTCTGGTACCCTACTAAAGGCTATGCTGAATGCCTTGTAACCCATATTGTTGGAAGAATTTAGCTATAGTCACAGGAACACTCGCAGCTTTGCTCTCAAAACTGCTGCTGGAGAGCAGATGTGGCAAAGGTTCTTGTGACTTTTGAAAGTAATACCCACTCAGGTTTTGCCACATTCCTGTACTTTACCATATCTCTATGTATAAACTCTTCCTATTCTGCCTCCAGAATTAACAGCAAAATGAACTCATCAGGAAATTGACAGGAGCAAGGCAACTGGGTCAGATCAGGTGAGGAAGGAGTAGGAGAATAAAACACGGTAATTATCTGACAAGGAGAGACAAACAGCAAGATGACTCGGATGAGAGAACAGGAAGATCGCCACAACTTCCCAGCTATGCATTATTATTCTATGCAGTTTGACAGGCAGAAGACAACAGCTCCCAGGGCAGTGACACTCTGGCTTCAGATGAGCCACACCTCTAGCTGGCCCTTCTGTACCTCAGGACAGAGATACACAATCACCTTACTCCTTCCCGCGCCACCCTAGTCTGATAGAACACATACAGTGAATATTCCTGAAGCAATGAAGAGCTCTCCAATCCTAGCAGGGGTAAGCTTGCTTGCCCAGCACTTAGCTAGAGTACTACTAGTTGTACTTCAGTACGAGAACAAGCTTGTGTTTCCTCAGATGTAACTACCGCCTTGGTACAGAACACCTCAGTCACTTGTTTCATGCTGGGGAAAAGCCGTGCATCAAAAAACTAACAATTTCATTTGTAAACCTAAATAAAACCCTCAAATGTATCACAGATAGGTCAGAATCTCCCTCTTATTGATTTATTCTGCTTGTTTTCTTCAGCTAGCATCTGAAACAAAGAGAGTACTACAGAAGCCAACAGGGGTACTACTGACCCTACAGACAAGGCAAGCAGGCTCAGATGGCCTGAAGCTGAGAAATATCAGCATGTTAAGTAAGTTCCCTGAGCCTCATTAGATTGGCTGGGTGGTGTTTTCACATGTTTTTTTGTTTGTTTATGGTTTGCTTTTGCTGGTGGTGGGGTTTTTTGGGGTGAGGTGGTTTCTGGGGGCTTTTTGGTTGGTTCTTTTTTTTTTTTTTTTTTTTTTNTTTTTTTTTTTTTGTTTGGAGGGCTTTTTGTCATTTCGTTAGTTTGGGGTTTTTTTACTTCCAGCTATACTTACAGCACAAAAGGCAGCAAACAGAAGCATCATCAAGAAAAGTTTCTTGTAATTCCAGCTCTACCCCCACAAGGAACACTAAGTCTTGAATTGCTCATCTACTTCTTCTGTTAAGAACTCATTAAGGCAAAAAAACCCAGAAAGGCAACATCTGGTACTATTCTCAACTTTTAAAGTACTTCTGGAGAGTAGAGTGAGCCAAATACAGTGCATAAACCCACAGTGAGCCAAATGCATTTACCCTGTGGGCCCTCAGACAGTAAGCAGACAGGACCAAATCTTACCCTACTGCTTATGGGCAGAGAGCACCAATCACCCCTTGCTTCTAAGAGTTCTACAGTTCTGTAAAAAGGAGTCTCTCACAACAAAGGAGAAAATTCAATCTGTTATGGCAGTACCACAGAATGACTGACAGACTGCTCTGACAGTATTTGAATATTTCCTTTGTTGCTAATGCTTCAACACGGAAGAGGTATTAATGTTAAGTTTTAGGAGACTCATCTGTTACAAAGAGTGTTGTTTCCAGGCCAGATGACTGAAAGTGTCCACAGAAGTATTACCACAAAAACTACATACCTGTCTTTGTCCTGAAGCTTCAGCTGCTCCTTTGGACGGCCAACATCATATGCCAGACCTTGATGTAACAAGCAAGCAGCACTGCCAGCAGGGCACTTCCTGGTCTCTTCACTTGAACTCCCTGGTTACAGCACATAGAAAAGAAGTTATAGGACTCCGTTTCTAAGCCCTGCTCTACCTGAAGTAAGTTGCCATTTTATCTGTGGGTTCTTCTAGAAATACTTCTAAAAAAACAGGCTACATTAGACAGTGAAACAGACAAGACAAAAACTGGAGTGCTTGCGGTAATTCATGCTGCCTTGGGTGGGGACAGCTAATTCATCCTTCCTGCCAAAGTAGATGCAGCTAGTTGCTAGTACAGCTGCTGGATATACACGGCTATGAAAACTTCTCTAAGTGTGCTAAATATTTCTTTTTTTCCCCCACAACCAAGTAATGGGTAACCCCTCCTTACAGGGAAGGTTTTATCCCCTTCTTTTTTTCTTATTAACCATCTGATTCAAAGCTGTCAGCAAAACGTTTCACACTAGTGGGATGTTTAAAAGAACAGACCTCTCACTAGAACTAAAAGTATTAAACCCTTAACAGGGGCACAAAACACATATTTAACTGCGGAGTAAAAAATGCAGTGGGAGTATACAGCTAAATGAAGCTTTTCAGTAAGTTTCAAATACGTGATTTTGCTGGTTCAATTCCTTATGCACATAGCTCTCAACTGAGAAGAAGGTGCCAGCTATGCACCAGTACTCAGGCAAGCACCTAACAGTATTTTTGATGCACCTCAGGACATCCATAAGGAACTGGGCAACAACCTGGTGTCCAAAGGAATAAATTCAGAGCACATGAAGCCCTACGAAAAATATTGGTCCTATTTGGCAGTAAACAAACGTAGGTACAAGACAAGCTGCGCTCTCCCACTTAGAAAAAGTGATTTAAACTGTACTAACACTGCTTGCCCATCGAGAAGAGGCATACCTCTGACCACCTCAATACTTGAAGGGTAGGGAGTTTGAAATAATTGCCTAAGTCTTGAAATACTGATCTTTGGACATAGGACAACCTTTATGGAGACAATAGCAAAGAACCACACTACAGGAAATTTACACACTGACAGGTGACACAAGCAACCATTCAAACCTAAGTCCCTGCAGACATTTATGAACAAGGAATCATCATCAGAATCATCCACCAAGTAGTGTCCTGAAACTTGGATGAGAGGATTCAAGTCATGTTTCTTGAGATCTCCATCAAACAGATAGCAAGGGACCTAGAACAACAAGAAAAAAACTACATGCAAACCATGCTACACAAGTAGGAGGAAGTTGTGAACAGGCATATATGAAGCCCAGTTAGTATGCAGAAAAGTTTTTTTACTTCTGGAAGCTCAAAGCTAGACATGTTGATTAAAATGAGGCATCCAAAGTTAGACTGTTTTGCTCCAGCTTTTAGAAGAGTTTTACTATAAACAACCATCCAACGCACAGAAAAGCTGGAAGAGTTATTTAAAATTCTCATCTCCAACAACTTCCAACATATATGCTTTACACACCTACGAAAAACATAGGTAATGGAGGTTGTTTGGATTAATTTGGGGTGGGGGCAGGTAATTAGAGTAAAATTGTCATCTATGTGAAGAGTAACTTCTGCATGGATAGTACATAGATTACCTCTTTCACAGGTTTAAACAAGTCTTTCTTGCAAGCCACAAAGGTCCTCCATTCAAAATAGTGCACACACTCTGTTGCTGTTACAAATTCAGGGGTACCCTATTTAAATGGGAAAAAAAAATCTTTGAAAACCAGACTGGTTTTATTTTACATCTGTAGACATTAAGAAGTTTATTCAAGAGATTAAGAAAAATACAGCACATCACAGAACAAGGGCATACAGTTCCTTAATGGCACTTGTTAACAGCAAGATTGTTATATAACAGCTTTGTTGGGCAACTCAGGAAGATGCAGGATGCCAAATCCTTAGTCTGCATATGCACCAATACTCAAATTAACATGTGCCAGTCCTAATACGCAGTAACTGTATTCCATCTTTTAGAAGTGCTCACTATGCCAACTGAAAATGACAGAAGCACCAGTCATATCTGCTTACTAGAAAGGAAGACACCAACAGAAATGCATATAAATAGGTTAACACAGCGAGTCAATGCACTGTATATCAGTTCCCTGCCTTTTACCCTACAAAAACAACTGATTAGCAGCCTCTTCTGCTACACAGAGAGAATACCCCTGACATTAGCTGCAGACTTTTATATGCTCATGTTATACACATTTCTATATATTTCAAGAGAGGGGTTCTACCATGGTTCAGAACTGGGTGTTCAAGTGAATGTCTCTCAGTGAAAAGACAACAATTTTTCACTTCGCCCTCTATCACCTCAGCTAGAAGCACTTCAGCATACTTAAACCTATTCCCTCTCTCACTTAACTCTGCCATAAAAGGGGAGGAAACAAGTTTTCCCAGACACTATTACAAAATCCTTTTACTATGTCATGTGATGAACAAGTATTAGAACTGAGCTAACTAGAAGAAGTCTGAAGATCAATATGATCCAGTGTTACAGGCAAAGTTGAGCAATAATTTTTAATTTAGTTGAAAGAGTCATCTGCTGAAACAGAACAAGAAGCATTTAAGTCTCTGCTGCACTGGCACTTTGTTTGAACTGGCTGGATTTCTAAGAGGGGGTGTGCAATAGCATTGTCAGTGCCAACAGCAGCACCAATAAATACTTGTCCCGAATACACAAATATGTGAACTGATCACAGTCTGTACCAAGCTGTCGTATCTGTTCAGCATGTGGAGGGTATAACTCCAAAAGCACTTTGGAATGAACTGCATGCACACGTGCCCCTAGAAACTTTTCAGGGATCTTTAATCACACTTCAAACAACTATTTCCTCAGAAGCCCAGCTGGCTGTATGAGCACTGTTAGTTCAACAATGTGCAGAGCAAGCCTAAGGCTTACTGTTGTTAACTGTGCTGCTCCACAACAGAGGTCAGTCATTTTCTTCAATGCCGTTCTATTAAACAGTCATGCCAGGTCCACAGCTCAGGCACAGCCACCAATTAAACAACTCAGATTGTTATAGCACCCTGTGCAGTGTTGACTCATTCCTCCACATTAAACTAATAAAATACTACAGTGCAAACCATGTAAAAATATTAAAGACAAAGAAGAGCCCATAACCAGAGCTAAGCTGCAGACCTGCAACTATTTTCTACCAGGACTGAATTTTGAAAGCCACAATAAATCATGACCTTAACAGCAAAACATAACTGGCTCCTCTTTAAGCTATGAAGCTCAGTAATCAGTACATCCAAAAGTACAGCAAGGCTCCTTAAAAAGCAAGTCAGAACTACCTGTCATTTCCACTGAAGATAAGAGCACATTATTTAGACTTACCAGTGTTTTCCCACACAGGAAGTTAATATTGCTTTGAATTTGGTGTTCACTGCCTTGCTGCAAGCAGTTATGCGTAGTGTTGAGCTCCAGAAGACTTTCAGAAACTTTTAGCAAGGCTAAGTCACCTAGAGTTTAAAAACGAGAGGGGGAAAAAAGGGGTGTTATAATACGACACTTTCACAGAAGCTCAACAGACAGGGTCTAGTTTCAACCACTGAGCAGCACAAGACATACCAGCCCATGTGAAGACAGTACAACTGAAGATCTTTGTGGATCTTCTGATTTGGAAGACTAGATCCAAGTTAAGATAGTATTTGACATCTCTAATCACACTTCTACTTTCTTAAAGATTTTTAGCAAACACTTTTTAAAATAAAAGTACAACAGCAGGTGCTACTACAAACTAGTCACCTCCTTAGGAACAAGGAAAGCTGTTACCAACTAGTTTCAATCACAATTCACTCCTTCCTCCTACCAGCTTCTACTTATCAGTTTCTCAGCATTTATACCATTTACAATAATAGCATCAGCATGAGATGAGAGAGAGTCTATCAGAATGGTTTTGCTTAGAAGGGACCCCTCTGCAATAAGCAGGGACATATTCAACTAGATCAGTTGCTCAGAGCCCTGTTCAGTCTGACCTCGAACATTTTCAGGATGGGGCACCTGCAACCTCTCTGGACAACTTGTTCCAGTGCCTCACCACCCACATCATAAAGAAATATATTCCTTGTATCTGGTCTGCATCTACCCTCCTTTGGTTTAAAATTATTACTTCTTGTCCTGTAACTACAGGCCCTGTAAGCCTGTCCTTGCTTTTCTTACAAGGCTCCTATAAGCACTGGCCTGCTGCAATAAGGTCTCCCTGGAGCCTTCTCACTTCTCCAAGCTAACTTCTCCAAGCTTCTCTTCTCCAAGCTAACCAACCTCAACTCTCTCACTCCATCTCATAGGAGAGGTGCTCCAGCGCTGTGAGCATTTTTGTGACCCTTCTCTGGACCTGCTCCAACAGGTCCATGTCCTTTCTGACCCCAGAACTGGATGCAGTAGTCCAGGTGGGGTCTCACCAGAGGGAAAGGAGAGGCAGAATCACCTCCCTTGACCTGCTGGCCACATTGCTGTTGATACAGCTGCCTTTCTGGGCTGCAGGTGCACATTGCTGCCTCCACTTAATCTTTAATCTACTTAATGAAGAATACACTGGTGCCTGTGCACTGGCACTGTCTGCAGACAAACCCAGCACAGATTCACTGCCTCAGTGCAAATGCCCCACATCTCCCACCCCCTTCAGCACAGCTCACATACTGCATGAAGAGTAGGGTCAGTGCTTTGTCACTGCACATTGTTCTCCCCAGGACTTGACGCGAAGGGGAAAGATGGAGCACATTTCAAGTCATGATGAGCACGAGCTCAGGCCACTGAAATATTCCTGCTCAAGCCCATTTTGGTTAAT
>VZRR01007152.1:768491-780553 GCA_013398015.1 Oreocharis arfaki
TTTTTTTGATAAGTAGATTTTAATTCTGCAAGTTTGGTTTGAACTACAGAAAACGCTATAAAGTACGAGTACTGATCAGCTTTTCCCTTTCCATTCTAGTTTATGTCTACACTAGGGAGAAAGCAAGTCAAATCTGTAATCATTGCAGCAGCTTTGCACCTAGGCCAAATGTTGCTTCATTTTAAAAAACACACTTGTTGGAACTTTACCTACCCTGTTATCTCCTCACTCAAGGCAAGCAAAACTACACTGCACCCAAATAATACAGAGACCAAGACGAGCAGAAGTCAAAAAACTGGGCAGAAAGATGATATATTTGGTTTGTGCCTTTTATACTTCCTGTGTTATCAAAAGGTCATCTTCATGTTTTACAGCTTCCAGCAGCAATACTAGCCAAGGGACCACGCAGCTCTCTTAAACCTAAGAGCTACTACATACTGCTTTGAGAGCAAGAGTGTTATTTATCACATCATTGAGGGGAAGATATTGTCAGGGTGTCCTCTTTGCTTCCACAGATTAGCAGAAGGAAGCCAACACAACTTTCTAGGCAAGAGATGTATACAGTAACAATATGCACTTGACTGAAAACCTCTCCAGTTATAAATGTATACAGCTACAAGCCCCCATTTAGCAGGGAACTTTTGGCAGCACCGTCTGAGGACTTAGCACACTGTAAGTACTAGTTTCTCTCAGTGCTAAAAACACAGTACATGGCATAAAAAGCACTTGTGAGCTGATTCCAATTTTCTCAGTTAAAGGAATATTCAAGAAAAAACAAGTTCAGCCAGTATATCTTGCTTACTACAGGCGAACATGCATGTTCTCTTCCCCCTCGCATGCTCACAATTAGTTTGGGAACTTGCTAAACATTTCAGCAAGAGTCTCTTCAGCTGCACATGCCTCATCACACCCTTGCTCACAGAGCAAGGGATATCAACCCCTCACATAATCAGCTTCTTTCCAGAGCTGCAACCACTTTTACTGTAACATCAAGCTCCCTCTACAACGATCACTCATGTTTCTTCATGACTTCAGAGATGTGTTCCTTCCATAAAGCAACACACTACAAATCAGCTAGTACTGTCCAAAAAAATTAGCAGCAAATACTTCATATTACACAGGTGTGCTAAATCCGTATCAAAGGCACTGTCCACAACACATTCTGCTCATTGACTCCATCTGTTTAGCTACTTAGCAGGAAAAAGGCAATCATTGAAGACATCCAATCAGTTGTCCAGAAGAAAGGGACATTTAGGTGGCAGCTATCATTTCATGTCCACTCACCCTACTGCAGCTGGACAAAGCGCACATTTCACCATCAGTATAACGAACACTTAAAGTAATATCTCCACTTTCTAGAAGTAGTCCAACTACATGGCACATGAGTCACTGGTGTCATGGTAAGTTAAAAAGTTAAATAACTACCATGCTATTTCCATCCTCGCTGATGTTCATGAACTAGGTATTTGCCTACCCTTGAAAACTTCTAGGATTAATAAAAGTGCAGAGGAGAGGCCTTTGGGGTCCCCATGCAAACCCTGGTACGTCACACTGACAACACCGTTAACATTAGCCACAAGGCTTCCCTGGGATACAGACTGATTACTGCCATGGAGCAGATGGCCTTAACGCCTCTCAAAGCTGGGAGCAAGAGTCCTACAGTCATCTCTTGCACAGCTGGTATTTAAAAAACAAAACAATGGTTTACACTGAATTTTTTTTCCTGAAAGAAGTAAGAGAATTCATTAAGCCTATATTTGAAGAAAGCTTACAACTAACAAAATTTATCAGCTGACAAATTGCCCTTCTTCCCCCATATAAAAGTCCTTCAGCTGCCCTCAGCTATGGCATACAAGTAACCTCATGTCATCTGGATTTCCTGAAGACAAGTATGTGGTTTAGCTGGTTTAGGTAACTGGGAGTCTACACCTGCCTAGACCTGGATCAAACAGATTCCTTCTCACTAGGAGTGATTTTTAAATTTTTTTAACAAACAAGCTTGATAACCCATAATCATGATCTAAACTCAGTGTGATGGCGATGAAGCTCCAAGGCATCTAGAGGCATGAGCAAGAACAAAACTTGAACAATTTGAGCAATAGAACAAAGCAAAATTCAATGACAATGTTAACTGCACTGCCTTGATTTCTCACTTTATTGCAGGGTAGTTAAAAACCTATCCAAGATTTGAACAAGATTTCTGGCTTAGCCTTTGAAAGTCACTTCAAACTGCCTCGGCAAGACCACAGTATATCTGTTGCTAAATCCTCTTCCACTCAGTAGCACTGAGGCACTCAGGAACTCAAGGTTTGTATACGGAGGAATATCTCAGTCATCAGCCAGCTCTGTTCTCCCTTCCTCTTTCCATAAGAAGTGTGGAACAAAACCTACACAAGCCTCTAGCTCTCACACTTCCCTGCGGAGAACAGACTTCCTCCATCTCACTCCACCTGCCACATTCCGGTCTCACCCAAAGCAGCATGTTAAAACAGACGCTCAGATGCTGCTTTCTTCTCTAATCCAAAGGCAACTGAAGCCTCAATGGCATATGAGCTGAGACTCCCATCAGCAGGAAATAAAAATGAGTTTCATGCCTAAAATGTACAAGAATAGCAGCATCAAGTGCTCTAACATGCCACACTCCTCAGAGAAGATGCTACACTACATGCAGTTGTAGTTTGAATACAAATGTGATCTAACCAGTCATGCCAGAAAACTCTGGAGCCTGAATATAGCTTTATTCATGCACTCAGAGATTCTGTAAGCCTGGGTCTCAACACTAACAGTTTGTTTGAAAAGCACTGATGGACCACAGACTGAAACTGAAGTATCTCTACTGTTACTAGAGAGGTGTGGGGAGAATGGAAGCTGACCAGCTGCTGTGCATTGGCATACAGATGAGAAACACCTTCGTCCTCACCATATTCCAGCAGTTCAAGCTCAAGCAATTCAATGAAGACTCATAGCTTCTTGTAAGAGCTGTCCTGCCAACGGCTGACAATTCTGGCAAACATGTTAAATCAGACTTCCGATCTGCAGATACTACGAAGCAGTCTGAAGAGATATTCCTCTTCAGAAAGCTATAACTTCATTCTATTAGAAGTAACAGCCAACTATCAGAAAGGCACCTCTTGAACATTACTTATATATTATTGTTTTGTTAGCCAAAACACAAAAGCAACCTTGAAAGTGACAAACCTCCATGAAAATAAATAACATGAACTCATGAAAAAATACTGTTCAGAGCACAAGGCACTTCTGACTGATGAAACCATGTGCATGAGTATAGGAATATGCCAGTTTCATATTTAGATCAGCATGCACTAGTCCACCTCTCCTCAAAATACCAAGGACAGCTGTGAACTACTGAAGCCGTCACCAGGTTTGACAAGTGTGACCAAAACCAGAGAACTGCATGTAATTAACTTCCTTTCTGTGTGGAACAACTTGAAGACGACACCCCAGACACTCAGCAATACTCCCAAGACTGCATTACAGAGAGTAACCTGCCTCTGAACAAAGACCTGCTATTACATCAGGCTAGGCTGAGTGTATTTTAGAGCTGTAACTCAAGCTCCATCCTGTATTCTGTACTTACAAAGTTGTGCACAGTCCATATCCTGCCACAGGTAGATGCACTTATTCTACTTGAGACAGCCTTGCATACTTTCACACTAGATTACAACTAACTAGACCATGAGATACATTTCACAGTCCCATAAAGTGATTAGCTATAATCAGATCATGTTTTACCAAATCTCCCCAGTAAATCTGCAACAAAACTAAGTTTCACACTGTTCCAAGAAGGGGAAAAAAATAAATCTTTGCTAACACATCAAAGTTTGCAATAGTTATAAGACCATTTATTAACATGGCTCTGAACTACCTACAAGACACTTGTTTACTTACCCACAGACAGATAGGTCTTCCTGTTGACGTCATATGCACAGACTGCACTTGTCCTTCCACACTCTTCAACACCAGAACAGAAATTTATTTTATAAAACACCTTTTTGTCTGCATCAATTGCTTCCCAAGTGTAACTGAAAAGACAAAAATGCCTGTCAGTTGGTATTCAAATTGTCTGAGTTGCCTATCACCTAGATACTAGTCCCTGAAATAACCAAGTTGAAGGCTAAGAGCACCACTAACTTAAATTCCTATTATGTTCTATATCTGTAAATACCAGAAATAACTGCTATTTTGTTGGGACTAAGAGCAAAACAGATTTAACCACTTGTGGACTGTAACATCAAGTCAATTTTCCCCTTTCTTGAACATCCAATCATCCATTCTTCCCCATCAAACCTCTGTGAAGGCCACTCTGACTAAGGATCATCACCTGTGATGTATTATCCTTGACAGCCTGATAAATTTGTCAGATTACTTTGGCAGGCTGGACACTACTGCACCTTAGTGTTCTGCCCAACAACAGTGGCAGAAATGCTAAGTCTATGTGGAATAGAGCAGTCAGTCTCATCCTGCAGTGGAGCCACCCGGCTTCAGGGTCAAAATTGGGATTGAGAGTCTCACTGTATTCACACCAAAAGATGCTAACAGTGTTTATTACAGCCTAGCTGCACCTTTAGGCATTATGTGTGTGTGTATATATATATATATATATATATATATGTATCTCAGTAGAACAGTTTCTGAAGGGTGATGTCAAAAGCTGGAAGCCAAGCAGAGCTATCCACAATACACTCAGTGAAAGATCATATTACCTAACTACAGTATATCAGAAAGCCAGCTGTCTAAAAACTGGGAAAGGAATATGAAGCTCAGATTAAATATAACTGGGAATAAATCCGAGTAACAGCAGAAAAAAAATCAAATACAGCACAGTTCAGAGGCAGAGCAAGGATTCCTCCCCCTCACAGCAGGCACTAGGACTGCAGTGAAATGTGGTCAGTTGCATGACACAGCACTGCTCAGTTTTGAGGCAGGCCCAGGTCACCTAGTTTAGAGCCAGGAGCTCTTTAGACAGCCTGGCTTACTATCAGGGTGCTCTGGCCAAGTTCTGTTAAAAAAGCACAGCTCAATAAACATTTGCCCTCACCTTGGCTCAGCTACCCCTCTTCCGGCACTGGGAGCAGCCTGCATCCTGTAGACACTTGATTTTTGCAAAGTAACAGATTCCCCAGCTTCCCTTCTATCCCAAGTGGAAACTCCAGCAGGATTAATACAGACTCATCATCATATCAGAAAACTGAGGACAGCACAGTGACTTATTATTGGCGTTCCTGTTATTTACAACTCACACAAAATTTAGTGCACCTATCTAACCCAGAGAAGCATTTGTTTTCATGTACAAATCTCAGCTGATAAGAAGCTGCACCCATCAGGTTTGTTTGCCTTAATCTCTAGGCCGTATGTGTTGCATCACTCAGCATTATCATACTCCAGATCCCCCCCAGGAGGAGAAACCATTCCTGTTCAGCTCTGAAGTCCAGTCCTTGGACAATAAAGGGGTAACAACAGTTCAGCTACTTTATTTTAAATTTTAAATCTTTTGAGAACTCCTCTCAAACCCAGTGCATCCCATATCTAATCAAAGAGCCAGCAGTAAGATATCACATACTTTTCCATTTTAGTTACTAACTACAGGGCTCTTGGATGCCCTGTACAAGAGCAGCCATGTTCATTTCAGACTGCTAATGGCTGGAACAAGTCAGGGACAAATACAAGAGAGTTCTCTGTGAACTGAAAAAACAAAGAAAATCTTTATATATTAGTATATTACTATATTTGAGACTTTATATCCTAATACAAGGATCAAAAACTTACCAGGTACTGAGTCATACCCAAAACACTAATAAAATTATGTATTCAAGGACTGTGTCTCAATCCTAGACAAATACTTGCCATTATTCTTTCCTCATAAGCAGGCAGACATGACCTTTTACAATCATACTGATTAGTTCTCTCAGCTAGTCTGTTGCATTTCTGAAGTGGATAAAGACACTATCAACGCATGAGGATGATGAGAAGTTAGCTACAGTACAGAATAACTAAAGTTCAGCAGTGGAATAAAGCTTTTCAACACACAAAAAAAGAAGTTAGAAGAACCTGAGCCCTTCAAGGGCTCTGGAAACAGCAAGAGATTAAAACCAAAGCTGGTTTTACATCCAGGAGAAAATGCATTTCAATCCAAATGCAATTTCTTCACAATGAAGCCCCAGAAAGTCAGCATTTCTCAAATTGAGAACAAAAAATTTCTCAAGTGCTCTGGATTTTTGGTTTTTTTTTTAGACTGGTTTTGGAAGATGACAGAAAGGTAACATATACTATTAAGGCACAAAGTTTTTGATCAAGCTGGGGTGCTCTTCAGTGTGTTGTTGGTTTCTACATAGAACTTGCAAGTTAAAATCTGTTTGTGAATGGAACAAGAATTTAAGTCCTTCACACAACAAAATTACCACTCAGAGATAAAGGTTTTTGCTTCCCCAGTTCCACGTTATGAAATAGAGGAAATTAGCATCTTCAAGTCAGTTCACCCACAGGCTAGAAGCAAAAGAGAAACAAGATGAGCAGCTTACAAAACAGAAGCAAAGCAGCTACTGAAGCCAGACCTTCCCTCTGCCCTGTCACAGGCCTCTGGACAGGCAAGGTTGAGGAATCCTTCAAAACAGTCTGCACAAAAGAATCGTGAAATCCAATGTTCAATCATGTTCCAAACCACAACTTCAGGGGCACATAGAAGTGTAAATCTAGTGCAGTTTCAGTGTAGTATTACTTGCAGGGATGTTATAGAGACTTCAATTTTTTTTAATGTGTGGGGGAGCAAAGTGGGATTTATTCACTGCGAGAAACAGCAGCCTGGACGTAGCCTAAGCAGCTGTTCTCAGAGAGATGAAAAATACTTTCACAGTAAAAGCAAGAATTATTTCGCACACAAGTAAGACTCCTGGCATTAAATCAGTACCTGGGAATAGTTTCAAGTTGCATGTGCTCTGCTTTCCAATAAAACACAAGCTGACCTCTCCACTGCAATCCATAATGGAAACAATCTGTTGGCAATCACATTGCCCATCCTGACCACGTGAGTCACATGAACTGGCTTCCTCCAGCTAGCTCAGCACTCACCTCCACCAGTGGTGATGCCTGATGTAATTACCTCCTTGCCAGGGCCAGACGAAGTTATCTTGTTTGAAGGGCTTAAGCTATCCTGGTTCAATGCAGTTGAGCTAGTTTAGAGAGCTGTTATACCAACAGCTTTTAAAAGCAACAGCCACGATCACAGGGTGGGGTGTGATGCATCCTCTGATACAGGGAGCTCAGTACAGATGCTAACTCACAGATTAAACCATCCAAACAGCCATTTCTGGAGCAGTTCAAGGTCGGGCCTCAAACACAGTGTCTGCCCTGATTAAAACTGTCACACAGTTATTTTTGCTGAAACCACAACATGACGCTTGTTTTCTGATAAACCCAATTGTGAACTATCCCACAATTAGAGGGATGAAACATACGCCCACACCAACTCCCCCAGGGCAGGCTCTCCTGTCTCCTGCCAATGTTGCTGGCCCAAGCACCTGACACAAGCTGGGCCCAGGGACTGTCCTCTCTCAAAATTAACTCAGCAAAAACAACAGGTGCGTGTGCATGTGTGTGGAGGGTGGACTGAGCCTGGCCAGTTCCCCGTCTGGCTCACGGTGGTTTCTGGCTATGCACCAGCAGTGGGAGGCAGGGAAGGAGGCAGGGAAGGAGGCAGGGCCAGCTCAGGCCACTGCCAAAAGCAGTTCTGCAAGCAAGGTCCAAAAGAGTTATTGGGAATAACCTTGCCTGCAGGTCAGCCTCTCCAGCTACCTAGTTTTGGTTTTGAGACACTGAAGCAATCGCACAAAAAAGAAAATTTATCTACTTTTCAGCAAGCTGCAACATCAGATGAGAGCTCTGCTTTTTTTTTTTTTTTAAGAAATCAAAGAAGCAATATGAAAAAAATAACATGAGAAAGGGAAAAGCAAGCCTAGTTTACTCTGTGATCAGAAGCTGGGGCACTGAAGTCAGCAAGGTGCAGAAGGCTAACGCCTGTCACAGCATGTGCATCCCCATGGCACAGCCACTTTGGGGTCTGAGCACTAGCGCACCACTTGAAATCAGCAGAGCACCAGAGAGACAACTGCCACCATTCTCCTAACAATAGTTCAAGCTTTTTGGTTCTCAAACTGTTACCCGAGGAATGACTGCTGGGAAGAACACTGCACCCTGCTCCAAACAGCTGCAAAGCATATCTGCAAAGAATCATGCATTTCCTCTCTGGGGAATGCACTGAAATAGCTCATTTTGCTGAGGGGGTGTTACACAGACGACCTGGCAGAGACACAAGGCAACCTACAACCACAGAGCTGGAAAGCAGATCCACATGTGATTATGCATCCACATGATTCTGTGCCCAGATGCTTCTCGGCTATCAGAACACTGCAGAGATTAAATGAGTATCCAAAGCTCTTTATGAGCAGTGTCAACCAGCACCATCTCAGGCAGACAAGCTCAGGAACAACTTCCAGGATGGCCACTGCAAATTTGAAGCTTGCAGCTCACTGGCCACAGAAATCACTATTAGATGTCACTACCATTTTCAAACAAATATGTATGGTAAAGAAATCTCTATGTCAAAGCAAGCTGTCCTTACAGAAAATGCAAGCTTGAATGGCACAAAGTACAGCCACCACTATGCCTCGAGAGCTTTTTAATGCATCCCTACCCACGCCTAATTCTGCTCTAGCTCACCCATCGCTTTTCCAACCACCACATACACTGTGTATCTTGAGGCAAGTTTTCTTGCATGCACATCACGCATGACAGCCTTACAGCTACACCACAAGCTCTTCAGTTTTTGCATCCAGAAGACGTTTGGTCTTTCATGCTGCACTCTAAACTACATCTACTACACCATTTCACATAATGCTTAAGAAAAGGGGCAGTAATTTGAAGTTTAAGTACACAAGAGCTACAGAAGGCAGCTCATGTGCTGAGAAATCCCATTCAGACATTACAATGGCAGCTTCCCAGGGACATGACACAACCATTCACATCGGTATATAAGCCCAGTAATACCTT
Organism: Oreocharis arfaki; assembly: GCA_013398015.1. NCBI lineage: Eukaryota > Metazoa > Chordata > Aves > Passeriformes > Paramythiidae > Oreocharis > Oreocharis arfaki. The sequence goes on from VZRR01007152.1 coordinate 777,555, forward strand.
ATTTATGGCATCTCCCACTTAAATATGTCAAAGCACTTAACAGAGCTGAATGAGTGCACCTAAAGGTCACCTCTCTGTTCTCAGCATGTGCTTCTTCACCAAGGCCAAGCTGAACGCTAACTCCAGGGTTTCAAGCAGCACAGATGAGCACAGTTGTGGTTTCACAACAAAGGCCGAAAAGACAGTGTTTGAAACAACAGAAGTATAGGTACAGTCAGCTGTAGGAGTTATTAAAAACTATGCATTTAACATAAAATGGAATTGACTTACAAACCCAAAATTTGAAGTCTGCACAATAGCAACCCTGTGTTGTACAGCAGTTTGAGATTCCCTTACATCCACAAGTCTAAAAATCATTGAAGTTATGCCCCAGTTCCTAACCCTGCAAGGGGGCAAAAAGATCACCTGTCATTAAATCACGTCTCATCCAGTACAGATTTTCAGGCAAAACAGCCCACCGAGGAGGCAGTTTGTATTTGCTGCTCTACCATCACACTGGAAACATATTCTGCTTTTTTTTTTTTTTAGAAAGAAAGGAAAGTTACACTTTTGCAGTGGTATGTGGAAGGTGAACCCAAACTGTCAAGATTTCTTTTGAAGGAGATGGACTTAAATAACAGGTCACAAAATTAACTCTAATTTCAGAATTTTTCCTACATTGCAACACAAAAGATATAAGGAGAAGAAGAAAAACTCAGAGACCAAACTGGCTAGTAACTTCCTATATCCAACCAGTTCCCTGTGTTCTTTCCCAGGTGCTCATATCGCAGCAGTCCTGGAGAAACCTCTACGCAGAAGATAAAAAAAGAATTCCAACTGCAAGTCACATGACAGCACAGTCAGCTGTCGGAGCACACAAGAACAAAGGAGAAAGCATAACAAAATCAGTGACTGAAGCCATGCCATTAGACAAAGTTTCAGAGAATGAAAGCTTTTCTTCTCTCCCCAGGCATCCAAGCATATCAGCAGTAAGGCTACACAAAACAAACAATGAAAACCTCCAACTCAAGTTTAAGTAGCCTCATGCCACAGCTCTTGCGCAAAACAGTTTTGACACTTTTCCTCCTCCCTGTAAAACTGCTTTCTTCTCTTACTTAAAGGAGAACCAGTGCCTCTTCTAAGCCCCAGCAGTTTCCTTCTTTGCCCACATTTTGACATTCACACACCAGACACAGAAGCTGCTGCAGTTTCACCAGCCCTACTACAGCACACAAAACCCAGGACACTGTTTCCTTAACAGCTATAAAACAAATAAAAACCTTGTCTTAAGCCAGTACAAAAATAGGTTGGTCAGGGACTTGTCCAGCATACCGACATTGTAACTTTTGGCTGAGAAATCCACCAGCATTGTGTTTGCACTGCCTGCATCATTCCTCACTTGGTAGAGTTTTTTTGGCAACTGTACCCCAGAAGACACTTCACCACTGAACTCCCCGGAGACTTCCCACCTATCAGACCACAAGTTCTTGTTTTCTCTTTTACCCATTAGAGATTACTGGGCATAAGTCCTTCAAAGCATTTTTTTCCCCACCATGGCACAACAGCAAATGCCTGTTTTTGAAGCAGTCCATCTTGAAAGGAAACCTGCTATGTGCAAATTATTTTCTCTTGACAGTAACAAAATGAAACTAGCTTAAGTAATTTGCATCCAAAATGAGACTGCATATCTCCCCATAGCACTCTCAAATATTCCTCTCGTCAAAGACCCACAACAAAGCCAAGACAGACGTTGACAGAATTCTCAGAGTAGGAACTGTTTGACAATCAAATCATTTAGGATGGGTTAAAAAAAAAAACCAAAAAACAAAAGAAAAACCAAACCAACAACTAAAATCACTTATCAGAGTAGCTATAAATTCCCTCCAGAAGCTACATGATAGTTCCTCGTTTGTCTCAATTCTGCCACTAGCATGGTCATCTGACAAAACCACAAAACCAATTTTTATCACCCTCATGGGTTATTCTGGCAAGCCAACCTACTGTTTTCTTCCCTTTTTCAACATTTAACAATATTATATCCCAGATTCTACCAGGCAGACAGACCATTTCCTTCAGCAATCCAACCTCCGCCCTTAGTGCTACATTCAGTCTGCTACACTGCTGCCTTCGCAGTGACATTGAATGAAATAATATGTTCTTGTATGTACTCTGTATATTCTGGGTAAATAATTAAGAAATTAAGACCGGCGAGATATTGGTACTAGACTAAATTCACGGCTGAATCTAGAGTAGAAAAATGCCAAGACATGAATAATGGTGACATCTCCACATGGCAGTTTCCCAAAGCTTTCTTAACTCGCCTGTAAGTAACTGAATGGCACACGGTGACGTCCTTAGCAAGAAGCCAACTTTCAAATGACATCCCTTCCAAACCAACAACACTTCGTGTTTTTCAGACTAAACCGAACACAGGCGCATAAACCGGCAGTCCTGACCACAGGCGACTCGCACAGAGCAACTCTACTAATCTTCTCACCCGCAGATTTCCTGTACCTGCAGAGATCCACGCAGAGAGGTCCAGGAGGGAACCGGCCCCTCAGCCGCCCCTCCAGGCTCCAGCCTGGCTGCGCGATCGCCATGGACCAGCCTCGGCCTCACGCCCGGGGACACGGCCGCCGCTTACCCCGGAGATCCCCGGCCTGACCCTTCCCGGAACGGGCGAGCAATAGCCGGGGCGACCAGGCCCGCGATGCCGAGTCCCGGTGCTGCGCTCCCGCGGAGGGTAGGAGCGACACGGGCACCAAGAGACCACCNGAGCCCCCCCCCCCCGCGTTGCCCCCCCTCCTCCGGGTTACAGCCCTTCTCCAGCCGCCCCATCGCGTCCCAGCGGCCGTCCACCTGCACAAATCCTGGTAGGAGCCGGGGAGTGCCGCGGCGGCCGCCCCGGCCGGCGGGAGCAGCGCCAGGAGGGCGCCGAGGAGCAGAGAGGCCATGAGCGCCATGGGCCCGGCTGCCCCGGGACGTCAGGCGGCGCCGGCGGCGCGTCATGTGACCGCCGC
>VZRR01007154.1:0-162990 GCA_013398015.1 Oreocharis arfaki
TAGTAGCTATATATCTGAGTATTTTTATATCTATTTTGAATTAAAATACCTGGAAAATTTGTTACAGGGAGTGAAAAACCAGCTAAATGGAAACTGAAATCTGTTCAGGAGACTGTTTACATTCTTAAGGTTTGTTTTCACTATATTCATGTTCACAAACAAATAAAAGAGAACAGAGTTTATTATATGCATCTGACTGCTTTGCTGTCTTAGAAGTGAGGATGCTGCTTTTCCACTTCACTTGAGAGCTTTGCTGTTCAGTTTTCAGATATTTATGGAAGTATATACGAAATCTTAAGAATATGAATATTCTGTATGAATCAATAGGATTACTCATGCTCAAAACTGAAACCCTGCTTATCTACCATTCTCACAGGACCCTAAAAAATATAATACAATTAGAAATCATCTACTTTTTTCTCACACTTTGTTTCATTTCAGAAATAGCATCGTTATTTTCCCAGTGGATTAAGGATTTCTTAATGGTTATTATCAATATTAATGTGAATTTGGAAGTGCAGGTAGTAATTTGTAATGCAGCTAGACATAGTGAAATTAATTTCTATAATTAATGCAATACTTCCAGTTTAAATTTGGTTAAAATCTAGTTGATAATTTCTGTTTTCAAATACATTTCTTGCAATTCTGTTAAGTTCAGTGGAATTGTCATCTTGTTTGACAAGACAATCCAAATTGGATTTCTTTAGGGTTCAATATTAAATTGAGCAGAATATGTGTGTGTACTGCACCTACTCTAAAATTAGTGTCAAGGTCTTACAAATCCTCATTAAAAGTGAATATAAACAAAAAAAATTGATAAGACATCTGTGGGCTTTGAAATGTCCGCATTCTTTTCCAATTTTGAAATGTAGTTTTATGCAAAGCATGGAGTAAAACCAACTGGTTTGTATCAACTCCCTCTTTATATACAACTAATCTGCCTAAACAGCAGTGGAAAGCATAAATAATTACACTCCTTTTTGTTAAAGGAAAAGTATTAAGAAGGACAGAACCAGAATGGTTTTCTGTAATAAAGATTAGTTAATCTAATAGATTAATAGAGCAGCATGGCTAATATCTGCGTATATTCAGGAAGGATAATAGTGTACTACTTTGGGATTTTCAGGTTTATTCGGATGCTTATGGGGGACTTCTGTTTAGGAGAATCAGAAGGGCAGGAACTTTACCGGATGCTCAGGTGCCAATACTTGTCGAGAGACTTGATAACAAGATACAATTTCTCACAAAAAATTGTGGATCTTTGTCTTGTGTCATATGATTATTTTTGTTTGTTTTTTATTTCTTTGGGGAAATCAGTGAATTGTGTAATTGCTTAGGAAATACACTGCCGCTATATTATCTGAAATGTTAATTTTATGGCACTAGATGTCTTGTAAGTGAAAAGTAAGAGAGAACTAGGGTGCCATAAATGACATGTCAATAATCCAGGTCACTGACACAGCATTGGCTCTGAAGGGGATGTGTTCGGTACTGCTCCCAAACTTTGAACTGTTGAAGTAAATCTCTTTTATTGATCATTAACATTCCTCAGCCCTTCCTTGAAATTCCACTTATCTCTGGGTGAGAAAGTTAGGAAGTACATTATTTTTATTTTAGGACCGTAGAACTTACAAATAAACTTCAAAAATTGTTAACATATTTAGTGTCACTGTTTTCTGTTGAGACTCACTGGGCTACATTTTGGAATGGAATTTATTTTTCAGTTTAAAAACTTCCTGGAAATTAACATTTATCATCTTCTCTTTTATTCTTAGTATGAAAATCATTCTAAATAGTTAAAAATCTGATATAAACCAAAACCTTAGAATTAAAAAAAAGGTGGAAGGCTTTGGCAGACTTCGTGCTGCAGAATTCTTCTCCATTCAGTCTGTGTGCAGCAGCTCTTATCACTGAAATCATTCTCTCAGCTGCTGCTGCATATCAAATTAGATTTTCAACATAGCAGTGAATTCAGTGTTTATTAGACTAGATTTTCCCCATGGCAATTAAGCATTGAAGCCGAAATCCTGACCATTAAAATAAAGGCCTATACTGTGAATAAATTTTAGACTTAGTAGTTTTTTGGGGTTTTTTTGCTTTCCATTTTAGTCCATTTATTTGTGATATCATCATAGTAAATATGTTGGTGACAAGTGCCAAGTCTCTGTCATGAATAGCATATGAAGAAAGTGCTAAGTCCATGTTGCTTGCTTATTAAAATATCTCCTGTACTTGAAAACAGTTCTGTTGAAAGCTAGCTTACTAATGAAATCACACCTCTTTATAGCAGTTATCTTGCACTGCCTTTGCTACACCCTCACCCAGTGCAGATGACTTCACTGATTACCTTGGATGGGGAGTTCCTGTGTCTTTAGGAGTGTATTTACATTGAATAGACACCTATCCTTACTATTCATAGTCCAGACAATTTAAACACTATCCCATTGTTGACTTAGACTAATCATGCTCACTTATCCTTGTGAAATTTTCTAGAATATATTTCAACAAAACATGAACATTCAATTTAGCTTATGTTTTGTCACAGGACAACAGATCGTACCATCTTAAATGAATTTCAAGTCAGTTAATGATTTTGTTAGCAAAATGAAGTTGCTTTTGAGAAGGATCATTGCATGGGTGCGTGTTGGGTGTGGTGAGCAGGGACTGAGCAGAGGGCACACGAAGGCACAGCAGGGTCAGAGGGCTGTCAGTAGCACTGTACAGTTGTAGCAGCAGTAACCCAGGTGTTGCCAGTGCCTGTGCCTAATGCTGTCCAGGTCCCAGGTGTGAAAGGCACCAAAACAAACCTCTCCTGTGGATGGCATGAGATCTATTGTAGTTTAACTCCAGCCAGCAACAAAGCCCCATGCAACTGCTTGCTCACCCCACAGTGGGATGGGGGAGAGAATCACAGAACTGTAGTGGCTTAAGTTGGAAGGGATCTTAAAGAACATCTAGTTCCAGCACCCTGCCATGGGCAGGGACACTTTCCACTAGGCCAGGTTACTCAGAGCCCCATCCAACCTGGCCTTGAACACTGCCAGGGATGGGGCATTAACAAGTTTTCAGGGCAACCTGTTCCAGTGCCTCACGATCCTCACAGTGAAAATTTCTTCCTAATATCTAATGTAAACTTTCAGTTTGAAGCCATTCCCCTTGTCCTGACATTACATGCTCCTGTAAATAGTCTCTCTCCATCTTTCTTGTAGGCTCCCTTCAGGTGCTGAGAGGCCACAATTAGGTCATCCTGAAGCCTTCTCTTTCCCAGGCTGAGCAATCCCAGTTCTCTGAGACTTGCCTCACAGGAGGGGTGTTTCATCCCCCTATTCATCTTTTTGGCCCTTCTCTGGACTCGTTTCAACAGATCAATGTCCTTCCTGTGCTGGGGACACACAGGAAGGACATCAGAAGGGTAAATTTGAGAAAACTTGTGGCTTGAGATTAAGACAGTTTAATAGGTAAAGCAAAAGTGGTGCATACACAAGCAAATCAAAACAATTAATTCATTCACCACTTTCTGTTCTTTTGCTGGTGTTCAGCCATCCTCAGGAGAGCAGGGCTCCAAGCATAGCTGTGATTTGAGATGACAAAGGTTATGACTCTGAATGCCCCCCTCCCCCACACACTAGTCCCTTCCTTCCTTCTTCTTCATACAGCTTTATATGCTGAGCTCGATGTCATATGGTCTGGAACATCCCTTTGGGGTCAGCTGTCCCTGCTGTGTTCCCTCCCAGCTTCTTGTGCATCCCGAGCCTGCTCACTGGTGGAGTGGGGTGAGAAGCAGAAAAGGCCCTGATGCTGTGTGAGAACTGATCAGCATCAGCAAAACCATCTCTGTCTTATCAATACTGTTTTCATCACAAACACAAAGCATAGCTCCATGCCAACTACTACGAGGGCACCTAACTCTGCCCATCCAAAACCAGCACAAGATCTTAGTGAGGTTATTGCCTGAAGGGTCAGAGGACTTCATGTGAGTTCCTGCAGCCAGGGTTTCTGTGGCCAGAGTATTTTGGGATTGCATAAAACTTACTAAAGGATATTTTAATGGACTTACGTGAATGTGCAGGATTTGGTATGGGATATTTGAGGTAAGGTTCAAAGGTTGATGAAAATGCGTCAGAGAGGAGAAAGTATGTAAACAGGGAGAGAAAAGGGTATAGATAGAGCTTGTTCCTTGTAAGCAGGTTACTGGTCATTACACTCACCTCACAGCTGCAGTGCCTATTCTTGTAATCTATATCCAGCCATCCCCTATATACACCCTCTGCTCCCAGTCTGCTGATGTGAATCCTAAGAAACTTGGAGGTCGTCTAGCAGGCCTGAGTGCCAGCCACTGGCACATGAGGCTGTGAACCTTGGGGCTCCTGGGTGCAGGGAATGGCAAAGTCGGGCTCCGTGGAGCAGCTGATGTACCACTGAGCATGTGGGCTGGGACAGCTTCTGCTCTTCATAGGGCTTTGAATGTTTGTGCTATGGCTGGCTCATATTTACTGTTTGGAAGTCAGGGACTGCAAATCAAACTGTATGGCTAACGATGGTTTATTTTCTGCATGTTTGATATATGAAAGTAACTAGCAGGTGACTAGAGAGAAAGAATTTTGTTCTGTCCCTCATGTTAAGTTGATTTACTATTATGAAAGCAAACACAGATTTCCTCTCTTGTAGACTTGGTGCTTGAGACTGCACACAGGGTTTTGTACAGCATTCCTGAGATGCCTGAATAAATGTGTGGACTCTCTTATATAAATAAGAGTGCAGATACAGTAATTTATGCTTATATCAGGATTTTTTAAAAAGTTTATTTCTACATGGATTTTGTGAAAGGCAAATACAAAATAATGCAAACACAGGTGGAGAACTATGCTTTTTGGTGAAAGATTTTAAGAGCAAGAAGATCAGAAGAAAAAAGAATGTCTAATTAGAATAAAAAAAATTAGTTTCTCTCCATGATGGAGTTTGCTTAAAGATAGCTTAAATAGCATCTATCTACAGATACATGATGAAATATCTATTTGCAGATATGTATAATATTTTTTTTTTATTGTTAGTAACTAATGAACTGATAAAGTTTCTTACAGTAATAAATGGTTTTTTGAGGCCCTGCGTTTGACCAATGTACAAGTGTAAGTCAAAGTGCAGTAAGTTGTTGTCAAGTGTCTCTTGTACCTGGAAAAGCTGAACTGTAGCACCTATCAGTGATTCACTTACGTCAGTGAGGAAAAGATTATTCTTTAGCTGCATTTAAAATTGGAGCTTTTCAAACGCTGTGGCTTTATACCCATAGCATCAATCAAAACTGTTGTGTGAGTTGAAGGAGAAAGTTACACTTAGAGCAACTTTCCAATGTGCAGTTCCACGAATATGCTACAATATATTGCTATTTAGGGGGAAAAAAAGAAGAAATGGGATGTATTCCATTGTTCATGCTCTCTGTGGTCACGCTGAACACTTTGCTTGTGCTTTTTCTGAAGGCAGAAGTACTTTGTTCATACATGGGAACCTGAGAACTGATTTCTTCAGGATTATAGCTATGTGTCAGTCTGTATAGAAATGGCATGTGGCAGTAAATGTGAATCCTTTATTTACATATAGTATATATACGAGTTGTTTTGGAGCACAAGTTTCAGGTATAGGTATGCTTTTTACAAGAGAAAAGGCAACAAACAAATTACATACAGTTTTTTTTTTTTTCCTTCTAGAGACCTAATAAAAGCTTTAAATCACTCTATTTCAGTATTGAGTATTTTATATACTCACCAAGTATTAGGGAAACCAATAAACATTTTAGAAGGCTTTAAGTGGTATTAGAGGTATTATTTTTGTGCTTATATAAGGTATAAGAATGTTAGTTCAAAGGTAAGGCTTAGAGAGTGTCATAAACATAATCCTAAAGGAACTAAAATAGATTTCTGACTCATAAGTATGTAACAACTTTTAGAATCAACACAGTCGATCGTCTTAAGCATTCAAAATACCTATTTGCACCTTTCACTGAGAAGTTTGAGAATCTCACATTTTCAGATGCAAAATTCATGCTTTGGGCCTGCTGCTGTTACACTGTACTATTAATACATATTTTAGAGTCAGGGCATATAACTGTATGTGGGTGGATAAGGGAAACAGTTGGTGGAAAGCAGAGGAAAACATTTTGATTAAACATTTGAGTGTTTTGTTGGGCTTTGGTGATTTTTTTTTGGTTGTTATTTTGCGGCTTTGGAGTTTGTGGTTTTTTGTTGTTTTGTTAGGCTTTTTTAAGGAAGGAATGCAAATGGCTCTTTGAAGCTGCTCAGAATGTTGAAAACTGTTTCAAAACTGAAAATCCCTGCACAAGTCACAGATAAAATGCTTTCAAAATGAGATGCCCTATTGGTATGCTGAATAGATATGTGTGCACAAGACAGGTAGATTTGTCTATGTACTGTGTAACATGCGTAAGCCAGCTCAGACGTCTGGAGATGTCTGCGTGATGGATCACATAGCCTCATGATAAATGAGTTCCCTCTCTGTGTGCAGCTGAATGCAAACAATGTGTGTGTTGTGTGTCCAAAAAACCATTGTAAGTTGCCCTTGAGACTTACTTTCAGTGAAATGGATTTCACAAAGGTAGGAATAAAAGTGGGAATAGCAGCCTTCTGATAACATCTGAGAGGATGTTGCCGTGAAGGTGGAGCTAGGATTTTTGTGGAGATGTCCAGCAAGATGGCAAGAAAGAGTTGTCATAAATTTAAAATAAAAAGGAAAAAATCTATATGAGGATAATTAAGCAAGTAGATTACTCATGGAGGTTATGGAGCCTCTGCCCTTGGAGGATTTCAGTGCCCAATGTGATTAAGCCCTAAACAATGTAATCCAAATTCAGTGTTCATCTGGCAGAGGAGAAGGTTAGGCTGGAGATGCCCCAAGGTCCCTTTGAACCCAAGTGCTTCTGGGAATCTGCAGTGCTTACAGTAAACTCAGTCAACATCTGCTTCCAAATGTATGCTATTTCCTGATGCAGAAGCTGATGACTTACCTTCCAACACAGTTGTAGTAAAATATAGCTCTCATAATAGAAAAACATTAGAAAACCTTTATCTTGTAGATTTAAACATCACATCAAAGCTAAATCCAGTATTTTTTCACTGACTTGTAAGATGCACTGCATTGAGACACAGTCTGTGGTATAAGGTTCCTTTTCATCACGAAAATCTGTGCATGTATTAAAATTTTCCTGCTATCACTGGACAACTTATCTTTTAGTTCACAGTGCTTCTTTTTTTGCTTCTCTTGATCCTCTTTGAATCGGCTGGTAGGGGGAGCTGTTGGTTGGAGTTCAGTCCATCAGGTTAGTATTGTTTTTCTTTGGTATTATTATTCACTAGAGGACTGACTGTTTAAATGCTTGAGCGAAAAGACCATTTTTTCCAGTTACTGTGTTCAGAAAGCATTCATTTGGGTACAGAAAATGAGAAACCAGGAAACATGAACAAGAACCTCTGATCTTCAGCTCCAAACTGCTACGACTTAATCCTTGGGAAGAAGTCATTACTAGCATGTATTTACCTAGTATTACCATAGCCCCTGAAAGGCTTGAGTGCTGTATCTGTAAACAGGGTGTAGCCTTGAAATGATACCTTGATGAAGTTCACTGTGCAGATCATAAACCCAGCAGGGTTCATTTGTATTTAGGATTGTGCTCTGTTCCAGCATTTGGAAAGTGTTTGATTTGGCTGCAGTATCCTTCCCTGATCCCACCCTGGTTTGAATTGTGCTTTTTCTCTTTTCCTTTTCTGTGCTGGATGGTGCAGCTGAAGCAGTCCTTCACTTTCCATGCTGGGCTGAGAGCAGAATGAGAGGGCTGTTTCTTCCCTTAGGGCTGGTGTGGGAAGGAGTCAGAAATGCCTTTGAAAGAGTCTTTCAAAGTCAGGAGTAATTGATGCTTTTTGAATTCTCCAGACTGTGGTCTGTAGCTTACCAGTAGACATGTTATGTGGTTTTGTCCCCATCTGCTTGTTCCTGGCAATTTCTAGTAGTTCATTTGATCTTCACAACCAAGAAGTCTGTTGTCTTTTATGAAAACCTGGAAATCAGGAGAAAAAGGCCAAGGAATGCCAATATTCAGGACTCATAATACAAAACTTCCATGCAGCTCCTGTTCTGGTGCCATTTCTAGTGTCTCTCATGATATAAAAGCAGGTCTGGAAGAAGCCTGAAACCCAAAGAAGGCATCTAAGCATGTGATGTGCCTCACCAGACTTTGTGCCATGAAGTGCAAAGGGGGAAAAACTGATTTTTAGGGGTGCTGTTGAAGGTATCTTATCTTATTCATTCAAAAACTACTCATGCCACAGTGAAACCACCAACCTGTTTTAGAGTGCAGATACTTCTTAATGTACAGGGTCTTCTTTATGGCAAGGTTCCAAAGTGCTGCCAGTTAGACACTAAAAACCTAGGCACTTGAGTTCACGTAACATAATTGGGTTAAAAAGACAAAAACCCCAGAAATAAGAGATTTGTCTTAGATTTATTTTCCAGCTATTGGAAGCGATCTGCTCACTCATGCATTTGTTTCCCAATTCAGACATAGGAATTACTCACAATTACAAGCTCTGAGGGTGAAATCTGCTGGCCAGAATTGCAGCCAGACCCCTGCAGAGGGAGCTGGCGCAGAGGACTTCCCACACTCTCTTCCCTGCTACCTTGGGCTGCTGGAAGGATTTGCTCTGTGAACAGATGAGCCTTTTCTGTTCCCATTTCCTCAGTTTGAAATGTTGATTCTTTGCTTGCAGATAATCTTTCGATCCTTTTTTGTCTGGCCCACAAACTTGTAAATCATGTCATTCATGTCCTCGTGGTTGCCAGATGTATTAATCTTTAAAAATAAAGCAAGCCGCTATATTTTCTTATGGCAGACATCCTGGAGCCCTCTGTTTTGGATGTTACAGGCATCATGGTACATGAGGGCCAACAGAAAATTCCTCAGCATAAAGTGATGGAAACAAATTTTTATATAAGATATCCAGTTAAAAAAAAAAGGAGGGGGGCGAGAGAATAAAGAAAAAAAGAAGAGTTTTGCAAATTAGGAGGCATTTTTGGGCAGCAGACCTTCAAATAAATGGCCTTGATTCAACCAAAACTGCAGTGACTCATAATCACATCAGTATAACATTTCTGCCTCCCACAGGGAGGTTTTGGCTTTTCCAGCTGATTAATAAGAGTATCTGACAGTCATCTTTATTTCTGACATACTGGAAATGTACTCAAGGATTTCCAAAAACATTTTTAATACAGGCATAGTAGTATCAAAGAGCTTGTGGGACCCAGATGCTATTTGCTGAATTATTTCTTTTCCCTGCTGTTTAAAAAAGAGCAACAAAGTATTTGAAATTAATTCAGTCACTTGAAAGGATTTGACAGGCATTCTGCTGTTGAGACTCAACTAAATATTGATAATTTATTTTTCAAGGATTGTTTATTTTCAATTCTGGAACAGGTAGACAGAAAAAAATGTAACCATGATAACGTATTTTTCTGTGTCTATTTATGTATGTGTATATAGATGTGTAATTCTGGAGTGAACTGGTTGCAAGCTCTGCTGTTAGGTTGCACTACTTATCCCATTGAATACAATTCCACAGTACATTTTGCTTTGAAAAGCTGTTACACATCCCTTGCTTTCAATATTCTTTAAAGCTGTGCCAGCTTTAAAGATACTCATTTTTCTTTTAGCATTATTGAAACTCTAAAGTATTAAAAATTACCACTTGCTTTATGCCAGCTGTAATGCTGAGGAAAACTGTGGGAGATTGAGTAAATGGTAATTGCATGTGAATATTCCAGAAGCTGAAGTCCAGACTGCTCTAGCAGTAGAAAGAGCAATTGGAAGACCATGCTGGAAGTGTCGAGGAGCACAGAGCAGCAGAAATGATTGAGGAAAGGGAAAAAGAGCTGGCCAGCCCACTTCTGTTACTACCCTCAATACCCGAGTATATCAGAAGTCTGTCTCTTTTTAGAGGGGGATACTTTGGACATGAACTCTCCTCTGTCACAACTCTCTGGGTTGTGAACAGAAAGCCATAACAGGCTTCCTGCTGATTGTCCTTTCAAATTCAGCAAGTTGCAGCTGGGGTGCATCCTCTTAAACCTGTGAAGGAAGAGTTTTTGTTTGCAGGCCAGTTTTCTGCTCAGCACCAGTGCTGCTGCTCGGCAGCGCACTGAAGGGCTGACTAATGGGTCTTCCTTCAGCTGGGGTGGTATTTAGTGAGGTAAGGTAGCATGGCTGCATAAACCAGGGTTTATTTTTCCTTTTATTTCTGTAAACACGTTCTTCCACACTTCATTTTGCTGCTTTAAAATTGTGTTGTTTGCGTTGTGAACTCATGCATGAAAATTCAGGATATGCAAGTTTTCAGGAGCTGCCAGAACATCATATATGTTTATATATTAGATTGGTCTTTAAATGTATAAATGTGCACTAAATGAGCACTAATTCTGGAGGAATTGTGCTATTCCCGGAGCACAGGGGAATGTAAATAGCTGTTACACATCTTTACATGCCGTGGTAATTTCACTTGCATAAATATCTAGTAGTGGACTCATAATTAACAAGATAAACTTTCCAGAGCATGCAAGCTGTTCCTGCACAAGTAAGTAATTGCAGACCAAACTTACTAAATGTGCATTTAATTTAACTGTTATATTGTATGTGCATAATTGAGACTTGCAGGAGAGAGGAATATCCCTGTGAAAGTTTATTTCAGCAAACTGGGATTTGAAGGATAACTACTTGGTTGAATCAATCATGAGCTCATCAGATCAAAACCATATTTGTAGGATGATTTGATTCTTTGAGTGCATAGCCATGTGCAATAAAGGCTGGAAAAATAGTCCTAAACTTACTGCAATTTTTGTTGTCTTAGTAGCTTATATTTGGATTTTGGACTATGTTTCATGTACCCAGAACAATCAGAAAATTTTACTCCTAGGAAAGTTTTTGCACAGCTGTAAAAGGTGCTTTTTTCTGAAGCAACATCTTCCTGTCTGTGACACTGTGATAGGATGTTTGGGTAGAGAGCAATGAAAATTGAAGGTTATTGAGTGTGGCATTCTAATTAAAACAGGAGCTATAATAATCTAGTCCACTTCTATTTCCAGGTTCTTTCCGTGGTATCAGTTGAAAACTTGAGCTTGCCCTTTGCCTAAGTACCCCCCTGCCCTCTGCAGGTGATAGTACTGCTTTAGAGAAGTCCTCTCATCTCAGTGTTTCAGTTCTTTCCTTATATTACAGGGCTAACATGCTGCTTCTCCCATTCCTTGACTTTTACATCTGTTTTATCTCCATTCAACAGGGCCCTGAATTGGTCTTTTCTACCCCTACTCCATTTTATAAAGATCTTTTTTTGATGGTAATCCCATCTCAGGTGGGGCCCCTAACCATTGCCATAATAAATCTATCTAACAAGAAATAACCATATTTTAAACCCACAATCTCTTAAATATCTACAGGGTTTTACACTGTATCTGTGCACCCTACAGTGAAAAAAGAAAAAAAGATCCTGCCTTCAATATTTCAACTAACTCATAAACATTTAATCACAATTTATGGCCATAACCATAACTCTGATGTAGTCCGAGAGCTTTCTGCTGTGAATTCATTAAGTTCAGTAGTATTTCAATGTAAATTTCACAGAAGCCTCATATTCCTTAAAAATTAAGGATTTAAAGATGAAGATAGAATATGTTCACCATATTATATTCAGTTTATTTTTTATGTTTTATTTCCTTTACTGCCCGTGCATTTTCTGCTCCCAGTATGTCAGTCTATTCTGTGGCTGGGCATAAGTGCTTCAAATGCATTTCTGGGAGGCTCAATGCCTTGATTTTGTAGACAAAGCCTTCAACAATGGACCAGGATGCAATTGGGTGTGGTGGCTGAGGCCTGAGCGTGTCCCAGGAGCGAGGTGAGGGTGGCAGGTGTCTCTCTGCTGGCCACCTGCAGAGCAGGGCACTGTGCCAGCCTCCAGGGGCATGGAAGATGCAGGCTGGCAGTGGTGAAGCCACAGCAGCTGCCCGGGGCAGCTCTCATACTCAATAACATGCTGGGGAATTTCCATGCCTTGAATGGGTGAGGCAATTCAGCAAGTTAAAAGTATTTATGTTTTCGGTTGAACTCTGCCTGGAATGATGTGTTGAGAATCCTGCCCACTGGCAGGGCTTTCTGCCAAGGAGATGGCAGACCAGCTGCGGAATTACAGCAGATAGATGAGCTTGATTCTTCCACAGAGAAGGTAGACATGCCTTTCCCCTAAGGCTCTTGTCATTCACATGACTCCTGGTCAATCCCAGGTGTCTGCTGAGCCACACTGGGGGCATTGTGTACATCCAGGATTCTTTGCTGATCGGAACAAGTCACCTTATCAGGACTCTGAAGGCACCCTGAAGACCCTCCCTCCTTCTGTCAAAGGCGATATGGTTCCTCTTGAGCCTCAGACTGGCGAGTAGTACACCTGCCCCTGCAGAAGTACTCACAGTTGGTTTTATGATGGGTTGGACAGTTCTACTGAAGCAACTCAGTGCATGCCAATTCCTTTTAAATTTGCTTCTCTGATATTAGCTGCTGAGTGCTTATTCATTTCATAGCACCATGGAAGGTGGAAGGAAGGCAGGTTGCATTTGTACCAGGGCAAGTCATGCTTAATAGCGCGGCTTTCTGAGAGGTGTGTAGGGAAAACCAGCATGATGATATCATCAAGGCTGGTTTTTTTATTCCCACTAAATAATTGAAAGAGCAGCAAAAATAATTATCTTTTTAAATTAATGATATTTTTAATCCCCCCGGCTTAATTAACCGATCAAATCTAACTGCCTTTTCATTTGTGGTTTAACCCCAAACAATGAGATGCAGATGCAATCTGTAGGGTAGATGAATTCTGGTTTCCACTGGCATCAGTGAAACTTCTACTAATTTAGTGAAGATACCATATGGTCCACAGCTTTGCTTTCCTTCTTAGATAGAGTAATGTAATTTCACAAGAACAATGAGGATTTTAAATGGATGGAAGACAGCTCAGAGAACCGAAGGAGGGAAGTGTTTAAAGAGTTGCAATGTAAAACTGAAGAAAAATAGTAAGTTGAGCATGCATCATAAATGAAACGTCTTTAAAATAACCCTGTTTTCCTAAATTATAGCAAAAAGGCATCAAAACCTTTGTAATCCTATATTGTCAAGATTTTTAGGGCAACCATACTCATTTTAAATGCAAGAATTTTGGCCTTCATTCTTGAGGCAACAGGGCTGAAATGATAACACCCTCTGTCTTTTCCCGTCAAGCTTTAAATCACATTGGGAAGTTTCAGCCGGATTTAGCGAAAGAGCAGAAGTCTGGAATTCACAATAGAAAGTCTGCAGTGCAATGACTGTGTGACAGCTTGTCTTGTTAATTGCTTCCTGAAATCATTAGGATTTATAAAGCTATTAAGTGTTAGTTTTTCTATAAGATTTCAATTGATGTTCTTTTGTCAAGCAGAAATCAATTTCCCCTGCTCTTTTTCTAGAGTCTGTAGAAACCCACAAGCCAAAGTAACATGTACAGCTTGGCACAATTAGAATAGAAACTAGCCTGGGAAAAAAAAGCTAGTAATTTTTATGTATATTTTTTCTTGCAAGTGGGGACCTGTGTTCTTTTTTGCTCACAGTATTGGGAATATGTATATTTTAAAAGCTAAAAGGATATGAAGAACATAACAATTTGTTGATTTGTTTTCTTGAATCTTTGGTAGATAATCATCCTGCCCTCTGTTGACACTGAAGTGTACTGCAAACTCAGAAATTCATACCAGGTAGCAGCTTGAGTTTTTCTTGCTTAAATGTATAAGTTCCTTCTTGCTATTTACAGCTGCTGAGAGCAGGGTGCAGATCTTCTTTCATGCTAATCATTAAAGAGAAAATAATATGTTTCATTTCTTTGGACCTAAGCATTAGTCAATTTGAACAGCAAATCACTATTGTATGCCGAGCTTCTAACACAATTTTGCATTCTCCTCATTCTCATCAGTAACACAGTTATTCTTCTTGAAGAGTATTGCTTTGGGGTTTTTTTCTGATGTAGTACAGTACCTCAGTCTACAGGAATTAATTTTTATGTCATTATGAATGAAAACTATGAAACAAAGGTTTTGAAGTATTTTTCTCTGATATTAAGAATTTGCTTTTTCTATTAAAAAATTTCTTTTTTTTTACCCAGTAGACATTCCACACAACATGTGTGTCATAAATATATCCCACTACATCTAAACAGACAGTCCCAGTCACTAATTTGCATAGTTGCAGTCAAAACATTTCCAAATTTGGTACAGATATTACTAACTAGTATCACTCTCTCTTACAAAAATATTTTGTTGCTGTCAACTGACACACTCCTTTTGCTGCACAGTTGCATTCTGAAAGCCTCTGTCTTACTTACTCTAAATGTACGATGTTTTTTCTAAACCGTTGTTTACAAACTGGACTTTATTGAAAGATTTAATTACTTATAAATAGTAAGAGACAGTAATAATTTGTTAATATTCTCTAAACTAAATTATATATGTAGTTTTTTTAATACCAGTGATGAACCACAGAATAACTAGGCTGATGCAAAACAATACACAGTATGAGGAAGTACTTACGCTTTATTTTTACTTCTTACACGTGTTTCTGTAAAGCTCAAATTATCCCTTGACTAGTGGAAGACAATCTGTTAATTGAAACCTAGGGTGCTTTTCTCTTTCTCAAGGCCCAATTTAGACTAGATTTCAAAAACTAAATAAACAACAGTCTGCCTGCCCATTAAAAAGGAGTGTGTCAGGTTTCTGTGTAATTAAGTCTTTAAAATAATCTCCACTTAACTGTTCACAAGGGGCCATGTAATCTTTAAGGATTTACATTGCCATCCCCCTTTGTCCCAGAATGATGGGGACATGCTTGGGTGTTGCGGGGTGGGAGGGATTTGCTCACTGAGATACAGCTGCAGGTAAATAATCAGTGTGTACTTTATGGCACCAGCACTATGTGCAATAGGAACATTTAAAAATGGTAAGGGAATGGTTTTATCTACACTGACATTTTGGTTAATACTAAACCCGTGGCAGATGCACTGAGTAGTTAAACACAGGGTTTAAGTGGAATAAGTTGTCCCTTTGCAATTTGTCTGTATTGCAGTGGTTACTTAAGTAAAGGCACTGGAAATGTTGGTGCACAGAGGATGTGTGTGACCCCTGGGCACTACAGCTTTGCTCTGTTCCCCGAATCCTGGGGACGGGCAGGACTCTCCTGCCATTGTGCTCCTGCTGCCTCTGGTGACCACTTTGGTCATCTGGATCGGAACTGACACTAGGGGTTTACCGGAAGAAAAATCTGTACTGGGCTGGTTTCTGAACACATTGGAACTTCCTGGGAAAAGAATCTAGAGCAGGGAAGATTAACAGACCTCACAGTGCACAAGTTGAAACCCAAAGGGTTGGAAGGAGCAAGACATTTGATGAAGGGGAGCAGAGGTGTCACAGTGATCTCCTGGGCAGGAACGCTGGCACTGTGACTACAGGATTGCAGCTTGAGACTGAATAGATGAGGAGACTGGGACAGAAGAAAAATCTACTGCAACACTTCACTGCAGGTGAAATGTAGAGCAGCTGTACTTGGAGTGCTGTAAGTGCCATGTAGTGCTAACCACTGCTTGAGGACAAAGGTAATGTCATGTGTCACGTCCCACATGGGCAACCAAGTGGCTCCTCTTTATTTTCAGTCCTCTAGTGCTGCACTTCTGCTTCAGTGGAACAGCAATCTGCTGCACATCTTATCAGACTTCACAAAACTCAAAACTGAGCATGTTGCTCCAGTGTGAATTGGAGGAAAACCTGTAAGGAAGTGTCAAGAGCCTGGAAAGAAATGTCTTTGTGTCTATATTGCTGTTCCATGCAGAATAAGGTGTGAGTATAGATTACATAATGATCAAAGAGGAGAGAGCAAAAGGTGTGATAGAGCAACAACTTGCTGAGCAAATGTATCAGAAATTCTGTGGAAAAAGCCAGCACACAGAGGTGTGGTTAGAGGTTTAGTTGCAGCAGCCGTGCACAAGGGTGTTAAAATGAAAGTTGTGCCCTCGAGATTAATCTGGTATTTCCTGCCTTTTTAATCTTTAATCAAACCTTTTAAAGTTTGTTTGAGTTGCTGTGTTTGTGTGGTCACATACTGGTGTACATGCATGTAACATTCTCTCAATGTACCTGTACTGAGTTACTATAAATCATTAGCATTTTATGTGCTAAAGCCCAAAAATATTCACAGATTCAAAATTTCCAGAGAAAATCAGTGAATTTTTGCATGAAATTTTTACTCTTGCAATGGTTTAAATATATTAGAAGAAGTTTCGCTCAAGAAGTCGAGCTGAAAATAGTTGGAGACTGGGAAAACAGTATGTTTTGTTCTATTCTTACTCTTTTCTGTGTACCTGCAAATGACTTACTGCATTAGGCTGGGTGCAGAGCTAAGTGAACCTGTACTCTGACCCAGGACATCTGTTCTTACATCACTATAACTTAATGGTGTAAATTAAATGACAAGTTCATTGAAATAGTTTCTAAGCTTTAATGCAAGCACTATTGATGTCTTAACAAAAGAAAGAAATTCTGCTTGTCAAAGTGGAACATCTTGCATTTCTTTTTCTGTAAACAAACTAGAAAAGTATGCTTTAATTTAATTGCAGTTTTGAAAAATATACACCTAAAAGGAGGAAGATTTGAGAGAAGATTCAAGTATTAATGAAGGTGACTGAAAAGGGCAGTCTTTGAAGATAGTACCGCGGTGCTTAGGCTGCCATATTAGTATTGCTGGTTCTGCTTTGTCATGGGGGAGTATTGGGCTTGGTCAGGCAGATGATCGCTGAAGAGATTGTTTAGATTATTTTTGGCTTTTGGGGTCAGTACTTCAGATTCAGACTCAAATCTTTGCAGGTGTGAAATATCTTTGAATGTCTGAAACGTTACTGTTTTAAAATAGCTAATGTGAGTGTTTGGTGGTTTTTTCCTTAAATATTCATTAGAAAAAAATGCTTGTGAATTTAGTCTTTACATGCCGTATTCCAAACAGATCTTTATGGCTGAATAATAAACCCCTGGAAATGGGGGTTTATAATGGAAAATACAACTTCACCTTAAGTAGAACTGCACCTTACAAAAACCACTTTTTTGAAATCTACAAAATCCCTTGCTTCCAAGGGTGGTGTTACAGTGAAAAGGAGATCAATAACAGTTTAATTTATCATAAATACGTAACGTATTTCACAATGATTTCATTGTGTTAGAAGATTTCACCTTATAGATTTCAATAAAGCAACCTACTGGTAAACTTATTGCAGTTGCTTTTCTTTTCTTTTGACTCAGGGTCTCAGCAGAGTGAGGCATAAATGACTTTGTGTTAGAAGCTGGTTAATAAAAGGTAGATTTCTTTTTCCTTTGACTTGTTTATGAAGCTGAAAAATGATGAGGCCATCACTGGTGCGTGGCAAGCCAATTTCTTGCCAAGTTATTTAACTGGCCATGAGTAAAATGTTATGATTAAGCTTGATAACCCATTTTCCTTTGTCAACATGAGATGAAATAAATGATCCAAGATAAGCTTATCAAAATCTGGAAAATCCCCATCTTCTGCAAAACGGAAGAAACAGATTAATATAGATGGTGCTACCTTTTGGGCAGACTGATCCCTAGGAGTGGCCCATACCAGGGATGGATTGGTCTCACTTCTTTAATTTGCAGTTTTACATCGAGAGCTGTGTTTCTTGGCCATACTCTGCCTAAATTGAAGTGCTGTCAAGGACTGCCACAAATCAAACCAGAATTCATGTAGACTGTTTCCTTTCCAAGTAAACAATTTAACATTCATGATACCTTCCTAATGAAATACGGATTATTGAATTTTCAGTTTTGTTTACCTTCCCATCCTGTGTAATGTATAAATTAGATATTGAGAAGTAGAAGTTAGATTTTTATTTTACGGTACATTGTTGTATTTTACTACTATACTGGTATTATCTAAGTTATATTAATTTAGAGGAAATAAAGATGTTATTTGGCATATTTTTTCATTGTTGTTTGGTAGACATTATGATTGTTTCAGTTAAAGTTGGGAGGACATTTGAATCAAGCATATGTTGTACACTGGCACTGTAAACTGAAAATAATCAAAATAATGGTAATAAATGCTTTATATGTAGGGTTATGGTGCTTACAGATTAAGTTTAATACTGTATGCCAGGCCCTTAAAATTTGAAAAAAGTTATGTAAAAGTACTTGAATAAACAGGATAGTTCTGAATTAAAACTCTTATTGAACATCTAGGGAATCAGAAATAAATGGAATTGCTTGTTCCTTTTTAATCATTCTTCTGAGAGATCCTTCCTGAGAAGCCAAGAATCTCTCCAAGAAATTCTTAAAATACCATTCCTATGAAGTGGGAATGCAGAGTGATTTCTGTTGGTTTTTATTGGAATGTGACTTGAACTGATGACTAGTAGTGGAGTATGTGCTTGATATTATAGTGTAGATCTAGAATTAAGTAAATTGTAAATTAGGTATTACCAGAATATCACATCCTTGCATTTTTTGTTGTAAAGTATTATTTTAATCTGCACTTGTAAATGATTTTGATCCCCTTTTCTGTATAATAATGAAATGAAAATTACAGTAGATAAAAATAACATGAAGTCAAAATGTTTTCAATTAGGGTTTATAGCCTATGTCTGAAAATGTTTGGCCTATGGGCTTTGATAGAGTTTTTTTAGTTTGTTTTGGTTAGAGTTTCTTTTCAGTATAAATATTGATTTTATTTTCACAAACACAGACACAAAGAATTGCCTAAAACCACTAAGTGACTAAGCAGGAGCTAGATTTTGTTGTAGTTGTTTTTTGTTTTGTTTTGGTTTTTTTGTTTTTAAAAGCTGGATGATGCTTTGAGTGTGCCATAAAGTCCATAGCTATTTCTTCAGTTAGTTTGTGATTGGGTAAGGGAGCACAAATGAATTTCTGGGCAGTATTTCAGTTAATAATTTTTTTCAGTAGTAATGGATGGTGTTCTTCTGAGAAGTGATTTTTAGAAGTCAGTGCACAGTAACCTTGCAGGCCTAGACTGTAACTTGGCCTGACAAAAATCACAGCAGTTTGAAAACTTTTAATAGTGATTCTTTCAAATCGCTTGGTAGTTCATCATTGCCAAACACTTATGAAGTTCTGAAGCTTTATATATTTATTTTCTGCAAAAGCAGAAAAATGGGGGAAAAGGGATAGAAAGGGGAAGAAAAAACTCAAATTGAGATTCCTGTAAAGTAGAATCAGTTCAAAGCTAAGATTAAGAAAACTGCTTACCCTTGTCCCGATACTGGACTTCATGGTTTAAAACAACAACAAAAAAAAATTGCTCTTCTTTTATGATGTAAATTTGGTATTTTTAGATTAATAGCATTTTTATAAATTCTATGCACTTTTCCTTCATCAAGTTGACTGGAGCATTAGAAATTACATGAACCATCATTCAGGGTATTTCCAGGACTTGCCTAGAGCTATTAATTCGTTTCACTACATTGCATACACTAATTTTGCATCATATCAGCATTTTTGAAAACCTGGGTTCAAGTAATTTTTGACCCAAAGGCAAGGTATAACTGCAGCATTTGAACTGTGTTGTGCCTTGAAGGTCCCCCGTGAATGCAGCCGTGTGCTCCGTTGTAACCCTGCAGAGTCATTCTGCAGTACCTGCATCCCTGTGGCAGGAAGATGTTGTGTAAATGCAAACCCTTTTCCATTTATTGTTTAGTTTCATCCCATGGTCTGTTGGCCCTCTTCTTTTTTTTTTTTTTTTCCCAAGTCCTTTCACTTATGCCCTAAGCAGTTTATGGCTTCATTCCTCTCTTAGCTCCCTTTTTCTCATTTGTGTTCATCCTATTCAGACTGGATAGCTCTCCAAATAACTTGTGTTAATTTCATGAAATTCCAGGCTTGCAGTTCTAGCCATGTCCCACCAACTTTGACTTTCTCCTACTGTTTTGTCCCTCTTACTAATGACATCTGCCCTCCACCAGCAAAGGATGTATTCTCACTTTGTTCAACAGCTTTCTTTACCAACTTGTTCTGCTTCCAGATGGACATATTTATGCTCTCTCTTTATGCTTTTCATATTTAGGAGATACTGCATTCACCTGCAAAACTATGGAGTCTACAAAAAATTAGCACCAGTGATGGATATGAGTTGCTGCCTGTTATAGTTGGTGAACAATATTGTCTATGATCTCTTTCCTGCCAATTTACATTAGACTTTCTTACTTTATAAGTAAAGCTCTCAGAGGTGGATATGGGGTTTTGTGTTCTAGCCTTATTTGGAATATTGCTCAGTGCTAAAGATCTGTGATTATCAATGGTAATGCCAAAAAATTGTATACTTTGATTTGTACATCCCAGTCCAGATCTACGTAACTGTAACTATTTCGCACTACAATTTGTGTATTCCTGAAAATGATTCAAAAACTGATACATTCTTAGCTGGTTTTAAAAGAATTGCTGAAAACAAAGGTAATGTTATTTGACATCATTATTTTTTTAATGGAGTGTCATAAAATGCATTGAAAACTATTGCACTGTACTTCACACCTTGATTAACTTGTACTGAATAGGTGAATTCTGCCATTCTTTGTCTCCCCTTTGAGAGGAAATATTAGAATGAAAGTCTTTACTTTTTTTTTCTTAAATCCCCCCCCACCCCCACACACCTACTCTTAACAAATAACTGCTTTTTATCCAGATTATTATTTATTTTATCCAGATTTATTATTTGGACAGGCCTACTGTCATATATATGAAAATTGATGAATTTTTTTAATACATAATACATTTATATTTTTCTCCTACTACTCAATTTCTTGTAGATTAGATTAAAACTCTGGGTAGAAATTCTATGGAAATATTTTCAGTATTTTGTGAAAAGCTCTTGGAAGTAATCAACATATTCTACAAGGCTGGAACTTTACCTAGTTGTTAATTGGCAGGTTAAACTTTTATGGGTTTCTGGTACCCTGGCGATACATGACTATTAAAAATTGCAGGTGGTTCAGGGGAAAGGGGGGAGGTGAGTTCCTGTGCTAGTAATATATCATAAAACTATATAATCATAAAACTATATATTTCATGCGCCTGTTGTGAAAGTGGAGACTTTAATACTTTTTCACAATATAAGCTGATTAAAGAATCTTTATGGATCTCATTAACTAAAGTTTTTCTCTGTGAACACTTAAAAATGTAATGCTTATGGATAAGAACACCAAAAATAATTAGCCTCCATGGTACCTCCTTTGGTTTAACAAAAGCAATGTGGTATCAAATGTGCTTATTTGCTCTGAGCTTAAGTTTTCCCTTTTACACAAAATTCTGTCAATGATTTGGGTATTTTCCTTAATACTGCATGATCAGGCATAGGAAGTGAAAGGGTAGGATTGTTGCATGCTCCAACTACAATAAAATACTACAATGTGTTTCACAGAGTCACAAAATCATGAAACTGTTGAGTTTAGAAAGAACCTCTGGAGATCATATACTCTCATCTCCCTGCTCAGAGCAGGGCTGGCTGCCACAGGTTGATCTGGGCCAAGTCCAGTAAGGTTTTGAATCCCCAGAGATGGGACCTTAATAACCTCTGTGGGGCACCATGTTCCACTATTTGACCACCCTCACAGGAGAAGAAGTCTATTCTTATCTTTAACTGGAATTTTCTGTACTTAATTTGTGCCCATTGCCTCTTGTCCTTTCACTAGATACCACTGAGAAGAGTCTGTCTCCATCTTTACAACACCATCCCTGCTCAGACATTTGCAGACATTCATGTTTCCCCTGAGCTGTCTCACCTCCAGGCTGAACAGGCCCAGCTCTCTCTGTCTCTCATATGAGAGGCTCCAGGCCCTTCGTCGACGTTTGCTGGACATGCTCCAAAATGTCCCTGTCTCTCCCATACTGAGGAGCTTTCTTTATCCCCAGAACTGGACACAACCTTCCAGATGTGTCTCACCATTGTGGAGCAGAGTGAAAAGATCACCTGCCTCAACATTTTCCACCTCCCTCAGAGCTCCTGGGTGCATCCTATCAGGTCTTATGGTAATGTTTGGCCTTTCCCTAACCTGATGCTCCTCTAGGGATGGTCAGTCTGTACTCCAGACTTTTCCAATAGTCTCAGTGACCCTCCTCTCCTGAACTCCACAATGTCATGGTCACTGTAGCCAAGGTTGCCCACGAACTTCACCATCCCGACCAGTTCCTTGTTTGTAAGTATGAGGTCCAGCGGAGCACCTACCTTTGTCCATTCCTCAAATGCCTCTCTCAGGAAGTGACCATCAGTGCCCTTCAGAAACCTCCTGGATTGCTTGTGCTCTCCTCTGCTGTCCTTCCAGTAGTTTACAGGTGGTTGAAGTCCTCCCCCTTGAGGGTAAAGACATGGCAATTTGATGCTTATTCAGTTGCCCAAAGTAGACCTTATGTACTTCAGCGGATGACTCAAGAACCTATTTTGTTCTGCTTTAAATGAGCAGTCTTAATGCCTTGTTCAGCTTTGTAATTCAGATTTTACATTACTTGCAGTGTCGATCAAGGATAAAAATAGTGAATAGCATTTGCAATGACCTCACTGAACCTCTTTTATATAAAATACTGATTCTTAATATTGTTTAATGGCAATGGTTTCCTATTAAGAGATAGTTTCATGTCTGTTGCATGGTGTTTAATTCATTTAATGTTACATTCAGTCAGATATATTGATTCTAATTAAGATAGAACAAAGATAGGCATTCTGTTCTTTCCACTCATGATTTCATCTTATGGGTGGTAGATTTCATCCTCATCTAAGATAAATATCCTTAGAGATATTTCCTCTATTATGTAGCATAGATATTCAGTGGGAAATATCCCACACATTTTTCTTGAGAGTATTGCTTTTGTTATTTTCTAATAATAATTTTGTTCCTGGTGTAAAGACCAACAGAAGGACATGTGGAGGCTTGTAAGGAATAGCTCACAAAGACCGCAGTGGTCTTGCCAATATTAGCCCAACTTCAGGGGGCAGCTAGGTGGTTGCTGGCAAAGGCTGAAGAGGTTTATGCTTGGATTTTTAGAATGTTCATGTTCTGTTGTGTTAGTCCTGGGGCTGCACAGCCCCTTTTGCAGAGCACAGGATGTTTCTACTTGTGAAGAGGTGCACCAGGAAGCAAGACAGCCTTGAGCTTTCAAACTCCTCTGTCTGGCCTGTACTGAGCCCCGCTCATCTAAATTTATCGATTTCTGAAGCTTAGGGCAGGATCTCCCCAGACTTTTTCCACTGAGGTGCTTTGGCCTTCTTGACATCCCTTCAGGGCTCTTTGAGTCTAGAAGTACCTCAGAATGCCTGGCAGAAAGAAATTCATTTGAGAAATTAATTTGTCTGGCTTTGTCTCCTCCAATAGGGAAGATGTCTTCAAAGTCAGAAAAAGTGTTTCACACGTGTATAGATAAGCATAAATATCCATCAGGACACTCTTTTTTATAAAAGATCATGGGATTTGTACATGTGTTTCCTTCTTCTCTCCCTAATTACATTGAAATAAACACCCACAATCCTAATATGAAAACTTGAAATCCTGGTTGTTGTTTGTACACATCACTCTGCCTGTCATAACTTCTATGAATTATTTCACTTTTCCAATCCCACTAGAGAGGATGTCACAGGAAATTTCTTACTGAGAAAACTCTTCATGTTACTATACAACTGTGAAATTCAGTCTGTTTCTTCTTTGTCTTTACTGAACTTCTGGTGATGAATATTGGAAACAGTAACCTGGAATGTGAAGCATGGCAATTCCAGAATGAAATAAAAATCTTTTGCTGGAAATATCAAGGTATTTTGGTTATAGAAAAGATCTTGATCTTTCTCTTCTTTTCAAAATTTTTGTTATTATAAATGCAGCAAGGGCTTGGACAGTGTGTCTCCAAATACCCTTTGAAAACAAAAAAGATCATTTACATTTAAAAATAGCTTTATTTATAAAGCATAGCTTTTCTCTCATACAATTCAAATGCAAGATTAATATCCTGCTTTCATCATTTTAATGTTACTTAGTAATTTAAAATTCAGTGGCTACAAACCAAAAAGAAAAAATTGCTTGAAACATGTCTGTGAGCTGTCACTGCGTTGGAAGAAGAGTTCTCATGCATTAGGACAAAGAATGTATACAAAATATATCTACATGCTTTTTCTAGCTCTGTGATCTTCAGAAAAGCAATTGCAAGGGATAAAGTTAAAAAAAATAAAGATTTAAGGAAACCAAGGTCCCAATTCAGAATAATATGCTTGTGAAACACCATCAAGATACAAAAATACAAAGAGTGATTTTCTTGAAACAAAAAGATAAGTTGCAAGGTATGTGTTTCTTCATGCAGATAGAAATTTGAGCATAATGCTTTTCCTTCAGTAAGAAATTACATACTTTTCATGGCATAAAAATAAGAACAACTCCCAGTATTAGATTTATGGGTTCCAGAAATTTAAAAGCATGCCACCAACGAAACCCTGACTCTCACAGAAAGAATAAAATGGCTATTCAAAAACTAGACACTCCTCAGGTATATTTAATACTAGAAAATAGAGTACCACTTTCGCATTTATTTCATAGGGCCTCATTCCAGAAAACACTTCCATGAATAGAACTCAAAGGCACTGCTTATATGCATAAAAGGTGCTTATGAGTGTTTCCAAGAATTGTATTTGCTATCTGTATTTAAAAAGCTACAAGAGTTTAATTTATTCCCTTTTGAATTGTTATAAAATCCATGCAAATGCACATAAAGCTTGCCTGGCTTAATTAAACAATTATCAATGCAATTTTAGTTTTATAAAAGAACTTTAAGCCTTAAATTTGTAATTTATTGAATCAATTTAAATAATTATCAAACAAGTAATAAGTGAAAATGTGTTGTCTTTGTTATTTGAGTTCCATCAGATTTAAGTTAAAAGACTTGAGGTTTTGTTCCCTCTTTATAATTAGTTATTCCTTATAAAATCAGGGTCTAGTAAAAGAAACATGTATTCCATGTACGCTCACTTTTACATAATATATGTTTAAATTATAAGGCCTGTAAAAGAAATGTTGAGAATTTCAAATATGGCTGATGTTGAAACAGGAATGATAGATCTAGGATCCTTGTAAATGCTATTATTTGAGCAGTAAAATTTCCTCCTTGAATGATAAATGGCTGCATAGAATATGAAGAAGGAACACATTTGTATCATGTTCTTTCAGTAATAGCTGTCAGCTTGTTGTCCTTCAGGTTGCTTTCAGTAGCAGCATTATAATTTTAATAGTATGTAAAATTGGTCCTTCATTACAAAAAAGCTCTTAGGCAAGTGCAATGACACCTGCACATTACCAGCAATGAACAACAAGCAAATTTGTAATGAAAGAGAATTTCATGTGCTGCCACACATCAACAGTCCTGGCTTGTCTCCCTGATTTGTTTTGCTGTCTAAATTTTCAGCATCAAGTCCTGAATGCTTTTGTTTCTTCATACCCGTACAGAAATGACTCCTCTTGTTTCACATCTCAATGCTGTGAATTTAAATGGGCTGTGAACTAAGTTCTTGGCTCCTTTGTGAGGTTATTGCATCCTGTTCATAATGAACTGTGCTATTTCTAAATGATGGACTGCAGCACTGGGGGACCAGGGGAAAAATAATGACAGTCTGAGAGAGGGCTTTCTGTCTCCTCTGTTTTGTCCTGTGATGCATGAGAGGTGTGTGCACAGCAGGTTGTGTGCCTCACTTTGTACATCTGCTTATCCATCCAAGGAGTGGGAAAAATTTTTGCTGTCCATGCTGCTCACTGTTCCCCCCTCTGCTTAAGTGCTGGAAATGGAGGGTAGTGACTCTCCTCTTCTTTGAGAAACTAGAATAAGTAAGACACAGCAGCTCATCACATGGGTAGGCTCAGTGTAAGTGAATTGGACATATATTTTTCATGTGTAATGTCTTTAACAGTAGTCAGTTGTGTTTTTAATATTGTTAGAAAGCAGAATTTTATATTGTAAGTCAGAAGAATTAGTGAAAAAGTGGCAATAAGATGCACGGAGCACAATCGATCTTGCATCATTTTAACCATCTAAAAATCAGGCATCTGCTCTAAGATAGTCTGCTATGTTTTCCTTCACTACTCCATTGAAACTGGTGGTCTAAATCACACTCTGAGGGTGCCCACCTCATGTGTCTTGCTGCCATCTTGTAGAGGCATTCAGTGTGATTTATGGACACGCTTCAAAATAGAAAGTGTATATGTAATTCTCTGGTAATATCACTGTACCTGTCGTATTGGTTTGCTTTCATCCCTTTAATTATCTGACAGTGCAAAGTTCATTGTTACCAGCAGAAGAGATACTCATATACTGACTCTTAGAGATCAGTGTTTTAGTTCTATGCAGTTCATTAATAAACACTGGCAGCTCTATGAAGGAAGTAAAAAATTCCACACAGTCACTGTTGCAATCTAGTCCTTAATGAGGTTTTTCAAGCAGATTGGGCTGTAGTCTGCTGTGGAAAGGGAAAGGATCTCTGTTAGGGAGTACTTTAAACAGAAAAATGCTTTGCAGGAACATGGCTATGATGGAGATCTCCTGAGTCTTAGGAGTCTCAAGTTTTCATAATAAACTCATGTCTGGCATTCCTATTTATATCTTTAGAAAACCACCCTTCAATTTCTGCCTGTATTTTGGCACCTCTAGGCAGTTACGTATAATATTATATGTTAGAACAAATGCTGGATAAAGCCATTGACATTCTGACAATCTTGTAAGAGGAGAGCTCTTAGGAAATTTAATATCCTCATCCCAGAACAGGAAAAGTAATCTTCCAGGTTTCAGGAGATGGATGGCTGTATACCCTATTTTATTTTTCTACATTGAGCTCAACAGTCCTAACTGTCATTAATCATTTCAGAATCTCTGCATTGCTATTTTTAGAAGCATAAAGAATTTCAGTATTATAACATGATATGTGCTAGAAAGAGGTCAAATAAACGGTCAGCAGTGGAGATTTGCTGCTAGAAATATATTGGTATAAATTTGAAAGTAACTTTATAGTGCAGAACTACTGGGTGAGTGTACAGAAATTTACTAAATTACAGATTGAAGCTGCTGAAAAATTTTTATTAATATTCCTATTTAGTTTTTCAATCCAGTAACCTCAGAACACAGCAGTTTATTCAAAACAGGTACCTTGGATTTCACTTCTAAAAAATATTTTGATTTTTTTTGTGCATGTTTAAAACCCAGAGGCTCTGGGTGCTAAAAACAAAATATAGGCATGTTATGGATTTCTCCCTTTTTGTCACCTATTATGAGACTGCACAAATTATATCAGATAATTTCACGGAGTGAAGGCAGCTCTGATTAGGGAGCAAGTGCTACTTCGTCTGTGGGAACTGGTCTTTGCAAGACCATGTACAAGAGGACTTCAGCTGATGTCCCTCATTTGCATCCAGATGCATCTATTTCCTAAGAAATTAACATCGGCCAGAGATAAACTTAGAGCTCTGGCTTTTATGAACTTAGCCAAGAGTACCATCTATGTAAGACACATTGTATGTAATATGGTGAGATAAGCATGTACTTATGGTGTCTTAAGACCAAGGTTAATTCATTAAAAACTGGAACTTGACTTCGAGTATAAAGACATCTTTGCAATGCAGAGGTTTACTGCAGAAAACCTGTTTTTAACCAGAACATTACAAGTTTACTTTTGAGTTTACTAACTCCAGGTACTTTTTGTGTAGTTTAATAGTCAGCAAGTACAAAAAAACCCACAGGGTTAAAAAAAAAAAAAGGCATAAATTTCTGCCTTGCTAACAGATTTTGGTAACCGATATTTTGGGGCTTGGATTAGGTCAACTGCACAGCTTTCTTTTCTTCTTTTAATCTAACTTTTTGTTCAGTACCAATACTGCTGCTTCTATCACATTGCCATAAGAGGCAGCAGAGTCTTCTAGACTTCCAGTGCCTTATGCCTGTGTGAGTCAAATACACAATAAGATTTAGGAAAAAAAGAGTCTGTGCATGTTGTTATTATTTTTATCAACTTAACAATATGGGTGGTAGCTAAGCATACAGATGTACCTATTTTCTTTATTAAGTAAATCAAAGGCATTTTGTCCTTGAACAGTCCGTGCCTTTTTGATGACATAATGAAGAACAGAGCAATACTGGAAAGGTGGCAAATACACTTGGACACGGATCATTGGGAGAATATTTTCTTGAGTAGCCTAAATTCTTAATGGATGTGTAAAATAAAAGTAAACTAAAAATGCATCAATACCCACTTGGGCTGTGATGCTGTTAGATTTCATAAGTGAAGATGACTTGGAATTGTATTCAAATTCAGGGGCTGATCTAGGAATTGTTTTTCTGAAAGATGGTATTTTGCTCTTTTGGGTCCTCACTAAAGCTGTGTTTGATGACATTATGGCTGCAGTTCTGGACATGCTTTTAGTTCTGCTGTAAAACAGAAACAAGGTGATAAATGTTGGGCACCATTAAGTGACCTCAGGAGTTGAAATCCTGACATAATAAAGTCAATAGCAGAAGTTCCATTAACTGTAATGGGGCCAAGGGTCTGAATCATCGTCTTGGGACTTTGATCAAGGGTCATGACATTTAACCCTGTTTTCATTGTAGGTGATGCTACCAAGAAAGAAGGTGATTCCTCATTGCTATTTGTTCAGAGCACTGTTCAAAGCTTGGAAAAGTAACATATGTAGGCATTTCAAGGATCTATCGAATACTTTATATATGTCGTGTTTGAGATCTGCTGAAATGTCTCACAAGGGAAGAGAGGGAAAGCTGTTCATTGTTTCCCATATCGTTAGCAGCTATAGCTGTTATCATATGCATACATTAACATACTGAAATAGTATTCTAGACGTAATAGTATTCTAGATGTGTTGTTTTTTTTCTTTTCCCCCTGCTGTAATATGATGTATTGCAGCTTTCAAGCTCAGATATTTTAAGTAGAAAAACAAAAGTGCATCACCAAACCCTACTGAAATGCAGATCGTATGCTGCTAAAACGTTTAAGATGCTGGGACTTTTAGTTCTAAAAACAATGGAAAAGCTCTTGCTGTTCCCTTTGTTTACCACCCATGTCTTTATTTTAACTGTATGCTTTATAAATCTACAGATTATTGCCTTCATTGAAAAGTTTGCATGTTATTCAAGATGACTTGTAAACTTGACTCAATCTTCCCTAGCAAGGGAAACAGGAAATACCAGAGAACACTAGACTCAGTAAACCTATAAAATTTGAGAATGCAGCCCATTATTTCTAGAGACTTTTCACATAACACTTTGGGAAGCAATGACTAATTAGTTTTTGGCTTTAACAATAACAGTTTGAGGGGATTTTTGGTTTTGTTTTTATAGCTTTCATATTAGGTAGAGGAGGGAAAGTGACTCTGAATGATGAAATATTGGCAGTGTATACACTTGCTTCTCAGTAGGAGCTCAGCTCTTTGATCCCTAGTACAATTACATTCATTGCCCAAGTTTTATTGCCATGCCGGAGAGTTAACAAGCAGCCGCTACGCTCATGACAGCATCCTAATAGATTTTTGTTCAATAGGTAATTGAATATTTAAAATTAATGTCTTAGATTCTCTGAATTCCTGGTAGTAATTAAATGTTCACAACATTTTTTTCTTGACTGCTTCACAGCAGTAAATAGAGTATTTATATTGATCTGATCTATCCAACACTTCAACAATTCTTCTGCGTGTTAACTGCAGCTAGAGAAACACTTTAGTTACTGTTCCCTTTTTCCTGTCTGAATACTTTGTTGAGTGTTACTCTTTGAATTCATAAAAAGGCAAAGCTCAACTGACAGAAAACTCCCCAGCTTCCTGAAGAATATTTAAATTTGTACTCACTTTGGGTTCTTCCTGTAAGAATGGACTTCTTATCCAGTACTAATAAAATTTGAAAGTTGCAAATATGATGGAGGCTTATGTAAACTACAATTGATAATTTTCTTTTCTGTTATTCAGTGCTGTTACTCCTTTATTCCTTAATGATTCTTCAAGATTTTAGCTGATATTTCAGCTAATTATAGGATGTATTCTATAGGTAGCTTTCTGAAAAGGAGGGGAGGAATTTGCTATTATCCAGTGATTAGAACAAATGACTGGAAATCAGAAAGACCTGATTTCATTTGCATTTTCTCTTATTTTGCTAAGTGGCCTTGGTAAAATGACTATACCCATAAGTTCTCAAGTCTTTTCAATTACCCTCCTGTTTTTTCTGTTTTGAGTAAGGGTCTGACCTTTTATGTGTGAAAGGTATCTCAGCTACCACTAGTCAGAGAAACTTCTACAGCAGTTAAACTACAGTCAACATGCAGTTGTTTTTTCTTTAAATAAAGCTTTACATTCCAGAATATGTTAAAAAGTTTTCATGATTTTCCTTTCCATTACAAACTCATAATGAAATAATGTAAAAACATGGGCATGAGCTCAAATATAAATAATTGCCCATGAACATGAAGGATTTTATCTGCCAAGTAAATTATGTGATGTCATAAAGAATAGGGCGCTGGAATTTATGCTACTAGATATAACTAGTGCCATAAGTAGAAATGCAAGGAACTACCTTTGTGACAGAAGATTTCATACCATCCCAAACCAACAACACTTTCTTGTTTCCATGTTCAACAGACCTCACTGGAATAAACTTCTCTGCAGATGGTTTTCATTTTTAGAGTAGTCTAATAGATTGTGCTTTTCTGTGTTCTCCAAATCATCCCAGCATGATTGTCATCCCTTCTGGGGAAGAAAAATAAAATATGCATACGGCTATATTAAAGAGATGCAATTTCTTTTACAAAGCTAAACCAAGCTAAAGCAAGACTGAGTAATGTTCCGTATGTTCTGTTTGATCATGATTTGTTTGATCAGTTGTCAAGAAGAGATTCAAGGAAGGCAATTAGCATCAATACAAACTCTTTTCTCCCAGATTAAAGAAAGTGATTGCATAATGTCAGGTTCCTTTGTGTTTTATTATATGGAAAATGATTGCTTGATTATGACAATGGAATTACAAAAGAAGCTGGAAAAAGGCCTCTTGGAATATTTTCTTTACCTATCCTAACAAACTTTCATTTCAGCAAGTGAGGAGGATCCCTCCATGATGCTGGATATAAGAAAGGTCTCAAAAGGTGCAAGAAGATATGGACTCCAGCTAATCAGCCAAGTCCATTTAAACCTGGGTGGGTTCAAAAGCAGTTTCTGATCAGTATATAAATCAGTGACTTCACTGCTGTATTAGACAGTGTTTAAAGCAGAGCCTACCAGGTGTGGATGCCCTGAATCAGTGGTGCCTAACCTCTGGTCACCTGCAGAACTGCAGGGCACAGGTAATGGGCGCAGGTTATTCACAGTTTCCTCTTCCTGTTGGCTTTGATTTTAAGGTCTTGATTTTCTACAGATTTAATCAATTTCTTAGTCAGGATGTTGTCCATATAGTATGACTAAGTGGAATAACTGAGTGGTGTAAAATTCCCTGACAGTAGCACTGTGGCAGGCCTTGTAAAAATTAATGTGTTCAGATTCAGTGATCGGTAATTGCCTTATATTTATTTCATTCCTGTATTTTACCCATTTTAAGATAAACACTTGGAGTGCAGCCCAAGTAACGTTTGTCCTGGTGACTAATCTGGTAATGCTGTTAGAAATTAAAAGTAGTGTTGAAATATTTTATGAAGTTTGATAGTCACGTGTCATAGAAACATAGAAATAACAGTTTTTGATGATGAAACATTTTCTGATTTAAGAGACTGTCAAAACGAGGTTCTCTGGGTAACAGCAGAGGTAATTGAATAAGTAATAGAACTGAGTAATGCCTGTTTGGATGTATACTGAGAGAGAAAAAAAGATTTAAAAAGCATTAGTTATTTAAAGATTCCTCTGTCTGGTTTTATGTTTGTAATTTGCCTGTAGAATTTCAGGAGCAAGAGTACAGGATACTTGAAAAGTAAATATTTTTCTGAATTCCTTTATGTTTGTAAGGATGAGATATCCCCTATCCTGAGAGCATGTCTATCTTGTAATTCAAAACCTAAATGGTTCAGTTTAGTCTCTGGATGCTGCCTAAAAACCCCTTCCTGTTTGCTGCATAAAGTTATTGAAATGCAGTCTGTTACTGTGAAACCTGCTATATATCTAGAGCAGTTTACTTAGGAAACTACTGAGGTATTTATTTTTCTGGAAGGTGAGAGGTAAAGCTGATGTGATGGAAGCGAGTGGCTCCCTCATCCTGAAACCTTAGACCAGTTTGTGCTAATTCACTGATGGATGTGCCTAAACACATTAATAAGGCTAAAATAGACACAGGCACCCAATGACGCATGCTGGGCTGGGGATAATGGACTAGCAGAGGGGTTTACTGAGGATCTGCTCCACTGGGAACAGAGCCTTTATATCCTAATTAGAGCTGTGTAAGCCTCCATTTAGTACTGGAAATCCAATATCAGGTTTACTGAGCTGATCTTAATTAAAACTGATGTTATCCTCAACTTCATGTGGGTTCCTGACCAAAATAAACTTGTATAAGTGATGTGTGTGTCCATATCTACATGTGTACATACATATGTGTCTGTTGGAGAGTACTTTTGCATGTGTTTGTATTCTGTTGTGCTGAAATCTTCCGTAATTAAGAACAGATCGTCCCTGTTTTTAAACTAGTAATTGTCTTGACTTTGAAGGAAATACTGACAAGTTATTTTTACTTCTATGTTATCACCTGTCATGTTGAATCTAGTACCAGGTGAGGGCTCTGTAACTCTTATACTGGGAGAGGTAGGAGGGATGTTTGTGCTTCCCTGGTCTATAAATAACCATCTTTGTGTGACCATTGCAGACCCAGGTGTCGTGTTGTGGATGGATAAAGCACTACTTCTACATATAAAGAGGACTATAATATCTCAACAAAGGAACTAGAGTCTGGGATTTTTTTAGCTTGATTTTAGAAACCTGGTGTATCAACATAGATTAAAAAAAAAGACTGCGCTGTAAAATCTGAGGGAAGACAGCCGCTTTTTAATTTCTGGTTAGGTAGAATGGGAAATTTTTAATTAGAAAATGTAGTATATATATTTCAGTATTTAAAGTGTGTGTGAGAGATATCCACGTGGAATTGGGGGGAAAAAAAAAGGGAGAGAAAAAGAGAGGTAAAATAGTGGCATGTTGAAATAGAAGAGTTAGACTGCAATTAGATTGTCTCTATACCCTTAATTTGCCTCCTTTTCTCTAGTGCATAGCCATTTCACTTTCATTGTCATGACTCTTTTTTTTCCCCTACAGAATGTGGCTTGTTTGGTAATATTTGATAGATGATCTAGCTGTATAGGTTGTTCCGTAAAGATGTCTCATTCTTTCTTTTTTGGGCAAAGCTCTAACTTTATTTCCTACCTGCCCTTCAATCCTGCACTGGATACAGAATTCTGTGTGTTTTCTTGCATTTTTGATAGTGTCTATTGACTATTTTATCTAAGTGTTTCACAGATAATTTTTTTTGTCTTATAATGGCCTTAAAAAATGAGATTGTGTTATTTTCCCTTTATAGCTAGACAGGTCAAACTCAGGGCGCTGCTGGTACATTACTCTGACTAGTTCTGCTTGATCTAGGTAGTCTACCAAAAGCTGTATAATAAGATGTTCTTCACTGTGCGTCCCAAACTGTCCTGAGAGAAGAACTGTGGTTGTGCTATATTAAGACACAATAGCTCTGACTTGCAGAGCATTCTGCTGTTCAGACATATCCTCAGAGGTTATCTAAAATAGCAATATAACTACCCAGCTTGAAAAATTCTGCTTCTCAAAGTACTCAATAATAGTATCACTGTGTATTGGGTCAGATCCATTCTACTTCCATGGCAAATATCTCCTTCAGCAGAAAATCAAAACTTAAACCCCAGGGAAATCATATCAGAACATCCAGTTAGAAAACAGCAAAAAAACAGGTGCTGCTTAGGATAAATCTGGAACTTTGTGTTCCAGAGAGATCCCATGCAGTTAAAACTGCTCACTGTGCTGTCCAACTTCTGGGCTCTCACAGCAGCATCCTGGGCACACAGACTCTACTGTCTTCGGGGGAGGCAAGAGTCCCAGGACAGGTTCCTGAGGAGCAGGGAGCTCTGTAATGGGCTTCTCCCAGTTACCCAGTAAGCAATACTGGGGTTAGATGTGCAATATCTGTTCCTCTCTCCTGCATTAGAAACCTTACTTGATAATTCAAAAGCCTTACTCCATCCACTGGGCAACCACGACACTGAGGTAAATGTCCAGGCCTTCACGTAATCGAGGAACATCTTGTTATTTCAAAGGAGAACCGTGGGTAAAGGCTGATGTCTCACATAACAGAGTGGCAGCTTTCCTGGGGAAACATGAGCTCCCTTCCTGCAATCAACCTAAATAATAAACCTAGTGCAAACCCCAACAATTAACAGCTCAGAGGCAGAGCTGCTAGTTACTCTGTTCTTGCTGTGTGTTAATGGTTGTGCAAACAGCTAGCTTAAACCACCTTTAATTTATCCTAAGGGTAAGCTTCCTCTCTTAGGAAGCCTACCTTTAGAATATGTTAGGGTGGAGGTGAGGTTCTGGTGGTGCCACCACCTGAGAGACAGCAGCCAACAGGGAGGAGACCTGTTGATTATCACCTCTTAGCTGGAGACTGCTGCACATCACATCAGATTTTCACTCTACTCGGTGTCATGCCAGTGTAAAGGGGATGGAAAGATCATTAATTTTCCTTTGCCTTCTAGAGAGGGAAGTTCTTACCACCTGCTCCAGTCAGCAAATAGCAACGTGCAAACAGCACGGGAGAGGCTCACTAGGCCCTGGACAGAGTCTTGGCCCAACAACCTGTGTCAACATGCGTTTAGTCTTTCACATAGAGGGAAAATGTCTCCCATGGAAGCTGTGGAGTGCTGACCCACAGCTCTCTCCTTCCCTGGGACTTCAGGAATCACTGGTCAATGACTTTAGCAGGAGCTGTGTACAAGGGCAAGGAGACAATTCAGATCTCAGGAAGCGTTCAGCTTCTGTAATCAAGAGGAAGACTTGCAGTTTCTTTCCTTGTTCACACAAAACTTCCTAACTCAGTAGAAACACAAGGAAGTATTCCTTCAGGTGACAGTCTCCAAGCTGAGCATGGGTAATGTGGATTTTGGAAAAGAAAAATACTGTCTGGCACAATGCTCTGGCTTCAGACTGCATGGACCCTGCCGGGGCCTATGTTAATTTACCCATGCTCAACTCCACAGGTTCACAGCCAGTAGCCTGTAGCCCATAGATCTTCCAATGGTCTGGTTCACATTTCTGGCAGCATTGCCAAATAGTAAGCTCAAGGAGAGTCCCAGTTAGCTGTGGGCTAGGTGGGCTTTTTTCAGGTAACAGAAACAGTGAAAAATAAGTGTTGGAAGGGCCCTTTAGAGTCCTTCTGTGCTCATGTCCTTCTTAAAGCAGGCCTACTTTAGTATATGATCAACAGATAATTTTCTTACTGGCCCACTTAAAGCATTTTTTTTTTCTTGCACAGTATTTAAATGGTGCTGCTCAGATCCATAGTTCAACAAAAGATTGATTAGGTGGGAGAAGTAAAAGACACTTCTCTGGTCAAGTAATATCTTCTCTGGGAAGTTTTGTTACCTATTTCTAAGACTGTGGGAGTGTTGATTCTAAGTTAGTAAAATCGTTAGTGATAGGGATTTTATCTGGGCAAAATAATTTTTCCTTTTGTCCAGTTTTCCTCTCCAAAAGAGCTGTCTTAGCTGGCTCAGTTGTTTTATTTATTTTTTTGCTCCCCTCTACCTTGAAAATTATGGGAGGGGAGCAGCTGAGGTAGGGAACAGATTAAGTTATTTTTCAACTGTGAGAAGGTAAGTACAGGGTAATATAATGAAACCATTGGATAACCTGAATGGTAGGTTCTTCACTCACTCTGTCCCTATTCCAGAATGTGCAAAATCATGGTTTAATTGGAGTTTTAGTCAGTCTGTGGTAAATTCATTGGGAGCTGAAGGGGCTGAAGCCTCTCTTTGTTGATATGGGATCAGTTCTGAAATGGCTCAGGAAAAAAAATCTGTTTTGATTTACTGCGATCTACATCATGCCTGTAAAAATGATCCTGAAATGTATTGCTCAGAATGCATTTTCACATGACACCGGTGTGTACAGACTTTTTTACAGAGGGCTGCAAGGCATATGGGTAGTATGGAACTCAAAATCTGAATCTCGTTTTTGACTCTTGTTTTAAAAACACAGAGGAGCATAATGTAATAGTCTGAACTCCATTACAAATTGATCCATCTCAGGTACCTTTATGAACTACATTAGAGTAACTGGTTATATATTGTAAGAAAGACTTGCATTTGGACTAGTAACCTTAATGCTCATTTATTGAAAGGCCTGGAAGAATTTTATTTATGTGATATGGAATGCTGACCTAACTGCTACATCCGAGATCAAAGCTTGCTTTCTGTGCTAGATCAACCTGATAAGAGTACAGTATTTTTTAATGATTATTGGATTATATATCCAGTTTATTCTAAATAATAATAATAATAATCATCATCATCATCATCATTAGATTTTGAATGTTATAGTATGGTATTTTGGGGCTTATATTGTAGGGCTCCAGCAGATGGCAGAGGAGGCAGACTTTGAATAGGTGAAGGTCTCAGGTACCCTGTTAAATTAGTACAAGAAAATAAGTTTTATTTGAGCTTCAGCAAACCTGCCAGTTTCCCTTCATTTCACTCAAGTGAAACTAGTGTGTAGGGTTTATGGGGGCTCACACGCTTTTCATGGTTGCTGGACCTTAGTTTGTGAAAATAAAACATACTGTAATAGGGGTTGCCCATTTGGGATCTGGAAAGATTACAGAGGTCTTTTTTCTCCTGTAAATTTCAGTCACTGATTTTAGATTCAGCACCTGAAGGAAAAATAGCCTATGGGGACAGTCCTGCTCTCTAACTTCAAAATATTTCATAAGAGAAGCATAAACATACGGGGCTCTGATGTTTGTAGGCAGGAGCCAAGGCCTGTCTCTGTTCTCATTTAAATCACAGTAAATCTCAAATAATAAAACTGACATAGTCCATATGCATTATTAAGAGACTCCATTTGGTCAAGATTCCCTGTCTAATCCCATAGAACACTCAATAAAATAGCTGTAGAAATCTCTAGGTAAGTAAGAAATTGCCATGTAAATTAATAACCAATACACAGCCCTAGGTAAAACTTAGCAAAGCAAAGTATTTTTCCTCTTTTGAAATGGGTTTGTAACGTGCTCTGTGCTCACCTGAATGAGAGCTACAAACCTCTCACCTGCACAAAGATCAGCACAGACAGAAGTGTGAACATACAGCTTGTGAATTGTGGTCTAAATTCCTTAAAACAGCATGAGGAGAAGTGAAAAAGAAGGAAAACACAGAGGGAAAAGAAAAAAAATATTGCAACAATCATCATATTTTTCTGGAAGGAACATTTATTAGTGAGGTAAGAGAATCCATATTAGGTCATGCTGATATGAGAATTTACATCCTCAATGTGTCCCCTGGTATATCTCCACTTTCTCACTTACCTTCCTCACTTAAATAAGTTTAAATGGTTCTGGATCTCCTGTGATCTCTTTTGCAAAGCAACATCTGTGGCTGCAGCAGTGTTTTTTCTGGAGAGCACTCCCTTCCCAGGGAAGTTACTTTATTCATCAGCTTGACAGCCAAGTTAGCAAGTTTGTCCTTGGGAAATTCTGTGCTACTTTAAGAAGAGAACAACAGAGCAACTCTGTCGAATTCTTCCAGGGACCATGAACAGCCATAGTTAAATAGGAAGTGCTGTTCAGGAGAACAGAATTGCACCCGCTTATGTCAAGAGGTGAAATTAATTTTATCATTTTATGCT
Organism: Oreocharis arfaki; assembly: GCA_013398015.1. NCBI lineage: Eukaryota > Metazoa > Chordata > Aves > Passeriformes > Paramythiidae > Oreocharis > Oreocharis arfaki. Next base: position 38,016 of record VZRR01007154.1, read on the forward strand.
GTTGGTAGGATCTCTGAAAAAGGCAGAGCTTGCCTTGTTTACTGAGGCAATAGTAGCCTTACTTGGATGGTGGAGAATTCCTGGCAACATTTATCTGAAGAAATTGTTGTGCTGCTGCTAACCATGTAGTGAAAAAACGATATATGCATAAGTGAAAAATTTAGTTGAAGGAAATACAGCTGCCACCTTCCTCAAGAACATAGTATCTTAGTTAATCTATTTCAAGTCTTTCTTTTCTCTGTTAATTCTGATGGACTAGTTGGTCCTTATTCAGTTAGTAAAACCATTTGTGGGGAACTTTGTTGCATGTTCTCAATGGGGAATTGCTATTTAGCCACTGTGGGATGCCAGGGGTTTGTCAAAGATCCTTTGGACAGTAGATGCCATCAGCCCTTTCTGAACTGCTCTAGAGATCCATCTGTCTTATTTATCTGCTGCTATGTGTAATCTTCATTCAAGTTTCAGTCTGAGCAATTGAATAATTTGTCATGTGAGTAAGTGAAATTAAATGGAATCGTGTTTAGGTAATTTCACAGTTACCACATTTACCTACATCTCTTGCAATGTCTTAGTATCAAGGGAAGCCTCTGAAAGTTTTAACTTTGGTGTATTTTTATGGTATTATTGACTGGGACCATGAAAAATTTGAGTTTACTTTATAGTTACGTATGTTATGTCTGAGAACACAGATCCTAAATCCACAGTTTTTTAGTCCTTCACAGAATTCAGTCCACACTGAGCAATGAAACAAGTTCCTGAATTCTACACAAGAGTTTTTGCACATTACAGGAGAGCATAATAAAGAATGAGTAATGGAATGCTTGGCAGTGTTGCTGAGCATATCTGTTAAACAGAAATTTGTAGCTGCAGCAAAACTAATTAGGCATTTTTTGGTAAGACAATAATCGTGTCAGAGCCAGCAGATAACATACTTACTTCTAATCAGCTTTCACTAATCACGGAAGGTAAAATTAGTTATTAGTATTGAATCACAACTTTCCTTAAGTAGCAGTCTAAATCTAATTACCGTAAGTTACTTTGCTTTCCACTTAATGATTTATTGTTGTCCACAAAGGTTTTGATGAACCAGAGACTATTTATACCCGAGCTGATGATTTGCTGTCTTTTTCTTCAGTATATTTGTCCAACTGATGTGGGGTGATGAGATACTAATTCAGACACTGATTTTACAGCTGAAAAGTTTATGACTCTCATTAGAGTGAAGTCTGGTATCGTGATTAATCATTTGATGTATTTTGAAGTTGGTTTCAAATTCGTGTAAACTGGCATGATTTCATGAACTTCCAAATTCAGTGAAACTCATATCTACATTTGTAGGGAAAGAGGATTGAGTGAGAAGAGAAGAAAAATAATTTATTATTAAAGTAGCTTTTAAAAAAAATATATAACCCAATTTTATTTCAGCAATGTATTTAATTTTTAACATATTAAATACATACAGCTTAAGAGAGTATGTCAGCTTCTACCAGGTTCCTGTTGTCTTTAATAATACTATGACTGTAGAGTCTTTAGAACAGCAGAACTGAAGTCAGTGGAAATAGAATTAGACCAATGCTGAAGGCTTCCAAAAATTCTGTCCTAAAAATACTCGTGGTGTCTGATGAGTTCATTCACGTGGTGAGGTCATACATTTGAACTTGAAGTCACTGCTCAATGCCTTTAGCTCTCTAACTGGGAGTATTGGCGGGCTCGCAGAGGAGGCTGCCTGGTGGAGCTGTTATTTCCACCACGTGCACACACACAGCCTCCAGCACGGGCAGCTCACTCTGGCTTGGAGAAGCCACCGTACCTGCAGTGTGGAGACTCCAGAGTGGAAGGGTTGGGACCCTGGGCTGTGCTGTCCCTGCCAGCCTCTGGTGCTCAGCTGTAGTGATGAAGGCAGCTGTGCTACGTTGGGTGCTGCAGCATGTGCTGGACTCCAAGTGGCATCCAAAGCCTGCTGTTCTAGGGAGTGGAATATAAACAGATCTGCTGCCAAGTCTATGTTGGGGATGGAGACCAGCTCCAGGCCTTTTAACTTCGGTGATTCTGGCACAAAATCAAGATCCCCGGTGTGTAACAGGGCCATGGCCTTCCTTAATTCTGCTCCTGACACATTTGGACACAATGAACAGGTCTAGTTCAGACTCTGAGGGGTGCTAGGGCCAAGGGGCATGACAACAGTACTGAGGTTTTCAGTTTTCTCCTACCTTTGATCTCATCTGCATCACTTTAAAATAACTTTGCATGAATTTGTAGTTCTGGCAGCAAGTGCACAATTTATCCCTAGATATTACAATGCTTTAAAGTAAATAAAACGATTTTCCAGCTCTTAGGATGACTGTAGTAAATATTTGCTGCACAAAACCTAGAAAGAAATATAAACTTTAAAAACCCCAAATTTTCTCTCCCCAAAATGGAATTGTGTATAGAAGTTCCAAAAAAATTTTTAATTTTTTTGCCCAAGCATTTAATGGAAATTTGTTGGGTTTTGTTTTGTGGTTTCTTTTTTTTTTCCCCTCCAAAAAGCAATATGTACCTTACATTTGAAAATTGCTGGTGCCAGCACTTCTATAAAAGAAGTTTAATATCGCTCATAAGTTGTGAGAACAGATTCCTTGCATCAGTTGAGAAAAATGCTGAGCTTTTCTCCTCTAGTCTTTGTGGACTTGTATATGAAGTTGTATTATTGTAAGATAGCGAGCTCTGATCCCCACACATAGTTCACAAAAGCATGCTTCAACCCAGCTCAGGGAAAGTGATTATCCATGTGGCAGTTTCTTCACTGAAGTGATAAGGGTCTGGGTTTAGGTCTGCAGAGTAAAACCTGTCTTTAAACCTGAACTCAGCCTGAATTTAAACCTCTGAGAGATTGTTTGGTTTGACTTGAGATCGCTGTGGTTTAACTGATGCCCATGGTGCCCGTGTCTGCTCTACAGGACACTGTGCTGGTTGATGGCTGCTTTATCTGTGCCAGAGCCTTGTTACTTTCCACCTGAGGCTCATTGTTTCCAAAACTTTTCCAGAATAAGGGCTTGTGCAACTTCTGCACTGAAGGCAAAAGCATCTAAGACATTCCAATAGATCATCTGACTGGTATTCTCCTCAAATGGAAATATCTTCTGCTAGCAGAATTCTGCAGGCCATGGGCACCAGTGGCTGGATTGCAATGGGAACACCAATACGTCATACCAGCAGGAGCTAAATGTGGAGCAGGTAGTCTATTCATGGCTTGAATTTATTAGCAGTGTGTTTAAATTCACCAAAACAGGCTGCTTAAATAAACCTCTCTATGGCTTAACCACCATCATAAATTACTTACAAAATAAAGTATAAAACCCATGAACTTGTGAGTGTTGATCTCAGGCATAAGTCTTGCACTGAGAGGTGTTCAGGTGATTTCCTGACTCATGTGGGGAACCACAAAAGATGGAGGATCTCAGTGTGAGAACAAAGAACCATTCATGCATGGGGTGTCTCAGTAAGTTCTGATTTCTCCACAGAAATTTTATTTTTCCCATTTTTGAAAAAAGAATTGTCAGCTACAGCAGGTTGCCAGGAGTGTGTCCAGTCAGGTTTTGAATATCTCCCTAGATGAAGAATACACCAGCTGTCTTGCCTCAAACTGTTCTAGTGTTTGATAACCTTTTCACTATAAGGGGGATATTTTTTTCTTATTTCTGGAAAGAATTGGCTGTATTTCAATTTGTGCTCATTGCCTCTTGTCCTTTCACTGAGCACCACTGACAGGACTGTCTCCTTCTTTACTAAGGTGTTTATACACATTCACAAGATCTCCTTAAGCCTACTTTTTCTCCAGACTAAACATTCCCAGTTCTCTCAGCCTCTTTTCAAATGACAGATGCTCTACTATGTGACCCAAACTGTACTTGTAGATAGCAGGCAGTCCCTTTTAATCAGCTACTAGGTAATAGGGTTTTACCTAAACTCTGCTTAAAAGGACTTGCTATTTAAAACTATTTAATTCAGTCAAAGTAAACCACATTCTTTGAAGAGCAGAAAAAAAGAGTCCCTGTGCTATTATTTCTGTCAAGGTTTTTTGGGGTTTGTTCTGTTTTGTGGGGGTTTTTTGTTTGTTTGTTTTTAAATTTGTTTTTTATTTTATTTAGTTTTACCTGTTGGTAAAAATCTACACTAAACAGGAGGAAATTGTACCTGTTTTGCTAGTCCTCACCCTTCATTCCTGAAAAAGTATGAGAGAATCTTTCATTGCTCAGTTCTGACCTCACAGTCCAGTTAAGGAAATGCATGAGAGACGGTGAGGCTGTATTGCCACCCAGAATAAAAGCCATGAGTCAGTCCCCAAAACTCAGTAAGCTATTTACTGAATAATTATATGTTGTTTGAGTATCTTTAGGACAGTCCTATGTTTGCCTTCTTTTTTTAGGCTGAAGATTTATGTCATGTTCTCAAGGATTCATTGGAACTTGTAAGATAAAGTAGTTACACATATTACAAACAATATTTTTAAGCATTTCATTTTCCATTTCCATATATTTATATAGACATATATATGCATATACATACATATATGTGCATATGAGAAAGTAAATTCTTAACTAAAGTTCTAACTGTTTAATTCAGATATGTTGGGAAAAAGAGAGATCGTATGCAAGGAATCTGTGATAAGCTTGCATAACATTAAATACTGCATGATGGATGCAATTCCATCAGCCAAAAGACAGAACAGGCAAATGTAATTATTTTGCTTTGAGATTATTCATCATGGGACATTTTGTGGAAATTGTCTCCTCTTTAGATTCAGTAATCCACTAAGTACAACTTTGTGGACTTTAATCTTTGAGAAAATTTTGTTTACTTTCATGTTTCTTAGATTTAATTCTATACAGGGGTATATGAGACATAATTCATCCCTCCAAACTCAGTACTACAACTCTGAGCAGAATAAAACCAAATGATTTCTCTGTCATAATCTGCACTTATATCTCCTTATCTCACCTAGGAATATTACAAACCATGCTAATATTTTACAACAAAGAAATGCAGACTAGAGAGGTAATTCTTTGCTAATGCCCTGTAGAAATTCAACAAGTCCCTGAGTTACATTTAAATGATTAAAAATGGGGGTTTTTTTGTTTGTTTTATTTTTCATTGGTCTTTAATATTTTCCCTGTAATTATTTTGCAGCAGGTGTGAGCATCCTTGCTACCAAGCAACTACTTTTCCGGCTAGAATGTAAATGCATGATTCAGTGTCCCTATGGGGCCTCCAGCACAGGCCTTTAATAGCATTACAGTTAATTATTAGTATGATGTTATGGTGACATATTTTTCCTTTTGTTGGTTGGGGATGCCATTAAATGAATGGGGATGGGATGGCTCACGGAGCAAAATATGTTAAAATGTTAACTTACTTTGTCTTAAGGCACAGCTTATCTGAAAGGTGACAGTGCAGGCACTTCATTCAGATTACATTAGATTTATTACATTTGTGAGGTTTTGAAACTCTAGAAGAATAAAACCTGCTTACATACAAGTTCAACAAACAGTGCCAAATATAGTTGTATTTCAGAGAAAAAAGCACATTCCTTTCTTTTTCTTCATTTACACACACATACACACACACACACACATATATATTTAAGAGTTCCCATTTTTATCAGTCTGTAAATATTAGGTCATCAGCCCAAATACCTTTTTTTCTTTTCTTGCATGTGCTATATGTCTGGTTTTTTTACTCTACCAAATTTTGCTGCATGTAGACCTGTCCAGAGCCCACTGCATCCTTGGGAGCAATAAAATAGGGCAGGTGGGAGTGGACAGACCTTAATGGACTAAGTAATCTCTGAAAAGGAGCTGCTCCTGTGTTTGAAGGCAGAATTAATAAGTCAATATGCTAGCGGATACTTATACTTTTTAGTGTGGGAAGGACAATTACTGTTTTCCTATATTTAATTTACTCCTCTCTATGATTTTCATCTAGACACAACTTCAGCTTATTGAAGGATGTTTTTGAGCTCTCAATCTCCCCTTACTAGGTGAGATTCATTAGTATTGTGTTTTCAGGTGGGTGTTTTTCCATGTAATCTCTCTACAGCCTCTGAGGATTTAGCACTTTCTAGTGTCTTGTTTCTTTTCCCGCTGTTCTTATCCTTTAACGTAAATATCACTTTGAAAAAAAAAAAAGGAAGAGTGAGAAAAAATCTACCTTGTTGCATTCAGCAGTAACGTAGTTGGATCAGGTCCAGCCAGGACCTGGCTGCTCAGATCAGACAATTGCTGCTTTTGTGAAGCTTTGGTTTATCAGACTTTATACTTCTGTGTTTGCAAAAGCCACAGCTTTTTATATTTAAGAATTCATAGTATCCTTACATGGTGTTCTTCAACAAGGGATTTCCCTGCAATGAAACTGTTCATACATGCAAGAGACAGTGGGACATTTTAAAGAGAGGTGAACTCTTAGATTACTTGGATGAAAGATGGGTTTTTTGATAACACAAGTTAAAATAGTGCAGTGCCAGCTCCTATCATGACATTTGCAGCTATGCTGCTTATTATGCAGGACTGAGAAAATAAGTAGTGTATACAAGAAATGGCAGAAATATTTAATTCATGTTATCATTAGAGATGGTGAAAGGCATGAAATTCAGCAGATGAGTCAAGTGTTGAGCAATCTGTACATCCACTCCTTGGTTTTAGAGGTCCTTTTCTTACACCTGGATGGGGAATTGTAAACTTGCTGCATTGTAAACATATGAAGAAGAGCTAGCTCAGTGGTCTGTCAGGCGTTGTAGGTCTTTGTCACGTTTTTCCAGTTTCAGGGATCCACCTGGTACTGAACTCATGATACTGAGGTTTGGTCACTGGCTGTAGGTGACCTCCTTGGCTTTCACCACAGATTGCACCTCCAAGTCTTGTATAGCCAACCACGTAACCAACTCTGAATGCCAGGCTGCAGGGCTTTTACCTCAGTGGGTATCACAGCTCAAGCCCATGGCACTGGGTACATGGTCACTTTTTATGGCTTGAGGCAATACTGCAGAAAATTATGGATATAATTTTTATAAAATAATATATATTTTGGTATGCATTGTTTTCTTACAACAAAGGAGCATTGTGCCTCGTGTTTGTGTTACACTTTCTTATAGTAAGAAGGCGATTACACCTGACACAAACAGCTGTTTTACCCAGATACGTATTTTCCATATGGAGTCCTTTGTGGGACTCCAAGGCAGCCCTGCTGAGAAGGACTTTGGGGATGCTGGTGGGTGAGAGGCTGGACATTACCCAACAATGTGCACTTGCAGCCCAGAAAGCCAAACATGCATCAAAAGCAGCGTGGCCAGCATGGCAAGGGATCTGTGAACAGCCATACATCTGTACATACAATCTGCCCCTCTGCTCTGCTCTGCTCTGGTGAGACCCCACCTGGAACACTGCATCCAGCTCTGGGGTCCCAGCACAGGAGGGACCTGTATCTATTGGAGAGAGTCCATAGGAGGGCCAACAGGATGATTAAGAGGGCTGTAGCACCTTCCATGAGGAAAGGCTGAGAGAATTGGGATTGTTCAGCCTGAAGAGGAGAAGGCTGTGAGGAGTCCTAATTGCGGCCTTCCAGTACCTGAAGGGTACAAGAAAGGTGGAGAGGAACTTTTTGCAAGAACATGTAGTGAAAGGACAAGGGGGAATGGCTTCATACTGAACTGAAAGTAGGTTTACATTAGGTATTAGGATGAAATTCTCGCTGTGAGGGTGGTGAGACACTGGAACAGGTTGCCCTGAAAACTTGTGAACGCCACATCCCTGAGAGTGTTCAAGACCAGGTTGGATGGGGCTCTGAGGAATCTGGTCCAGTGTAAGGTGTCTCTGTCCATGGCATGGGGGTTGGAACTAGATGATCTTTAAGGTCCCTTCCAACCCAAATCATTCTATGATTATATGTTTCTATGATTTTGAAATGTAACATGGTAAAACCAGGCTCATACATGCCTTCTACTTAGTTTTAATAATAAATTGTCCAGTTGGGCTTTAGTGGTTTTGATAAGCTTTTGAAACAGTAAGAGACAAATCACTTTTTTTTTTTTTTTAAATTTATAACTGAAGTGTTTATGGTGGCAGATTTTTATTGAAGCAGTAATTCAACTAACAGTCACACTGACAGGTCTTATCTCTAGGTAGGAAAACAAAAGCAGACATTTGTATTGAACACATATTTCATTGCTAAGAGTTATAGGAATTTTAATTTTTAACCTTTCAAAGGAAATAAATAACCTTTTTTTCTCTTTCTGTTTAATGATTCCCCCGTCCCAATCAATCAATTTTTCCCTTTGACATCAATTTTATTCTATTTTTGGAACTATCAATTGTAGGTGGCAGCAGGTAGTTTCCTATCGATTGGAGAGATGTGAAGTCTTTATCCTTCAAGTCAAATTGCAAGTGCAGGGAGGAGACTGAAGAATTTGTACCTTTGCCTTGGGAAAGCTCGAATAGTTAGTGTTTGATACTTGACTCCATCTTGTCTGTGCCACTTTTAAGCTGGAAGAGAAACATCTCCCACCAAAGCTTCTCTCCTGCAAGTTCTTCTTCCCTAGCAGTGAACACCATGAGCTCAGATAAATTCCTGACAGTAGTACCAGAAGCTTTGTAGTTTGAATGAAAGGTCAGATTTTGCCATAGCTGTGAGCCACATCCTTTGAGAATATATTTCATATATCTTTATGAAATAGGTATTCTGATAAGTAATTAAGTTTGTTGATTTTTCACATTTTCCTACTTTGTATTGCAGCAAGTTTCAGCACTTCTCGCTATTCACTGTGATTAAGGTTATCCTAAATGGTCACTAAAGTAAAATAAAATACAGAGAACATCTACAGATTTTTCACCAGACCTTGAGCTGTGAGACTGACATATATTTCCCCTGGCTGTATTTTCTATGTGCTCTTTTGGATGGGACGCTGAGATGGACTCTAGTGCTGCTTGAACCAGTGGCAGGAAAGTCCAGTGGCTCTACCAGGAAAAACAAGCCAGCCCATGTACTTTACTTTATTGAGAAGTATGAGATACAGTTGCAGCTTTCACAGTCTCTCCTGGAAGTCAGACATTTTGAGCTTTGGACATCTATGCTCAGCTTCTTATCAGAAAGTCTATAATAATTGCATTTCAAAGGTTTTGATGCAGTGTAATCTGAAGCAAACAAACTTTATAGAAAGAGTGATGGTAAAGCATGTGTTGCACATCTTATATGGTAGAAATGTTGTCTGTCATAAATGTTACATCAGTATATGTTTTCAAAAGAAATTTCATGCAACCCCACATCCCCATTTAAACATAAGTAGATAAAATTGCTTTCCACATAACTGCAGACAATTTTACTAGCTTTAAAATGGATACTGTTAAAGATTTAAGTTTAGTGAAATATCAGTCTTCCTGGATTAATGACATTATGGTTATGAATTATTATATTTATTTTTAATCTGGTGTATTGATCATACCGAGTAATTTGAAAACGGGGTTAGTTACTGAGCTGTGTGGAAAACTTCTACTTGAAGTGGAAAGACAACAGAAAATAATGTGAAGTGTAATTCAAAAAATTGCAAAGTAGCTGAAATTAGGAAGTGTTTCGTTAGCTTCATAGTTTTGTCTTTGTCATTTTTTCATACTCCAGTGTTTACCCCTCCCTCCCCCTTTCCTTTTGTGCTTTGGGATAATTTAGAAATAGCTAGTGATCTCATCGATCCTGTCAGGTGGTATGGTGAAGTAAATAAGGTCATTTAAGGCTTATCTTTAATATGCAATGTCATTATTTTTTCTGTGGGTCAAATCTGCTGGGCTTAATATAATTTGAAGCAGGTTTAGTCCTGTCAGCCACTGGCTTAGATTTTGAATTGAACTTTAAAAATTAGGAGTACATTAGTCTTTAGAAAAACATTCCCCAAGTATTATATATAAATGGATAGCACTAATCCTGTCACTTTCTACTCTATTTTTCCGCAGTACCTTTCCTAAATGGATCTCTATTTCTTTTTTTCCCTTTTATTTTTTTTTTTCTATTTTATCTCTTTTGATTTGCTATTCTGCATGCAAAATCTGTATATTGCCAAGAACCCTCAAACTCGTTTTCCTGTACCTCTTAGAAGGCAGTCAGCATTTCTCAAGGTTAGACTCAGTGTTAAAATCATCACAGTTGAGATTTGTTTCTAATTTTAAATGTGACACCATCTTTTGTGACATGATGTGACCATATTTGTAAGGAAGAGGTTAGGACAGCAAGAGTCATATCTTTAGCCTTTTATTTAATATAAAAACAACAAAGATGAGGAAATCTCAAAAGAGGTGATTTTTCTGGGCTACTGTCTCTATTCTCATATAAATAAGAAAATACAAAGCAATCCAGGAACTGAACTTTTGCAACTAAACTGTCAGGATTATCTTAAAATAAGGATGGAGTGGAAAATCAACATAATAGTTATTAATATATGGAGATACAGAAAACAAGGGGACAGCTGGCTTGAAGCCAGGTTTATTGATGATGCTTTTCTCACCAGCTCTACTAGTGTATTTTCAGAGCTCATAAAGGAGATCTTACAGCTGAAAGCAATGGTACATTGTAGGCATGACCTAAGCTTCATTGCATACCTCTAACATTAGCTCACGATGGTTATTTTAAGGTTTTCTTTTAATATAACCTAGTAATTTCTTTGCTATTTTTTGCTTAGTGGGTATAAAGCACCTGTAAACACCAGGCCTGAATGTCCTGGTAGAATGATAGACCTCATTCCCTTTTGTTACTATTACATCTAGAAAGTCTGTTTTGTCATGAAAACAGACTGAGTCACTCAGATGAGCTTTTTTAAAAAAAAAAACTTACATGCTGATGTCATATCTTCTTGAGCAGTTTAGCTTTCTACTGCTTGTTATTTGTCAATATTCAGCTAATAAAGGAAGACTGGTGCCAGTCTTGCATATCCATGGATGGCAAGTTCTGTGAGTTCTTTTCAGTTGTATGAGTGTAAGTGCATAGGTAAAAGTTGCTTCAGAATAGTCTCCTGTTGTCTCTGTAGCACCATCCATGCACATGGTTCTTAAAGCGAAAAACAGAAAGTGTCCCTCCACACGAACACACTCTTGAAATGAAAACGTAAGGATTTAGGAGATTTAGACAGGAAAGTATCCATAGAGAACTGAAGAAATAGTTGAAATTTAGATGTCTAGACATGTTCAGAAAGGTTTGCTGTGTGCTCTGCAAGCTCATCCTGTTTGGTGACATTGAACATATGCTTTTAAGTCATTGTATCTTGTTCAGTCTCAGACTGATAAACAATGTGGTTTTTCCCAAAGTGCCATTTGTCGGTGTTTGTTTTTCTAGCAGACTTCCAAGTTGCACAGTAACTATCCCTTTTCTGCAACCACCTTTCACTCCTCCTTTTCTATTCAGAGTGCAACTCCTTTCACAGTGGAAAGAGTGTTTTCTGTTATGGAATAAAAAGCCTACATTTGTTTCATGTTAGCCAAAAATACAGTTTTATACCTCTCTGTTTTCCATATAACAAAGGCTAAAACTGCCTCTGGAGAGATTACTAATGGTGAATATTAAGTATACAAGCCTTGTAGTATGTTGTCAGTGTCCTTACATCTGCTTTGACATGGTGAGTCAAAAGGAAATTGTGCTTTTTGGATGCTTTCCCTTTCAGTTGGGATCGCACCAATTTATCACATGAAAATGCTGAATTGCCTATGTTATTTAAGTGGCAAAACAGGAGAGGTTCCTACCCTTTTGTTGGCTTTTAAAGAACTAGATGTTTCCAGGGGAAAAGAGACACAAGGTTAAGAGCAATGAAACTTAAAATGTGAGATAATTTCTGAATGCTATAACCACCATTGTCCTCTCCAGAAAAAAAAAAAAAAAAAAAAAAAAAAAAAAAAAAAAAAAAAAAAAAAAGAATGGGATGTGTCAAAATTGTCTGTGTTTGAAGTTTACTTTGAATTTGAGGACTGAAAGGGAGAATTTCAGTAGTTGAGACAACAAATCCTGCAGCATCTCTGTAGACAGAAGAAAGATGAAAGTTTCCAAGTACAATTAGAAAACAAGCAGTAAAAAACACATTCTGAATTACGTTTGATGAAGAATGTTTAGGCTGTTAATAAGTAAAGAAATTGCAGTACACAATGTCTATTAAAGGATCAAAGAGGAAGCGGCAAATGTGTGAAATATAGTGATAAATATAGACTGATGAAGATGAAAACAAAAAATTAGTGATCAGAAGTTTCTAGGAAAAGAGATTGTGGAACGCTCTTTGCAGAAACTATAGAAATTAAATACAAGAGAGAAAACCATAAATGAGAGAGGCATTCATTAAAAGAATGGCAGAGCTGATAAATGTTTGACATGATCTGTTTTTTTAAGGAATGCCTTGCATCTCTTTTTGAGTTCAACATTCAGCAGAGATTATGGCAGTTAAAACCTTGTGAAGTGAATTCTGAATTAGTGGGTTTGGAATAATATGAATTCTAATTATTACAGGGTATTTTCTTAGCTGATAGCAGGCCAGCGGAAGAACTTTTCTTGCAGGAAGAACTGCTTCTTGCAGAAGCAGGCTGTCGGCAAATCTGTGAAATATCTCCCAGCACCTGGCAGCACAGGAAAGGAGCAATGGTGATGGCAGTACAATGACAGTACAAAGCCAGAACCTCTTCTTTTATCTGATGGGAGGCACTTTATGTTTATCATCACCACAACAAGGCCTCTTCCAAGTAATTTTTTCATCCTGGAAATATCTTGGCTGTATGTATAAACTCCATACTTTGATAGGGAAGAAAAGAACTGTATTACCTGGTAATGTCACTGATTTTCTGAGCAAAGGAGCTCAAACCCTTGCTCTGACCTATGAAGGAGGGTTTTAAGCTAGCTTTTGAAGAACAGATAGGTATTTGGAGACTTCTTCTCAAAGAAGAGAATAGCACGGGAGAAACCGCAGAAGTGTCTTTTGTCTGAGATTTTTACTACATGAAGCATGGAGGGAGTCATCATTTCAGCAGTGAATGAAAGCTGGAGTTAAAGGAGAAGAGCAGGATAGACAGTCGTGCTTGTGCAATAATGAAGAAAGACTAACACAGGGAAGGAAAACTAAAAAAGATGGGCCTCGGTTACTGGTTTTTTCCTTGGAAACCACTGTCCTTTTTGGTGGGAGTAGTAAGCAAAGAAGGAAAGGACTGCATTTATAAATGGGTCCCACAATACAAAGACTGTTCTGGTCAGTTTGAAAAGAACATACTACAGAGATATTTACCCTGTTTGCAAATGAGGTTTCCAGACTCATGGGAAAAGTATCCAGAGGACTGGTTAATTTAATGTTGACGAGAGCAGAGACAATTTATCATGGTCAATCTTTGTTTAAATATTCTTATTCCAAAAATAGACCAAAAACTATCTGACCATGCCAGGTTTGGGCTGGAGATGAAATAGAAGGAGCTGGTATGTATGGCCACAGCTTCAGCTGAATGGGAAGAAAGGTCCTTCAGTTGAACTCATTAACTCATCAGTGTACAACAGATTCAATGGCAGAAATGTTTACTCAAAGGTATGCATTTGGTTTTTAGGTATTTGTTGCCTTTTTTTTTTTTTTAATTCATTGTCTTGAGCTAAAATTGATTTTTTTTTTGTTTAGCACCAAGTATTTAGTGTCTACATAAGTGAGATTCACTGCTTGCCACAACTATTGCTAAGCTGTCTTGTTTCTCCTTGTGAATGGAAATATCAGTAAGTTGTAAGCCTGGGAATCTAGAAAGACATGAAATTTTTTTAACTGTGGTTTTTTTTTTTGCATGTGGCAATGTTCTTTAGTTTACAGAACTACAACATTATAAAATGTTCCAAAAAGAAGGACAAGTTAAGGGACCACAGGTAAAAACAAAAAGCTTTTGAAATATGAAAGCAAGCACAGTCTTTTTGTGCTCATCTCTAGCTTTTGAAGAAAAAGCATGTACTCTTGTGGTTTAGGGAAATCACATGCAATTTATTTTTGGTAATAATCAGCTATCTGAAGTAATGTAGGCTCTAAAAAGCATTGACAGTCACGGGTAGTAATCAGTGTTGCCAATTCCCTGTGGAAGGATGCAGATTACCAGTTGCTAACTGACTGTGTGCTGTAGAAATGGTTTAGCAAAAGTATTTTAGCCTAGAGAAAGTGTATGTCACTTCCATTATGTCTGAGCACCCTTAAAGCACTTGTGTTCTAAACAGTAATGTGAAATACACTGCTGTTTATTCCCGTGGGACAGATGGGGAACTGAAACATAGGGTATATGGGATCTCTGATCACTGGAAATCTGTGATCAGGAATTGCAACTCAAGACCACACAATCCTAATCCCCTAACAATTTTTAACCTAACAGGTTTTTTTAAACATTTTTAAACAGTTTTCATTAGCCATCCCCCATGGGCACTTCTAAGAAATATATGATGAATACATAGATGTAAAAATGTCACGTTATCTTTTCGAATGTTACTACAGGAAAAGCAGAAAACTCAAAGAAAAACAAATAGTCAAAAAAAGTCCACTGGTGTTTTGTATGCATCTGGTAGCTATGTGAATGAAATGCAAATTTTCTTCTTTGTACTGCCAGACTAGGACTGCAGCAGGTCTCGCTTTCTGCCAGTGAAAAATTACATTGCTTCAGGTAGGGGAAAAAATGTTACTTTGTCAAATATGGGAACTGGTCATCCATGAGAGTCAGGAATAGATTATTTCATGCTCTGAATGATAGGGAATGGCATAAGCTGTGTTCAGGCTGGTGTTGTATGTAAAATCAGGTAATGATACTGTACTTTCCAAGATGACAAGGGTTCAACCCTCTTACAGACTGGGTAAGATACTGTCATATCTTGCCTGCAAACTGAACATTTGAAAACTATATTATTAATTGTAATGATGGACAAAATTAATTCTCTTCAAGTCTGTGTGTTGAGTAGAATAGCTCGTAACAAGCCTTACTGTGTATCGTTTTTCTCTTCCAAAGACAATGAAAATACATGTAAACCTTATCAAATGAGGTGGCCAAATGATACGGATTGTTTATCAGCCTCTTCTGTGATGCCAGCAGTGTTGGGAATGTCCCTTTTTCCTCTCAGTGCATAAATGCACACTCTGATTACTGCCTCCTCTGAGACAGGAATACTACAGCCTGGTGGGAGAGTTTTGCATACAAGCATTTAAAGATGCAGAGTAAACGAGTCCATTAGCTAGTCCAAGTCCTAAGGCAGCCTAAATTTCATCTGAAGTTCTGTGAAAAGTAAAGGCATCAAGTATAAGTTGCCTAACCCAATATTTCTTTCTCTGCATCATCAGAAAATAGTGTGTTCTGTATAGAAACTAATTAACGAATAATGTTCTGCTTTTCAAAAGAGACCTTAATTGTTTATTTAACTAATGCAATTTAGATCTATACCAACATGGTTACAAATTGTTAGAACCTTGAGTTTTTAAAATAACCTGTTTGGAGTTCTAAGACTTTTTTATTCCCCCCATAGTGTCCAAAATATATTTGAGTGCTGTTGGCTTTGGGCATATCTTTAAATGATGTTGGCTGGTTTGAGTAGTCAGTTATGTTGGTTTTATATATAGTATTAGCATGGCCATATAGATTTTCTGTATTCATCAATGTCTTCAATATGCAAATCTTTTTGAATACCTGTCATGTCAGTTGGTAGAAAGAGTTCTGCTTTAGTATAGCACTGTCAGGAGTCCTTTGAACTTGTGTCACTGTGCTTGTGGCTTGATGAGGCAGAGGACCTCATAAGGATAACAAGTTCTTGCTTTTTGTGCTTGAGCTTTTGGGGTCTTGCTTCTTTTGTTTGTGCTTTTTGAGCTGTACTGGAAAGCTGATCTGATCTGATTTCCTTTCAAATTAATAAATACATGTAAAACCTTGCCATCAGAACAAGTACAGCAAAGTAGCAGGAGCAGATAAAGAACTCTTTAACATGATGTTGCCAGTGAAGCCTGTGTCCCATCTGAGTAAACATCATTCTGCTGATCAGCAGTGCAGCAGTGCCAAGGCTGTGGCAATAGCTGGTTTGATTTAAATGTTCCACAAATGTGTTGTTTAGCACACATGGTCTTCTTCAGAGGATGGCCATATTTAGGATGCTGGAGAAATTGCTGTCCTCAGATTCATGCACTAGAAACACATTCTTTTCCCATGCCGCTTGAGGAGAAATTACTGAAGGAGTTGCCATGATCATTCAACCCAGCCCTCCGCAGCTGCAGGTCACTCTGAAGGAGGTACATAGCCACTAATGGCCTACTGACCACCTCTATCCTTTCCTTCTCCTCGTGCTGCAGTTGAATGCACACACCCCTGTGGCATCCTGTGACAAGCTTGTGGTCTTTGGATCAGAAGGCAAAGTATCACAAAACAGCTGAGTTCCAGAAAAAGCGTAAGAAATGAAAGCACATCCGAAACTTGTTTGTTGCTGGTGCCTGCAGTGCTAAATAAGTTGGCAAAAAAATGAAATGGGACCCATAGGACTGTAAAAGATTGACTGATGAAATATTTCTGTTGGCAACCATCCTGGTGTATTTCCAGCCTGATATTCTTGTTGGTAGGTATGCCTTGGAGATTTCCCCTTGCAAATACAGTTGCTCAACTGCTCAACTTCTCAACTTATTCATTCTCTGTTGGGTCCCAGAATAGCATACTGTCTCTCTGAATTGCTGGAGGCTTTCTGCTGCATCTGAGAGAACACTAAATGAGCAAAAGTACATACAGTGATTTAGGCCCCAAGTCAATAAAATACTCGATCATCTCATGTTTGAAACGAGACACTTGTGTACCTTTTAGCTTACTTTTTCTTTGTTTACGTCAATGTATTTGCGCTTTAGTATTTCAAATGTGGTGTGTGATGCCAGTAGCTGAAAGTGCTTTAATCTGTTTAAATTCTTACACACACACCTATGAGATTTTTACATACAACATCTTTATGAGAAATGAGCTTTGTATGCCTGTAAATTGTGATTGAAAGGAAAAAAAGTGTGATTAAATAGCTTACAGTAGCATTTTATTTGAAGTTTCTAAATAAAACCAGGTCTGCTGTGTTACTTCAAGTAAATTGCTCCTTAAATGCAAGGTTGTCACATTCGTATGTAGTCCAAAAATAGAGACAAGGATTTCTTTAGAATGGTAAGCAAATTAATATTATAAACCAGGAGGATGTTATTTTTAGAAGCATTCTTACTGGCAATCAAAATAAAAAATAAAGCTTGGCCAAACTTAAGCCTGTTTCATCACACTGGTAATTAACTTCTGTGGGTTTTTTTCAGCCCTATTATTACAGCTATCTATTTTTAGTCAAGATGGTGTCAAATTTTGCTGCACCCCTTTTTCAGATAACACAAAACCAGTCTCATGGCTTTAGTTATCATCCTTTGTCATCTGAGATGTGGAAAGCTGCCTCAGTCACGGCAAGTAAACCATTTGCTAACTGTATGTTCACTTTTTAGTTGCCAAAGTTTGCTGTCTCCACCTTTTCAGCTTTTTTTTTCCGGAATTCTGGCAGAGGTAAGGAGAGAAGATGGAGAATACTATTAAAGTTTAAGATAATCTGGATTGGGATTTATTTATTCATTCCTGTGCACACAGTCCATGGGCAATTATGCCACCTTGATCTGTCTAACTTTTGTCCCTGGATACTTTTAGCCAAGACTGCCACTTACCCTGTGTACAGCATTATTTTGAGGGCTGCTGACAATGCACTCCTTTTTTTCACAGACCAATCATAGCACTTTGTTTGGATTATATTCAGATTTAAAAAAAAAATAAATCCAAATCTCTGTACTTAGTACTGAAATGTACTTAGCTGTTTATTTCACTGGCAAGTGCTTTAACAAGAGGAGAAGGGGCTGGAAATGAAGTGAAATCATAGCGTGCACAGACCAGTCCATCTGTGACTGACAACTTGTGTGAGACCTGGCTTGTGATAGTGCAGATCCTCTGATTTGTTGACTGAAAGGTGTGGTTTTCCTGCCATTATTACCTGTCCTGCCATCCTGTTCTCTCGACTACCAATCAGCAGGGTATGAAGTGCGTAGATGACTGCTATGCTATTTTTAGAACAGGCCTTGAGCCCAAGTTTGAGCCGACATTTTGAATGGTCAGAAGCTTAAGCTCATCTAAAATAGTCTGTCTTCTCTGCTCATGGCATTGGGATTCCAGCACTAGCAAGTTACTTTTCACTTATTTCTTCATTTTTGGGCTGCCCAAAGGCATCACCCTTTCCCAGCAGCAGTTAGGGCTGAAGTTGCTATAAGAGCTTTCCCCTCTCAGATTCTTTGCAAGACATAAATATATCTGATTGAAGTTGATTAGAATGCGAGTATTGTCTGAACATGGATTCATTTTATTATCTTCCTGCTTCCCCATGCTTTTAATACAAATTATTAGTTCTGACCTGTGCAGTTTTTTAGCCATTGCACAGTGGTTTGAGGCTCAGAACAATCTGTCAGTTTTTTTGTGAACAATCCTCATTCTAGGAAACTAGGGCTTGGGACCAGCCTTGTCCCTTTGTCCTAGAGAACTCGAGCACCTGCATCTTTCTCCCTTAAGCCAGAGATGGGGCAGATGAGGGACATGTGGAAGCAGCAGCTGCAGCTGCCCCCATCTGCCTGCTGAGGTGTGACTTTGCTGGGCATTTGCTGCAGCTTCCCTCTCCATTTGTTCCATCCCTTCTATGGGACTGAGTGCCTAGCAAACTAGAACATTGCAAGATTTGAACATTGCAAGATTTGGCTAAATCAGCCTGAAGGAGGGATAAAAGCCTTCTTAGGGATGGTTTGGCCTCAGGAATACCAGCTGGATGTGTGGATGCCCAAAAGTCAAGTTTGTGACACATTTTGGCAGTGCCATAGTACATTGTAAAGGTATTTTCTGTTGCAGTAAGTAGCTAAATTAAGATTTTCAAGGTGGTTTGTTTAGCTAAAGGGAGAGGTTTTATTTTCTTGAAATGTGTTGTAATTTTCATTTCAGAGTAATGAAACCTTGCTTTCAATTGTATTCTGATTTTTTTCCCTCTTTTGCAATCTATAAATTTGCTGGTTACACAAGAAAAATTAAGATCATATTGCTCCTCAGAAGAAACACTGGTTCTACTGAAGTCAGGCAAAATATTTACAGTTTAGCCAATGAAGTCACAGTTTCATCCTTTTAGCACTGCCTCAAATTCACCAGCAGAGTAAAATCAGCTCCCAAGTCAGTGAATATTGCATTTTGCATTGCAGATCTGTTCCTTATCAAAGTTCAAGAGGATGAAGAAAATTAGATGAAAACTGGATCTGGGTTCACTGAAATATTTTGAAAAAGAAACAGGAGAGGATTGCCTCCATCCTGACCCAGCTAACCATGAGAGTTTCGTGTGGTTTCATAATAGCATTATTGACCAGTATGAGATATGACCTTTTCATAGCGCAGCAGTGGTCAATTTGTTACTGCTCTCAGGGGCATGTTTGTGCATCCAAAGCTGTTTCTCCATGTGCTTGAATGCTCCCCTGTGAGGGGTGGAGATGCTAGGAGAGGAAGGAGATCGAATCAGGCAGCACAGTGGGAGAGACTGGTGTGTGCCCGCAGCCAAGCACATGGTCTGGCACATCAGGTCCATTCCTTGGCCCACACATTAAAGGTGGCCCTTTTTAGTGCTGTATGTAAAATGTTTTTTCTTGGCCAAGTTTCCACTGGCTTGTAGTGACAGTTCTCTGACTTAATTTTAATTTTTTTTATATTTAAGAAAACATCTTACTTGTTTCAAAATTTAAAAGAGTAATTGTTCCAATCTACATTGGTATCTATCTACTATAAATCCACTATAAATCTACTATAGCTTTATAATCTGCTTGTAATATATTATGTAAAGCCACCTCATCACTTCATGAATCCAAGCGTGTATTTAGAAAGACCCTATTTTTGAAATCTGATTATTTGATTTAAAAGGGCAGCTTTGAATAGTAAAATGAAGCAAACATTTTGTGCATTCTTTTTTTCCCCAAAGGCTTTTTTCCCAAGTTATTTACAGTACACTCCATTGTTCTGCTCTTGTAAAAATTTACCCAGGATCACAGGAAAGTAGACATAGTTTGGATTAAAAAAAAAAAAAAAAAACACCACCAAAACTTAAGCCTCTGCTTTTCAGGAGAGGATGATTTCAAATAATAAAATTATTTCTGATATCCGAATACTTTGTCTAGTTTAGTATATATTACTATGGAATTTATTATTCCATCAATTTCATCAATTAGGTAATACTTAGTAGTTCTTATTAGCATTGAAGGTATGTGAAGTGGGAACTGGCTGGTGGACTTGGATGTACTTACATTAATGATTGGACTCAATGATCTTAGAGGTCTTTTTCAATCTAAACAATTCTGTGATTCTACCCCCATGATCTGACCTTTTCAGAGTCATGAGATAAGACTTGTCTTGGAGTCCTACAACAAAACCTGCCTTAAGCTTGACATATAGAACTGTTAAAGCTTTCTTTTCACAGACATGGTCAGTATTGATGTAAAGCTCACTTGTAGGTTGCTGCAGTGGCTGAAGCATGCTTAAATCGCACGTCCAGCTCTGGCTTGAATTTTATAATCAATGAATTTTTCTTAAGGTCTTACTTTTTAAAGGAAAGACCATTTTAGTACACTACTGGACATCTTGCCCTGTGTACTGTAGACAATGCCAAGCCACCCCTGAGCTTCTTTAATAAACTTAGTATCATGGGTCTTTGAGCTTCCAGTTTTCTAAGGTTTTCCAAACCCATTTTATGCATGTGGCATGTCTAGCCATCCTCAGTTTTTCAGCATTCTTTTTCAAGTATTTATACTGGGAGAAGTTACAGTATCCCATGTTATGTTATGATATGCATATCATCTCGCTGCTGTTATTTAGTACAATCTTGTTACATTTCCAAGGATTTTATTAGCCTTTTTGGTCCTGCTGTAGTCCTAGGAGCTTGTATTTGGTTGGCTGGCTTCTGCTATGATTCCAAATCCTTTGCATGGCCATTGGTTTCCACAGTTCAATTCTCCTGGCAGCAAGCGTGGCCTACATTTCCTGTCTTAAATCCAAAAAAAATCACTTCAGCCTGGGCATATACTACAAGCTAGAGATGGTGCTCCTATTGGTTTTCCAGCCATAGGGACTTAGTACTCGATTGTCCAGGAACAGTGACCAGGTTGATCTGACCTGCCAGACTTCCCAGGATCAGGAGTGCAGTGTAAAACCCTGCGTGGAGGCTCAGATTATCTGCTCATTAGGTGTGCAACAAGCTCGAAAAGCCTGGAGGTAGCTGAACATATTGGCAGCTGTCCCAGGTGATGTGCTTGAGGGCTCCTTTATGCATGTCCACCCAGGTGTGCCTGGTGGAGCCAGGCACAGCAGACACAGCGCTAATGTCTCTCTAAGGAAAGTGGGAAGAGCCAGGAAATCTCATATTGCACATGTCTCCTCTAAACTCATTAATGGTATAAAAGGGACAAAGTGCTTTGCTGGTCTGAGGCATTTATTTGTCAGTATCTGATGTTGCTTTGGCTCGTGCTGCTTATGTGCAATTTTACCTCAGTCTTGCCACAAAACATGGAGATTTTAGTTCCAACCTGCTAAACGACTTATTCAACAGAATAAATGAATTTTTATGTTTTTCCTAACCTAAATATTTATTTACTTCATAGCTCTATATTAGTGTTAGGGTCTTTTTGTTACTTGAGCTTTGTGATTCAGCAAAGTACCTTTGAATTTATGAAGCTCTTAAGCACATTCTTTACTTAGGCTTTGTGCTTATAATCAACGATGTGCTGTTGATGTGTTGTCCTGAATCTAAGACTCAATTTCTAGCAGATTTATTTATGTGAACAAAAAGTTGTATTTTAAGAGGAGAAAGAAGTGATGTCATCTGCTAGTTACAAAACCCCTGAGCTAATTTGCATAAGAAAAATGCAAGGCCCTCTGTACTATTACATGAGAGATGATAAGAGAGCCACACATTTATCTAGCATAGCACTTCTCACCCTCAAAACTTCCTAAAGTTTTATTCTCCCATTGTTTGTCACAAAATCCCCTAAAGCTACAGATACGCCTCTCTTTGTCCCAGAAAATTCCTTTGAAGCTAGAATTGAGCTAAAACACTAGAATTGCAGTTTTTTGCTCACTTAAAAAATGTCCATCACATGGTTTCACAGCACTGCAAAGAAAAGCACAGGCAATGCCAAGGCTTGCTACACAGAGAATTGGTCAGAAACATTCCTGTACTTTGTATTTCTAACCGGAGCACATGGATTAAGTGATCCATTTTAACTTCTTCAGGGACTTGGAATATGGTCCCTTAGTTCCAAGAGGGAGCAGGATCAGACCATTACAGCATCTCCCCTCATTTCTTTCTGCTCCCAAACCATCTGCTTCTCTGTGGTAATAGTCCTTTGCTGTTCGTTAACATAGTTAATCCTCTAACATAAGCTGTAGTAATTTATGCTAGATGTTTGGGTTTCACGTGGTACTAAAATGGTATCTAATGAACTGTGGCTTCAGAAACATCTGTTCTATACAATAGTTAATTTCTTTCTTTCTTTTTGGTGTTTTTTTTTTTTTTTTTTTTAATCCCAGTGATTAGATACACAGAAATAGTTAGGAAGTCTTTAGGCTGCAAAGATTAGAACTCAAACCCTCAGTACTGAAATAGGCCAAATTCAATACTACTCATGCAACCTTAATTTAGCTCTCACTTCTTTATGAATTGTTTGATAATGATACATGTTACTTGCTGCCT
Organism: Oreocharis arfaki; assembly: GCA_013398015.1. Classification (NCBI taxonomy): domain Eukaryota; kingdom Metazoa; phylum Chordata; class Aves; order Passeriformes; family Paramythiidae; genus Oreocharis; species Oreocharis arfaki. The sequence goes on from VZRR01007154.1 coordinate 60,795, forward strand.
TTTCACTTGCCAGATGAAAAAGAGGCTGAAAGAAGGTTGAACAGGACACCTGTAAGACTGCAATGTCCTCATTTAAGCATATGAATAGAAGCTAGAGAACATCTCTTTTTTTAAAGTGTTCAATACTTATGTGATACAGTTGAGCAATATGATAAAAAAAAATCTATGCAAGTATTCATTTACAAGTAAGAAAACTGCAAAAGTTGAAACTAAATTATTAATATTAATGAAGGTTATGCTCCAGAATAACATGAGCGAGAGATGGGATATGCTAAAAACAACCAGTAATACACTGTTCGCACTTTGAAAGGAAAATAAAAATTGAAAAAAAAAAAGAAAGAAAGAAAGAAAAAAGATTAAATTATTACTTAATTATAATGTTACAAAGTTAATAATGCAGTATAAATCCTACCTCTTTCTAATTTGAGGGCTTAATTTCTTAGTCTTAATGTTGCAGTAGTGTGGTTTCCAGATTTAATTTCCTTATATTTATTTGTTTTTAACAACTCAGAGGGAAAATAAGAGAAACACGTTGTAAAAATGCTGTAATGAGATCATAGTGCTACTAACATGCCTAACATTTTCTATAAAGTGGCTGATTGCATTTAGAGTTACCTCAGCAGCACTAAATCATTTCAGCAGTTTACTCTCACCGCCAGTGTCATTAAATTTCTCCCAAGTTTAGGAAATGTATTTGAAAAAATGGAAAAAATCCCCTCATGTTCCTGTATGAAAATGTCACCTTACAACGTCCATAGCTTTAAAAATAAAAACCAGATTTTCTTCAGGCATGAACCCTTTATTCTTCCCCTGTGGGACTCTTACGGATCTCCTTAAATTCACGTGATTGTGCAGTTAAAGTCTGGGCTGACTCAGCAAAGTGTTTAACTATGTGCTTAAATTGTACTGCAATCAATAGAATTTGAGCATGTGCTTAAATATTATATTGAAAAGAAATGGATTTACACATGTGTTTTAAACCTAAGCATGTACCAAAGTAGGCTTATAACTGTCAAAGCAAGTCGGAAGAATTCAGGTTGTAAAAGCCCTACCTTTGGGGTGACTGACTTCATAAGTAAAATATTTTGATACAGTTTTTATATATCATCTAAAATGTAAAGCATAATGCTTTAGTTATTGTGGTCTTTGAATCAGTGAACATAGGACAGTTTATGTGTCTGTCAGTTTAAAATATGTACGCCAGAATTAAGATCACTTGCAGCTAAATATCTAAATGTACATTTTCTGCTCTTGAATATACTTTGCTTTTAGTTAGTTACTGAAGTATCTGAAGTCATTTAGAGCTGTGAAGGCTATCTTTAAAAATGCAGCTGCATATATAAGAAGTTATATACACATATGGGTACCTAATACCAGGATCCCACACTCCACAGTTTTCCATGTTCTGACCTGTTTTTAACTTATTCCTCCAGTGTTTCCCTGTAATATGAAACTTGATTATTTTGAGACGCTGAATCACCAAACAGCGTCATGTTCTGTTTGGCTGAAGGGCATAAGCAATTCCACTTTTTTTTTATTTACTTCTGTCTATAAAAAGCTTTTTCTGCATTAGAGGAGATTTCTGTTTCTACCAGTGATGCCCCTTGCACTGTGTTAAACTGCCCTGTACCGTGGAAGGGCCACATATTTCCCACAAAACATTGAGGTATTTTTGCTTTCCAGAGAAAATGCTTATGATACCAAGTTGCCAGCAATCAGTGATGTGATGGTATGTGTTATGCTCATCTGAAGTCTTGCACTGTAACACCCTACCTTGTCACTGTGCTGCCACTGCCCCTGTGCCTGCTCATGCCCCTTTGCAGAAGTGGGTGGATGCCATCTACAGAGCTTCACTGCTTTCTCAGGAGCAGTGCTCCTGTGGAAAACAGGGGTAAGGGAAGAGAGACACCAAGGAGAGCCAGCAAAAAGTGATAGGTGCTAACTTGAGGATTCTGCAGGGAAAACCCCTGCTGCTGCCAGCTCCTGCGGTCTCTGTCTGTCCAGGGGGCAGGTCCTCTCAGCAGGACCAAGTGATTTGGCACATGGAGGAAGCAAAGGTTTGGGATGATGGGAAGACCTGAGCCAGAGACTTCCTAGGTGCCATCAAGTAGCCAGACATCACAGGAGTGTCACAGTACTTCGTTATTGGGAAGCTTTTCTGCAGTAACACAATTTGCAATTGTGAGAATTATATTAAAAAAAATAGTGCCCTTGGCTATGATCCTTCATATCAGTTAAAGAGCATACAGAGGATTCTTCACCAAAAGGCAGAAGAGAGCCTCAAATACTGGGCAAATTCTTGTGTCTTCAGGAGCAAAATATTATGTAGATAGTTGAGAATTGGGTGGATTTCTAGAAAGCTCCAATACAACTTCTGTGTTGGCTTCTTGATTACAGTGAGGAATCACATCCCAATGGCCACTGTTGTTCCCATAGAGCAGGGACATGGAAGCAGACTCCTAATTTCAGTAGGAGAGTAGTCAAGCTGCTGTATAATAGAGATAGCAACAGGCTTTGGTCACCTTTATAAAAAGCGCTATAGGGCGGGATCGGACTCCAAGAAGTAAAGTACTATCTGTAACACTGAAATGAAAGTTATCAGTTTGTAGGTGTATTAATCATCAAATGAGATGCAACTTTTGAAATACCAGTATGAAAAATGAACTTCACATGTGTGAAACTTGCCAAACCACAGAGGAGCCTGGTGCTGTTGTCTGATACCCTGTCAGACGCTGCTCTTCTGAAACCGCATCATCTTGGAGAACTGAAAAAGACGCTGTGCAAATTGCCTAATGCTTCTAAAAATAAGTGTGAACTACTCAGCCCTTCTCCAAATTTTAGCAAGTCAACCCAATAGTGCACAGTCGGTAAGCGTGTCTAACATGCTGGGCCACAACTGGTGACTTACTATAAGAATTATATGAAGCATGCTAAATACGGAAAGGCTGCTTATAGCTGCACGCACAAAACCCGGTTCCGCATTGACATCTGCCCCCGCCTTCTGCTCCTCCCGGCCCGATTAGCTGCAGAAATCGCCTCTCCGGCGGCGGCTGCAGGTCCTGCAGGGAGCTGGCGGCCGCCTGGCTCCCCTGCCAAAGCCAACTGTGGCGTAGCCAGAGAAACGGGCAGCAAAAATAGAACAGCAGGATGGCTGCGCGTGGGCGAGGCAGAAACCACATCGCCAGCAAAACCTCCCAGCGTTATTTTAGGACCGATACAGACAGAGGCCGTGGCGTTTTGCTCTCTTTTCACAAAACACTCCCCGGGGGAGGGTGAGGAGGGAGAGGGGCGCAAGTCCCGGGCGGGAACCGTCCCTATCCCACTCCTGCCTTGCCTGCCTCCTCCCTGGCGTATCGCATCCCCACCGAAACGGGCTGGGCAGGGGGAAGGGGTTAATTGAGCTCGGGGCCGGCCGGGCGGCGCACAGAGGACGGGCGGCGGTTTGAAAGACAGAGACTGGACAGCTGTGTTTGCTGTGGTATTTTTAAACGCATTAATGCAGGCTCCAATCACCCGGCCATGCTTGACCTATTTTTGGCTCAGGCCGGCCATTGTTCTATTTCTGCCGCCGCTGGGCCACGAGGGTGTCAATTCAAATGCAAATGAGTTATCGCTGCTGCTCCCGCCAACTTCGCCCAGCCGCCTGGCCGAGGGACAGCCGGCCGGGAGAGGAGAGGGGCGCGGGCACGGCAACGCGGGGCTAGGCTGGGGTCAGCTCAGATTAAACCCTCCGCGGCTCCCGGTCCCTGGAAAGGTGGCTTATTCGGTTTGATGGTTTGTTAGAGGCAGTTTCCCCCCCCGCCCTGCCAGGAAGCCCAAAGCGCAGAGATATTTCTTCATTTCTTCTTCCACCTGCCGTTGGCTGCCCGAACGCAACTGCTCAAACTCGGCAGCGCTCAGCCCCCCGCACGCTCACGGCTCCCTTCCTGCGGGCGGGGGCTGCCGACAGTGGATTTGGGGTTTTTTTCCCTCTCCTCATAGATACTTGTGCAAATGCTTAAACACTGCTAATTGCCGAAGCATATTGTCTTACAACCCTCGCTGGAGGAGGTAGGACCGCAGAGGGTCGTGCCCGGCGCCTATGTGCAAGTGCAGTGATGAATCTCTTGTGTAGCTGAAGTGCAGACCAGGTGGAATATGCTGCAGACAATTTACGAGAGTGAATCGTGTTTTTCCTCAGATGGGGTTTCTGGACGTGAACAGCTCTTGGCTCAGCAAAGAATGCACAGTATGATCAGCTCAGGTAAGAGACAGCTCCGTGCCTTAGACTTGAGTGGCTGACCGGGAACATACAGCCAGCCTAGCATGACAAGAAAACACCCTTCCTTTCAAGAAGTGACTTTATTTTTGTGGGCTTTATCTAAGTTGTTGTTATATAATTCTGGTAGTGTTTTAGATACCAGCTGCTGCTTGTGCGAGGAGTTTGCCTCTCTTGGTCTGCTGCTTTCCAGACACAGCAAAATGCTCACAACTGAAGTCGAGTTTGGGTTTTCTTGTTTTGTTTTGTTGCGTGATTGCAAAATGGGGCTCATGGTACAGGCTTGTTCACAGGAAGAGGCTTCCTCAGACAGACCTTGTCAGGAGGCTGCATTTAGAGCCCCTCATAAGCAATTCTGATCATATGTCTATTGTAAACAGGATTTGCTCTTTCTGTGAGTTTCCTTTCCTCTAGTTTGCAAATGAAGGGGGTTTAGTACCAATCCCTTTCTCATTACAGTGTTACTTCAAAATTTTTTTGAACTGCATGGTTTATTTTGTTACTTTAAAAATGTTTGTGAACCTGGCAATGGTAGTTACGTGTTATGACTCACTGAGATGTAAATTGGATGTGTTATTTAATGAAGGTATTTCAGAGCTGCTCAGAAAGAACACTGCATGTTACCTTATGTATTTCAAGCTGCCCCTGTGTTTTCTAGTTCCTTACCTAGACCTGCAAATGATGTACTGAGGATAAATTAACTTGGAAGAATTGTTGCCATTCAGTTTAGATGGGCTAAAAGTTTCAGGTTCAAAATTTCAGGTTGTCTAGTTTTTCCTATTCTCTCCTAAAGTCTGTTAATTCCAGTTCATTTTTCATTGAGATGAAACTCTTGTCTATTAAGGCACAGTGTTTTCTGGTTTATATCTTTTTAAACATAAGTTTCTGATTTTATTTTTCAGAAAGTGCTAGCTTTATAGAGGACCCATATGTGGAATGCAGGGTGAATTGTTTACATGTACCCCTTTGCTTTTTTCTTTTTGCTTTTTTGCTTTTGCTTTTACTTTTTCTTCTTTCTCGAAACTTGACTGACCTCAGTTTTTAAAAAGAATAATGTGCGTAGACCATACCTCTCTTCTCATATTACCTGGTTTGGTACACCTGTTGAGCCTATGTCTGTTTGTTTGCTTTTTAAAAACTGTTTATCCTCCTGCTTTGTAAAAAAAGAGCTAAAAGTTTTACTTGTGTTCCTTTCTTACGTACTTTTTTAGATTGTTGCTCACCAATTTCAGCTCTTTTGTCAGGGACACAAATCAGGTGAAGGCACGTTTATAATTATGAACAGTGAAGCTCTAGTAAAGACAGTGGGTAAGAGCAAAAGTTTTCCTGGAAGTGTTACAGTTCTTCTGCAAAGCCATCTGCAGTGTCAACCTCTTGTTCAAGAATTGTTGTTTTGCTTTATTACATTTCCTTAGTTTTCCTGAACAGCTCAACAGGTGTCCAGTGCTTTTAAATTGGTCAGAGATAAGACTGGTTGCATCCTCTCCCTCTTGTTTGGCTTTTTTTGGTTATTTTTTTAGTACTATGTCAAGTTGAAATTAATTGTTTGGAGGTAAAAATTTGAGGGGTTTATCTCATTATGCTACCCTCTAACTGCCAACTAGTATAATAGCAATTTTTTCATTTGAAACTCAAGAAAAGGAGGTGATTTTCTCAACTTTTTCTATAAAAGTTTATAGCTCTGATTTTCTTCACTGGAAGTAAGAGTATCATGTAGCTGTTGATTTTTGTCTTATAGTACATTAGGTAAGTCCATATAGCATACACAATTTCCTCTGTAGTGTCAAGTAGAATAGAGGAGGAGTTCAGACTAAAAGCAGTTCCCCCAGATCCTTATTTTCAAAAACATTATCCAGGTAAAAGATGTTTAAGTAAAAAAATATATATGTGTATGTGTGTATATATATATATATATATATACACACACACACACATACACATATATGTATTTTGTAGAATGCAAACTATTGCTCTGTGTTTCAGTTGGCCTTTAAAATAAACAACTATACTGCAAGTAGTTGGCATTATACATAGTCTGCAGTTTCAGTTCATGTCACATGAAACCTCAAAGCCTGGTGCTGCTCTTGGTTACCTTCAGCTCCCTCAAGAATAGCATCTTGCAGGATCAGTTCTGGTGACTTTTCATTGTTTTTGTTTTTGCTGCATGTAGGGAAGAAAGAAATAACCAGGGTATGACAGTAAGCACTAGCATTTGGAGAAGCTAGAATCAGTGATTTGAATTTTGCTTTTCACAATGCCCTTGCTTTAAAGTTATGTTCTCTTAAATGTATGTGACTTATACTCAGGTTAAAAATTTGCATGTACTTAAGAAAATAACAAATCCCTCAATGTTTCTGCTTTGCACTCTTGCTGTGCTTGCTCCAAAGACTTCAAGAATAACTTAAAACTGTCAACTACAGTCAGATTTTCAGGTTTGCTGGTATGCAGATACAATGCACATATGTTATGCAACTGATTTTAAACTGGGCTGGAGAGATCCCCAAAGAGGACAGGTTCATTGGTCAATGGATATGTATTTGCAAAGCAAAAGGTCTAAGAGTTTTCTAACAAGAGCGTGCATAGGAAATACTTCTGTCATGAGAAACAGTTCTCCTGGTATTCCCTCAATTACTGCTTTGCCTGTCTGTCTCCATCCTTGCTTGTAAGTCATACTATGAATGAGATGATCTGGATAGGTACCAATCAAAAGTCTAATTATGAATGGAGCAATCTAGATCGGCGCTGACTCAAGAAGCTGTGTAATTTGCAGACACCTACACCTTACTGCAGAGAGCAGTTTCAGCTGTCTTGGGAAGACTGAACTAGATTCTCCCATATGGTACTGTTGCTCTAAAATGCAGCAGCAAGTGCTGTGCATCTTTATTTAAGAAAATGATGCTGATGTATTCTTATTTGATACCATAGTTATTTTAATTTCACATTTACAAAATAAATCTGGGGTCTAAAGCCTCTTATTTAGGTGGAACTACTATTTATCTATGCTGCCTCTTTTATTTTACACAAAAAGACTCAATTTCCATGTGTATGTAATGCCACAGTGGATCCTAATATTCAGCTGGCCTCTGATCTTTCCACAATACAGGTAATAAACTGTAAGTCCTTGAAAAAAAGCATTTGGTGCAACACAGTCCATGGGCAAAACACTCTTTAAAATGTAGTTAATAAACAACCAATGCAGGGACTACATTTCTCAATTAGATGGTAGTTGTGTGAAGGAGAAGGAAGGACTTACCCAGTCCTGGTATCTGTAGATGTGGGACTTTAGGAAATAATGCCAAGTTCATTAACTTTTGGTGATTTAGTATACAGTGCTGTTTTCTCAAAGGGTAAGGTTGCTAAGTCTTCTCCACTGGCCTTATCTTGATGTACAGCCTTGCAGTACCCTGCTTCAATTCCAGTTTTTATTGGATAAGGCATCCTCTGCTTCCTGCCCAAAGCTGTTGTGTTGAAAAATCAAGAGTCCAAGGAGATCGTGAGCTTAAAGCTTGGCTTGTCAATGAGTTGACAGGTGACCTGAGCAAGTTACACAATCCGGCTTATGTGAGCTAATCCTTCTGTGAAATGCAGTAAATGATACCTGTCAGGATCAGGAATCCATAAAACAAAACTATTCTGAAGGGAGTATAATGGTTCAGAATGATTAATTTGATTGGCTTCATCTACCTACAGGCTTGGAAAATGCCTTCAGTTTCACAAATGTAGCAAGTGGATGTAGCGAATGTTTATTCTCTGCACCAGTTGGGAAGTGTAAGCTGTGTCACTTGGATATAAATGACAGAATCACTGCTGCATGCATCATGCTGTACGTGGGTTGACAGGTCCTCATGAGCGATCTTCCCTCAGTAAACCCCAGTGTACACAGTTTGTCTTGCATGTTGTATCTATCGTGTCTGCATGACCTTGTATACATGTGGTTTGCTTTACACATGGATTTATATTGCCTTCAGGGAAAGTTCTTTGATATTTGCTCTACCATTTTTTTCTTTTCTTTTTTTTTTTCTGAATGAAACCTTTACCTGCTCACCTTTTCCTGTGGAGAGGCTACAGAAAGCAAGTTCATTTAAAGTTTTGCTCTGATACTCATGAAAAACTTGACATATTTGCGTATCTCAATCAGATAATATAAACTTCTTACACATAAAAAATGTTGCATTTATGGTATCTCAGGCAGTAAAAATTCAGAGACAGCAGAAAGAATGAGAATAAATATGCTGAGCTTTGTAGTTCTCTTCAGAATAATGAAAAAATTGAGTGTGAAAATTCAGCACAGGGAAGTTCTGGATAACAACTGGAGTGGCTCTTTCAATGCCTGTTGTAAAGGTGAGGTACAGAATAATCTGGTGCTTCACAGTAGTAGCTGAAGTATTTGAATTAATTTTTAGGGAAGTGTAAGGCCTTAGCCATATACAGTTAATACAATGAGAAGAAACAAGCAACACAGGTCTGCAGGTCTTATGTAGTTAAAATCTCACTGATTCTGAGTGGAGGCTCTGCCCTGCTATGTATGCTGGACAAAACTTCAGTTATGAATTCAGTTGAGCAAAAAACATGGTAAAATGGAATGATGCTTTTTCTGTTTTATGTTATTGAGAAGACGTTGAATACAGATCAATGTTGCTAGTTTAATGTGTCTATGCTGTAACAACTAATGCTATAACACTGCCTTTTCCTTTTGTTTTTTTCATTCAAGTCCCAGCTTCTGATACTGTGTGGTTACCTGATGGTCTTGCTTTGTATTAGAAGATATATTTATAGGTTGTGAGAAAAGCCTGAAATTCAAAGTACAGGATTGACAAGAATAGCAAGTTAGAAAAGCTGGAAAGCAAATAAAAAAACTATGCAAAACATTACTTCAAAACCTCTTTCAGTGCTTTTTAGAGACCATTAAACACAGCATTTAGTACAGAGGTTCTCTAGTACTGGCGCTAGGACACTAGCTCCCCTCTCTTCTGTGTGTTGAACTAAATCTCTTTATTGGAAAACAGCTTTTTACTTCAGCCATTTATTGCTTTAGCTGTTCAGCTTTATAACACCTATTGGTTTGCACTGCACTCAGACACTCAGTTTCAGCCAGAGTCTTCCCTTCTGTACAGCTATGTGCAGAATGCATTTAGTTCATCATGGTTTGCAGTCGATATGTGGAACACTTGTAACTCTTCTACTGCCAGAGCTTTAATCAGACCCATGTTTCTGTGCCGACTGCCCAGCCAGTCTCTTCTGCACTGTCTTTGCAGAGAAACCAAAAGCTGGGAGAAAGCAAAATAGATTGATAGCCTGCAAAATATGCACATTCATTTCAGGTTTTGGTATAGATGATGCGGGAGATTTCAGGTGTTGTTGCATTTTAACCTTTCCCAACTGCTGCTGTGGGTAGGGTTTTAAATATTGAGTACAATACAAAATATCGTAGAGAAATGAATTGGCAGATATTATTGTTAAACACATGAAAATCTAAAATGCCCTGTTCTGTGGATCTCTTTAACAGGCTGACTCCTCTGGGTCAGTTATTCTTAGCCTAGTTATTTTCATCTTATGGCATTACAGGTCTAAGATTAGCCTGTTAGGCGTTATCATGCCATCTGAGTTACCTCCTAATATAACTGTACACCGGAATGATTATTTATAGACAGAGCATTCTGTCATTTTTGCTTTATTTCTGGTAGTTTAAATAAAGAAGAGCAACATTCAAGAAAAACCACAGATTCCTTCCTGCTGCCAAAACAACATGATAACTGCCTGCTGAGGGGCAGGGATATTGTTTAAAATATGTGCTTGCAGCAGATGCAAACATCTTACCTCTCCTGAAACAAGATATCTCAGGGTACCACTGCTTCTGTCTGTTCTGGAGGAGGGAGAGGGGTGCCAGATTGATGCACCGAATGACAGAGCTGAGACGGGGTTGTGGTTGCTGATGAGAACAAGGATAACCAGGTGCTATTTTTAGGGGTCGGCTCTGTCAAGCTCCATGTTCAGTGTGAACATGTCACATATGCACAAAGCTCCTCCAAAATGGACCCATCTAGTTTTGTTACATAAAAGTGATGTCTGTAGTATGAGTAGCTTTCTACGTGATTTTCACAAGACATAACAGGAAGCTTCAGCAAATTGGCAGATTTTTAGTAAACTGTTCTTTATGACTGCTACACAAACATTTCTGCTCTGTAGAAAAACTTGAAACCTAAAGCAGAGTTGTTCAAGAGCACAGGGAGGCTCATTCTCTCTTGAGGGAGTTCACTGGGATCCTTTTGTTTGTATGTGTATAACTAGGAGAAAGCTTTTAGCTTTTAGTGGCAGTTTAGTAAAAAGCAGCAAAAACAGGAAAGTAGCAGATCTTCAGCTGGGTGTCAGTGCAGCCTCTGCCTGCAGTTGTTACTCAGGAAGCAGGCAACTGACAAAATAGGAAAATATTAAGGCATTGTAATTATCTAATGAATTCCATGTTTTTTAGCTTTCTGCTCTAAATAAATGGTATGCTTCTGTCTTTGTGCAGATTTTGTGTGTAATCGGGGGCACCTGACTTGTTCTACTTTGAAATGTTACTGGTATAAAAAGGCTTGCAAAATTAGTGGAAGCCTCAGCATGGTTGAATGATACGGTTCTGGTTTAACTCCCATTATGTAATGAGCAGCTCATTTTTTTTTTGTCAGCCTGGCAGTTCTGTGCATGACTGTAAAGGTACTTTGGCATTTCGTATAATCTGAGCATAGCCAACACATCTGTTTTATTTGTTTTGTGTCTCGTGGTTGTAAACTCCTTCCAGCTTGTGAAGTATACAAACATGCTGAGGTCCAAGAATTCAAGCCTTTTGCAGATGAATGTGCTAGAAGTGCAGGATGTTTTATTCTAATAATAACATATTCTTTCTAGTAATAAGGGTGAATATCACCAAAGGGAGACGAGAGAAGTAACGGAATTAATTCTTGGAAAATGCCAAATATATAAATCATGTTTTTACAATCAATGACTATTGTTCTCTTTCATGATCCCTATGGTTGAAGGTATGCATGCCACAGGGAGGAACCACAGTTATTCAATTTCAGTGAAGTCTGGAATGGAATAATGAGCAGGCTTAATGTTAATTTAATAATTTCCCCCCATTGTTCTGTTCTTAATCCAAGTTTCCTTTTTCTTTCTTGGTGCCCAAGGCCACCACCTTGCAGTAACAATATGAGAGAGGGAAGGGAAAACAGACTTAGTGCTTATTCTTACATAGAGACTCTTTTTGGAGTTTTGTACTCATTTAGTAAAATGTTGGTGTTGGCCTTTTTATTTACCTGTTCATAACTCCATTTCTTGCAGAGACAGTAAGTTCTTACTTGTCTGCATCTACTTGCTTGATCTCTAGATAAACATCCCTGTTGAAAATGCATGTTTTTCCTAAGCGTTGTGAAGTCTTGTTTTTATGGACACAAAAAATATAAAACTCCTGGATTGTTCAAATTTTTTATATTCTAATTTGAATCTGACCTTGAAGTTTTGAAGTGCTTGAAAGAATATACGTATTGCGATATCACAAAGAAACATGAAGTAAAATACCTAGATCTTTTGAGATTTCATGCTAACATAAATAGTGATGGAATTAGTATGGGGCACAGAATGGTGTTAGAAATAGAAAAAGGAAAATCATCAGTATTCATATTTATACTGTCTTTATATTAATATATCTCCTATTTCAGGTAGGCACAGAATGTTTAAGGGCTGTACAGAAATTTCTAGGATGCTTCTAAAGGCTTGTCCTGAAAATCCTTGCGCAGCAGCTGCTAAAATCTAGTGGGACCTAAATTCAGGAGAGCATTTTACCTTGGTCTAGTAGCTCTCCAGCCCGTGTCATGCATATGCTCGAAACTGTTCCAGGCTCCAGAGGGAGATCTGCTAGTTTCCGTGCACACATCAGAAAGTTTGCGTTCTTTTATTTGCTGTCACTGTTTTTCCTACAGGATCTATTTTGGAAGACAAACTAAGTTTTACTCTGTTGTTTCTTTTAGAATTGTCAGTAGTTATCACAGAAATAATTCCATAGGATACAGTAAGTTTTACTTAGATTTTCTCAAGGAGTGTGAAAGAAGGACTGGAAGAAGAGAAAGAGGTTTGAAGAAATTATGAAAGACTTTTATAAATGGAGTAGTAGGGCAAAAATGAGCTATACAAGCACTTCCTATGGTAAAATGCTGTTGTGAGGGAGGGTGGGAAAGGCTCTGAAGATGTAAGAGAACTATGTGGGAGGCGGAAACCAGGGGATTTTGAAGCACTGTGCTAGCTGTCCATGAGCACAGGAAAAATACAGTTGAAAACAGTTAAGAAAGCAATCAACTGAGATGAGAGAAGTTTCTGTCAAAGAAATCTCTAATGCCATCATGAAGAATACATGGGGAAGTATGAATATTTTAGAATCAACAAGAGTTGTCAAAGACAACCCAGGTGGCGGTGTTACTCTTGTAATGACATAAGCTAGTATTGAGGGATTTCTCTTGCCATTGTAGAGATTCTTTTTCTGTTTTCCTGGTCTTGATGCCTTAGGTTTTAACTTTTATATTTTCCAAATCCTGTATTGCCTAGTGTGTAACTCTGAAGTTTCTTGTAGCCTGTTAACTTCCTTTCTCTCATGCTAGTTAGACATAACAAAGCCTCTCCTAGCTTGCTCTCCAAGGACATCCAGACTGTCCTAGGCCCAAAATGTGTAAACCAACATCTTTAGAAGGGGGGTAAGCTTGGGGAAATTACATCATTAGCTGAAGTTATAATTGGAGAAGTAACCCTGATATGCAAATGAACCAAACTTATAAAAGTGTGAAGAAGTTGTGACTCGGGGTCCATCTTGGGAATAGCCTCTGGACTCCCCAGGGTGTACCTTTGAAGGCCCTTCAAATAAATACCTACCTTTATTCCCTTATTCCTGTCTAGTCTCAGGTTTTTAGGTGGCCACCTCAGGCATCAGTCTGAGAATGAGGTTTGTGATAGGGAGAGGTAGAAGACACAGATGTTTTTTTATGCACACACTGGACATTCTGCTGCATCTCACCGTCCTGAACTCCTTCCCTCCAAATGTAGCTCCGCTTTCCTGGAGAACCTGCAGAGCAATCTCAGCAGAGCTTTGCCATAAATTTCCATCGCTGTGTCAGCTGCACCATTCCTGTCTTGCCTTTATCTCTTTGACCTAGTAGTTTTCTGAGCTCTGTGCTTATTTTCTGGGTTTGTTTTTCTAGTTGTACCAGTGTATACAGGGTATATGGGATAGTGGGGCAACTGGAACACATACTAAGAAGGGAAATTACAAATGCTAAAATCAAAGGGCTGTAGGCAAAGAAATAAAGAAGGAATGCTAATGTAGCTGAATTAAGTAATGGTGATACTATGGGTGATTAAGGATACTGACACAGTTATTTTGTTTAGAAAATACATGGTTAGAAATGGAAATATTTAGGAAAAAATTGCCCTTGGGCTAAAAATCTCAAACCTCATCTAAAAAAGAATGGCTCTCTCTGGTTATTTGTCATGCATATGTACTTGTCACTGGTATGCATCTGTATTTACAAAGATGTATATATATTGCCTTATCCCCAGTCTTACTCTGCCTCTACTCACTGAGGACACTGGTATGGCTATATTAAAACCTGTCAAAAATTTTGAGAACTCTGGGTTTCACAAGTTAGTTGAGGTAACCTTGAATGAGTGCCTGAGGCAAAATGATTTTCCTTCTCCAGGCCTAGCACCACACCAGAGGCAGATGCGCATTCAATAAACCTCCTCATCTGTCTGCCATTCTTCATCTGCAGATACCCAAAGGTGCAGCAGCACATGTTTGTTCCCAAGACCTCAGGAGCTCACTCTTAAGGACCTGTCTTTGTAATTTCTTCTAGGGAATACTACTGCAAGTATGTTCTGGTAGTGATTAGGAGCTCTAGGTGCGTGGCAGGTTTTAAAACATTAACAGCCAAATAGGCAGGACAACAAAAACAGTGGTTTTTTGTTTAATTGTTAAATTAAATAAATTTAAAACATTAACATGTTTTTGGTTTAATTGTTAAATTAAATAAATTTAAAACGTTAACAGCTGAATAGGCAGGACAACAAAAATGGTGTTCTCCTCCAGACTCAGAAAGATGAGTGAGTGTAGAAACCTGGACTATTCTTTTCTTCCTTTCTTCTGGGCCCTCATTCTTCTGCTGGACTGGTACCAACACAGTCTATTGTGTGTTATTAATGTGTCTAGTTGACCTTATGGAAAGAAGATCTGATCTTGGTTAAAACATTACCCCCAGGTCCCTGTGCCACTGCAGTGTGTGCTGCAGTATGGGGAAGGAAGGCATCATCCTTGGGGTCAGAGGGGCCACGAGTGGGGAAGGAAGGCACAGCCATTCTTCTCAATTTCAGCTATGGCATACAGTGGCCCCAAAGTGCATTAAACTGCTGCCTCGGAAGTGTTCTGGAGATTTCACCTTGCTTCTCTCAACATTTTACAGGACAGAGCCTAAAATTTCACACCCAATTAGCACCTGTTAAACTCCAGTGAACTACATAGCACTTTACCGTTAAGTATGATTTATGCTAATTCTGTCCCTGTGAAGCTGTCAATAATTTACCTTTCATCATCCATAGGGTACATTTCACCTGTTAATGTGAAAGGAAAATACCCTAAAAATGTACGTTGTTTTGCATTAAGTAGAGTATTATATCTGTTGACCTTAGCAACCTGCACCAAAATTGAATGTAGTGGAACCAGTAGCTGTCTTCATCTCAAAGCTGTATCAGTGCTAGTGCAGCATCTGTTCCAGGAAGACCTTCATGGCTCTTGGATTCAATTTCTGGTCCATTCTTACTTAATGTGTGGTAGTTTTGTAACCCACGTGTGCTTTAGTATGTCCTTAGACTTCCTAGATTATCTGGAAATCAATAGAATTCAAGTTACGGGAGAAAAATTTTCCTTCCTGTGATGCTGTTTCCTCATTGTTACTTCAGGTAATGGTATCAAATACTTCCCAATGTAAACCAAAACCATGAAATAACCAACTGATGTTGACATGTTAGCAAACGCAGATCAAAAGGACCATATAATTTTCCCAGTTGTTGCTATAAATTACTTACTGAGTGCAGTTTCAAGTTGAAGGCACAGTTTGAGCCTTGTGGCTGGCACAAGGCTGTACAGACATTTTTTGGATCAGAACCCTTCAAAACGGCTGTGCTCTCCAGAGTAACAGCCAAAGCAGAAGATGCCAGATCTGAAAGGAGAGAGATTTTCACTGCTATTGCTTTGCTGTACGAGTCTGCACATCTGAACTGGTGACAGCCACAAACTGTGTCCCCAGTGGGTCAGAATGGAGAATTAGAAGCATTAGTTAGTGACAGTCATGTAGGAAATAACATGTTGTGACCAGCTCTCGGGAGGTGGTATTTGACTAATTGTCCAAACCCTCAGCAGAGAGGCGAAAACTCATCTTTCTCCATAGATAGCACATTCAGGTGCTTAAACTTCGTGATTCTGAATGCAATTATAAAGTCTACCTGAAAGACAGTAGTTACTTTCTGCAGGAGGGAGGCTGTGTATATTAATCTTACATTTCTGCACTAAATCTACTTTGTTTTTGTGTAACCCTTACTTGCACTCCCCAGAAGGCCCGTAGTTATGCAAATAATTCACATTTATAACATGGTTTTCCTCTTCCAATATAGATGGATGGATGCTTCGGTGGTTATAAATAGTATGTGTTCCATGCAGAAAAAGCATAGTAGCACAAATGAAAATCAGACTCTTTCTACTTATGGAAGTCTTTCCAAGCTCTTAATCATCTTAAATCCAATTAGTCTTTTCCTGTTTCTGACATGGCTCCCTTTGAGATGGGATAACAGAACTGGAATATTCCTGATGACAAAGCCTCATTGATGAATATGAAAACTTACTTTTATCCTGCTTTCAGCACTTCTCAGTTTTGGATCCTGCTGTACATTGACCACATGTTGTCACTGAGCTGTCTGCAATGACAGCCATCTGTTTTTAAGGTTATATTAAGGTTAATGAAGCACAGTAAGGTATATTCCACTCATACCTCCCAATAGAAATTACCATGCGCTTGCAAAAAAATGAGTGAACTCTTGTATTTTGTTTCCCTATCACAAAGCTTTATTAGGACCTCTGGCATTCCTCAGAGCCTTCCATGAAATATCCTGAAGAGATTTGTTTCATCTGTGGTTTTAACCCAATCAATCTTTTTTCCATTATTCTTCTTTCCAGACCTCTGTTAAAATAGCAGTAACTGTTGCCTCACTGCACTCTCAACCTTTTCTCTAAATTCAAAAAGAATATTTATTTCCTTTCTGGTTTTTATCTTTAAAACTGTTTCTGATCAGCTATAGAGTTCTTGTAACTTCACACAAATTAACAGAACAGGACACAAATTCCAGTGAGACACCTTGTGAAGGACATTTTGCAAGTCCAGGTAAGTCTGTGGACCAGATCCTTGACTGCTACCAAGTATCGCAGCCCCAATAAAATCCAAGCCCTTTTTCAGTCACCATTTTGTTAACCCTTTGAAAGAATTTATTACGCTTTTGTATTTCAAAGTGTGCATGCAATTACAATTCAAAGTTCACAACTGCATCTTACAAAATCAATTTGCATCAAACTTGATTTGTTCCCTAAATGTCTATGAGATTAAAACAAATCAAGTTTAAACAAAAATTGTCTCAGTTGTGGCTGTTAATGGGGGATATAGTTTCTTAGAGAACATATGGGGAAAGAATATCTCTTTCTCTTATTTCTTTTAAAATTACATACATGGCTCTCATTTGGCTAGAATAATTTTTGCTAAAACAAAACAGTAATTTTAAATTCAAAATAGCTCATTTTAAAAGTATCAGGAGATTAAAGCAATTACAGTAGTTTTTGCATTTCAATCTTGACTCGTGTGTTCACAATTAAAGTGGTATAAACAGATCATGTTGAAAATGAACAAATTTTTTTTTGTTTCACCACTCATTTGCAATCCTGTCTGTAGCTGTGGTCCAAAGAGTTTAAAATGAAAAGAAAATATAAAGTTTACAAATCTGATATAAATACTAGAGGATAAAACATATGAAAAGGGATTAAGGGAGCTAAATTTATGGCTTATAACAGAGAGCTCGAGGGACATGGGCACTGGCTATAAATAACTTCAAGGTAACAATATAAATGAAGGAAGGGAATTATTTGTTCTCAAAAGATGGTAAAGCATGGAATAGTAGCCTGAAGCAAGGAAAAGAATAGTTTGGATGTTAGAACTTTTTCGTCTCAGTAAGAGCTGTGGAGAGCAGAGACATAAATAACTAAGGTAGGAGGCTGAAGTGGTTTCTAAAGCACCAGCTACAGCTATTTGGCTACAGATTAAAATTACTTGTAGAGGAGTTGTGTTACAAAATTCGCAGGGCTAGACTTAGTGGTGCAAGCAGGTTTTTTTATTTTCTTACCTGTTACATTTTATAATGCCCACGTTTCATGGTATGCATTAATTTCCCTTGAAGACTATATAGATAGAACATTCCTTCCAAGATTAGTGAGCAGCTTTGATCAGATTTAGGGTAGAAAAATGTTATTATTCAATTAAAACCTCATTTATTAGTTGAATTTAAAGCCATATTATTTTCATCAAAGTAGTGGAGTTCCCTGCTGTAATTTGTTCTGGACTGAAGGGAGGTCCTCTGTTCTCAGTCTCTAGATGAGATGGTGGCTTTTGAACGCTGTAACCTAAAGTTTCTGGGTAGGCAAAACAGCTTCTGTGGGTTCTGCGTGATGATGTCAGAACACGGGGCATTTGCTGGGTACTGCTGGCTTCACGAACATGAAATGGCTTCTGTAGGTTGCGTGCTATTAATTATTAATATGACAGCTGTTTTTGTCTAACATGTAATCCATTAGGCAGTAGTAGTTTTGAAGGACTTACAGTTTCAGTTGTTATGTGCAGTATCCGTACAAAATATTGTTTGAGTTAATACTGATCAAGTAATATAGACGTGTTTGGCATGCATAGCTTCAGTAAGTGTCTGTGTTTTTCCAAGAAGAGGGATATAATGTCTACTCATTTCTGCCCAAGATTTCATATTCAACAGCTTTATACTCTTGAGCTGTTAGCACTAGAAGGCATTTCCACTGCTGTTAAATCAGGCAGGGTCTCCTCTTGTATTACAGGCTTTTAGGCACACCTGAACCTGAGGTTTTTAACTATTGGATTGGGTTCAGTGTATAATAGCTCAGAACATGTGCCTTAAATTTATCAGGCATTTAATCAATATTTAGCTCTTTTTCCTGTCTTTCCTCTGTGCCTCTTAGCTGTTAATTTCTGCCGCTTTGAAAAATCTCTGTCTTTATGAGGTAATTAATAATATTATTTCATGTGGATAATAGAGAAAAAAATGAAGATCCTGTATGGTGGCAGACAGCATTTGATTTTATACTTACTGCCTCCTTTGGTCATCCCTTTTTGGCCACACTCAAAAACGTGTTCCCTCTTGGCCAGATGACAGCAGTGGAAGAATAACTTCTCACTCACAAAGGCTAGCCTTTGGAATCCGGCGTGCCCCACATGCAGGGTGTCTCTGGAGATACAGTGCTGTTAGGTAGATTGGATACTTCTGTTCTTCCTGGATGTAAGACAAGTTTTTAAGAGAATGCTTGTTGTAGCTTGGAAATCGGTGGTAGTCACCTGTCACCTCTGTGGAGCAGACACCAGCTATCTCCTGGAGCAATTTGCCTCATTTAATTCCATGGCCTTTGGATTGTACCTGCCAGTGTCTGAATATTGACAGTTTTCTGGGTAGTAATAAGTTTACTTATATGAAAAAAAATGTGCTTTGGGAAAGATCCAGCTTTTCTAAGAGATTAGACTGCTAGGAAATGCGAGATCTGGTTTAATTTATGAAAACTTCAGTATAGAGTTGTGTGTTTGCAGTCTGTATAAAATATTGTATTTCTTCATTTTTCTTTTTTCACAGGGCTTGTCATGATCTTTTCCTCTGTCACATTTGAGTCTGTTTTTCTTTCTGGGGAGGTTGTGGCTCATGTGCCATAAAAGGTGTTTCTCATGGTTTTCTCTTCAAGATGACCCATACAGTTGACAGCAGAGCTGCCTGATGTCTCTGCTTGGACTTCCCTGAATTGTGTTGCTTTGATCTGTCATAAAAACTCAGTAGTGTTGGGGGCATGATAACAGCTGCACAATGGTCCTTGTACACACAAATGTACTCCTCCCATCATGGAGGAAATAAAGTGGAAGTGTTTATAATCTGTCTGGCTTGGGATTCATTGGCCTAAAGGATGTCTTATGTGTGTAGGATCTGTTTATATTATGAGGCCCCTATGCATTAAAAGAACTTTGAGACCTGTTGAAAATTGGAGTGGACTAAATTAAATTAAGAAAAAAATACTCTTAATTTCCTAGGATTATTAAGATGGCACTTGCATGTTTACTTTGATTTTTTAGATGAAAGAATAAAGAAAGCAATCTGCAGCCCATCAGATTTCCAGTGAGTGAAAATGGCACTAAGATGAAAAGTCTAGTTATTTGGCATGCGTAGTGTCACATTTCACTATTTAATGTTTGTTATGTTTTGAATGCACTGTCCATAAATATTTTAATATATGTTTCTGCCAAGAGGCATCTGTCTTACACTGTAAAAGTCCTTATCACTTTGTTTATTTCATCTTCTTGACTGACAGTATCCTAGTTTCCTATTGACCTTTCCCAAAGTTAAATAAAATTAAGTTAACTTTTTAAAAAAATTTTGACTTCTCTCGTCATTTTCTCTTTGTTCTTTCTCAGTTCATGCAAAGCTATGGATTTAATCACAACACCTTTTGAAGGCTTGGATTCTGCCTTAGTGTGGTGAAATGTGTTTTTATCGGGGGAGAAATCACCAAGTGAGAAAAAACAAAGAAGATAATTTATGATTTAGGACACAATTATTTGCATTTTGTCTATGCAGACTGTGGAATTAATTCAAATTACTTGGATAATTTGTCACAAAATGCGAACAGCTCCTAGTTATACTGGTAACAGTCACTTTCTCACAGTGTTCCTTAGGGCATGTTTGTTTGCTTGATAAAATGTATAGAAAAACTGTGTGTTTAGTAGATGGATGCCAGTTCCTGTCCACTTCGTGTTTTGACTTTATCTCCTAAATAATGCAAAATGTTGATCACTTGTTCACCGTGACATGAATAAATATCCAACTTGTCCAAAATCCAAACATTTGTTGCAGTTCCAAAATTAATGATCTTAATTTATATCTGATGCCAGCTGGTAAAGTCTGGAATTAAATTGCCATTTTCTTTCAATTGCTTGTCTTTATATATGGAAAAATATTCAGAAAAAGTTACTCTCTGATTTGAAGTTTCATTTGCTTGTACGTGGGCCAAAAGCAAATGTTATGCATCTGTGAAGGCTTACATACTTTTATGAACTTGAAAAGGGAAGCATGAAATTAAGTATTATTCTTACTTATTATAGAAAGAACAAAATCACATGCTGATGTTCTTCAGTCTTTCAGGAAATATTTTATCTTTAGAATGGAGGCCCCAGGGCCGCCATGCACAGCTGAGCCTGAGGCCTCTGCAAAACTATATATTCTTCTGCATTTTTTTCTGGCACCTTTGCCTACACTGCCGTTGTTGTTGCTTGAGAAGGGAGAAAGTGATACAGGCAGTAAGGCTTTGCTGAGCTCCCTCCTGCTGAAGCTACTTGGCTCTAAGTGAGCAGAGAAGTAAATGAAAGCCGTTGTCCCAGTTTCATTACTGCAGTGGGATCACGCCATTGGCAGGAACCCCAGGACACACAGAGGTCATTGTGGGGAGAGGGACAGAGTTTATTCAGTTTTATAAGTCTGGAAATAAGTTCTTGATAGGTAAAGCTATGAATAAAATAATGTGTTATGCCTGTTTAGCACTGTATGGACTTTCTCCTGCAAGCTGCTGAATCTTTGGGTTCTGATCCAAGAGAGCGAGTACCCTGTGCTTAAAACTCGGATGCTTAGACACCCATACCTTTTGTCACCAATATGAAATAGAGTTTATTATACCTGGACTTCACTCCATAAATCTGTTATAAAGAAGACCTTTTGCTGAGAGATTCTGGAAGCAGCAGGTCAAGAAAAAGTTCCTTATGATTAAAGATCTAGGTGAAATTGAAAGACTGTGTAGTCATTTTTTAGTGATTACTTTCTAAGAATGATTACAATGGCTGTGAAAAAAGATGAAGTTTTACACTTCAGCTGTCATAATAAATGTCACTAGATCTTTAACTTAGCACATTGAAAAGTTTTGTATGGCCGTAAGTATTCAAGACTTCAAATTAATAAGGACTTTTTCCAGTGGCACTGCTGACTTGATTGGATGTTCTTCAACATCTTAAACTTGATTGCAGCCTTTGAAAGTGCTTTTTAAAACTTGTATTCCTTAAAGCAGAGGCAAATGTTTTGAGGAACTACCTTAGGTAGGAGAGGCAATGAACTTCTGGTTTCATGCTGACAAAGAAGTTAGTGAAATTTTTTTAGTGTTATGAAATGTCAGGGCTCACAAGTTTGTGTGAAGCCTTAAACTGAGTAGACTAATCATCAGTTACCTGGAACTGGATTACCCAAGCTTTTCAACAGGCAAGGGAAAATACATTTTAGGATAGCAAAGTGAAATGATTATGAAGTCCTATAAATTATTTGTTATCCTTTATTTTTAACCATCCGTTAGTAGGTAAGAACTAGTAACTCTTTTCTTTCATTGTTGGTAACTCTTTCATTCTTACTGTTCAGGTATTTTTTTTCCTTGTCTATTCATGCCACATCTTATACCAGAATAGAACAGAATCCTCATTGTAGAGGTCGTCAAAAATTATTAGGCTTACTTTTAAACTAGTGTATATTTGAGATTTTCAGACAACTGTGATGTGCTACCAACATTTATAGTTTAGAAGGATATAGCGGTAAACATTTGTGAAGCTTGTGAAGGTGCTATTCAGCTGTCTGCTAAAATGTGGCTGCTTTTTTTTCTTTTTTTTTTCCCCCTCCTGTTATTTTTGGCCAAAATGTTTCCACCATTTTTGAGAAAGGAGCTAGACAAAAATAAACTATTCTGTCCTTGAAAAGTTCTACCTGCCTAATTCTAGAGCATGAAACCCTGATGCTTTTTGTGCTTTAGATCAGGAACTTGGCATGTGATACTTGTGGCTGAAAGACGGATTTTCATTTTCACTGTGCAAATCTATTTTTGTTGGCCAAATTTAAATTGCAGATCAGGTTTTACTTTGTGTCAAGGTATTCTGCCTTGTGTTCTTGTCCTTATTATCAATCCTGGTTTTAAAGGCCAGGCAGCCAAAAGCAGCCCTGGTGCAATTCCAGGTGCCTGAAGCAAAGGCAGGATCCTGTATCCCTCAACTGTCTTGCAGACCCCTCCACCTCCATCACCAAGCATGGTAACAAGTAGACTTTGGTGAAAGGCCAGTGGAAAACTGGAAGTATAAGGGAGAGAAGGGAGGAAAAAAGAAAACTGGGTAGGGAGGGGAACTGACTGATCGACCAAGGAGGCTGTGTCTGGTTGAGGACCACGGGGAAGATGGAACATGGTGGGAAGGATGGGACTGGATGAACAATAGGAGCCAGGGGCAGCTTGGATGGAAGTAGCAAAGAGTGAATAAAGAACCTGAGAAAGCACAAAGTGCAAGAAGCCAGTCGGATTAGGAACTGTGTAATCTCATCACATTTTCTTCTTACAGGACCTTCATTTTATCTATGGCTGTAGTGGTTGAAAGATGAAAATGTTTCTATAACTTCATGGTTTTATGCCTGTCTGCAGGCATTATTAACTGCATCCTGTTTGTACCCTAGTCAGCATGCTAAGTTTATTAATTTCTTCATGTCCCCACCTTTTAGAACTTTTCTAAATATGAATATGTTCACACAACACCTTTTGTGAAACATAAGATGTTGTTGTTGCTGTGTTATGGAGAGGAACTAAAGCAAGCGTTTAAAATACAAACATACATATCTGTGAATTTACGGTGCCCTCACTAAACAGATAAGGGCTCGAGGTTTCAGCATGATTACTTTATATAGAACTGTTATTTAAGGCAGGGTTTGGGGGCTTAATTTTTTAGTCTGACTAGAGTTTTAGTAACATATTTAATATAAAAAAACTTCATTCATTTTTTCATTTTTAAAAAACAGAATATTGTCTTGAGGTAAAAGATTTTTTATCTTTACGCCTAGTGAGGTGAGCTTCACTACAGGCAAGGAAAAATTACCTGAGCACTCTGTCTGTCTTTGTGAAAGTGTTATATATGATTCTCTGAGTCATAATATTTTCTTCCAACATATCATTGCTTTGGATTTTGCTAAAGCCTGTTAAGCTAAGAATTCTTGAGAGTGAGCAAGTGATACAAAACAATTTGATACTATAATATTTCTGAGAAGTGCTGTCAGTTCTTGTGAACTATCTTTAGTGGTACTTCGTTGTTTCTAGTGGCTTTTCTCCAACATTCAAGCTGTTGTTTTGCTGACTCACTGTCACAATTTCAAAAATATCCTGGATACAAATAGTATCCCTCTGTATTCATTTGCATGTTCTTCTTTGTTTTAGATTATATTTGGATAAAGTATTGTTGTGTCTATGGATACTTCGCCTTTGAATCCATAATTGTCTGGCAATAGAAGTAAAAACACCTAAAAAGAATCTTCAAGCTTATGAAGCTTGCAAAATTGGGAACTTGGGATATGTCAGAACTAAGCTACTTGTGCAGATGGGTGTAATTCACACACTTGCTCTAGTGAGCTCCTAGAGCTTAAAGAAGGGAGAGAAAGCATTGACTATGCTGTGAAGTTTGGGGAACACTGGGCGTTTTGATTACAACGACCACAGGCTTATCCCAGACTTGCCGCCTCAGGATAACAAAAGATGTCCTTTCCAGTGTTTTTGGAGTGACTATCATATTTCTCCCATATTTCTCAATGATTCTACAAGAATCCAGGAATTAGAAAATTCCAATCTCCCAGTGGCATTTCTTGGTAGCTTCTTAAGTTGCAACAAGAATGAAAAACAGCAGCTGCTAACAGCCTGGACAGATCTGTAATGAACAGGGTAATGCTGAAGTGGGAGTGGATGAGGAAAGGAGGAAAGGAAAAGGAGGAAGCAGTAATATTTCTCCTGTGAGTCTTTGGTGAAAATTTCCAAACAGTCATGAGGAAATGGTTTACTATCAGCCTCTCCCCAGTTAGTCAGCTCAGTTTTCAATGTAAGCCTGCCTGATTGTGTTTGTAACCATAAGCCGTTTCATGCTGCTTGTAGTCAGGAGAACAGAGAAACCGTGGTTCACTGTATGTACAGTTCTGAAAGGTAGAAATTTTTTCTACTTTAGTGAATAAAATGACAGTTTCCTGCATTAAAAAGATGTAAATACTGTTTATATATCTTAGAATCCCTAGTTAATGGAACCCTCAAAATCTTCCTCTGTTGCTCAGCAGTTGTGTTTGCAGTAAGGCAGAACAGAGGAATTCAGAGTGCTTCAGTGCTCCTCCAGAACACACCAAGCTAGCACTTCTGTCCCCTCTTCCTAAGTGCTGTGAAAAGATCAGGCTTTCTTGCAGCCAAAACACTTAGTCTTGCATGTATAATTGTTAAAGTCTTGAGGAGGGGTAAGGATAAAGAGATTTTGCTTAGCTGTTTTTTTGTTTGTGGTTGTTTTGTTGGTTTTTTTTTAAATACTTCTCTGTCTCCTTAGTTTCATGCAGAACATCGAAGCTTTGGGCTTTTGCATGGCTTACCTGGAGCCAGGAACATACTTGTTTGAATGGATATGAGGGGAAACTCAGTGAAGTGTTCCTTACTAGTGATGCTCGTGTTAGGGGTAACAAAACCCATTTGCTTTACAGCCACAGGTGCTCTGTTGCAGTCACTGTTCAAAGCTGCTTTGCTTTCTGAATTAAAATGAACTGTGCAATGAAGTTACCAGATTGAATTCACCCCTCTAAGTTCTCTGATCACCTATAGAAAGCATCAACCAAATGTAATGAAATTAAGGCCTCTGATTAGGCAAGTATATAATTTGCTGATATATGGAAGAGCCTTGGCTCACTCTTTCACTTGCTTGTCCTTGAAATTTTCACATTGGCACAGGGATTCCTGTAATGGGAGTGACATAAGTGTGACTATTCTAGATAACAAGCATAGAATCAATATAATATATAATTCTACATCTAACTTAAGCACACAAATAAGCTATTTTATAGCCCATATACTAAATTTTCTCCCTGGCATTTGGGCTTCGAGGATGTCTCATAGTTTTACACAGGTCAGCTTCATCTATGGACTATGCTACTCTTTCAGAGTAAAGCAATCAGACTGACAAATCCTTTTTATAAACTGCAGTTGGAGTAATTCTTGACTTGGGGAATATATTTATACCCCGTGTAATTAGATTTTTTTTTTCAAGTCCCTGATTTTTGTAATTTCAAAGGAATTATTTCAAAGGTCATCACCAATTTGAATTCATGATGTGAACTACAGTCATGATACCTTATGATAACTACATCTTCCTAGCTACAAAGGAAAGATAAGACACATGGAGAGAAAGAAGCACCATTTTGTTCTTTCCCTCCCTTTCGCATTCAGGTAACTTTCCGTTAGGGGCATAATCTAGTTATTAGTTTGTAAAACTTAAGTAATATGCAAGTATTTATTAATAGTAATGGTAACAATATTAATAACCACAATAGTAATAGTAAAAGAAGCAATAATAAATTTGGACTGTGTTGCTCCTCCCAGTGGTAGTAAACCACAGGTATGAAAGGTAGAAAGAGAGACAGGATAGTGTTTGGGTGGATTCTAACTGAGAAGCGCAGTTAGAACTAGTAGGCAGTTCTGTTAGCATCAGTTCCTTTTTGTGTGCTTTGCCATACACAATGCAGAATGGAAGGACAGTGTGAAAGGTGTCAAAGGTTAAGAGATAAAACAAGAGGTGGGAGACAGGCTTCTTTAGTAGGGAAAAATTAGAAAGTGAGAGTGGAAAGAAAGAAACAGTGAAGAAAGTAATGTGTAGGTGGCGGTAACTGATTGATACTGTGAGCAACCTCAAGCCCTTTTTGAAGAGGATGATAAGATATTAAAGAAGGAATGATTTCCTATTGAGTTACAAACATCAAACTGGGAAAAAAGAGTTAATTAAGTTATATTCTGGCAATGGAAAATCAAATGTGAGATGACATTTTAGCTGTGAGGCCCACTTTAGGCTGTTGAAAAGTAGTGGAGTACCAACAATGTTCTATTTTTTCCACAGCCTCAAGAAAACCTCATGGCTGCAGTGTCGCTGCTAATTTACTTTTACATTTCATCACACATTAGTTTTATAAAGTGCATTGCATGTCCTCCCAAAGCTTTTGTTAAAACTTCCTTACATTTTAAAGGTATATTTTTCACATTTTAGGGGTGAAGGGTGTTTGGACCTTCTTTGTACTATCTCTGTAACAGCTTACATCATGATTAACTGTCTTAGCAGAATTAAGAGTAAAGTCTCTCTCCATAGAATTAATTCTGTAACTTACTGGAATTTTACTGAAACAAATACCACTGAAAAGGCTGCAGAGCTAAATGGAAACATGTGCTCTGAGCTTGCTGTTAGGTAACTTGAGGGCACATCACTGCTGTTACGTTATCTCTTCTCTTTCTTTTAGGTACAGGATTGTTTTCCTTATTCATTTAAAAATAAATGAGAGAGAGAAGGACGTGGCCGTACTGAGCCTGTATTGTTTCTACAAGGGTAGCTTATAAACAGATTATCAAAACAAACATTTGTGCCACACTTCATTCCACAAATAGAGAGCTGTCTGATAGTAGTCAGCATGGTGTATCTCATAGAGAGCTTGAATTTAATACCAGTGTTAGGCTTTATGTAAGAAGATAGCCTATAAAACTGGAGCCCTGCTTTGCTGTGTCGACATGTCTGGAGCTCAGAATAAAATTGAGTTTCCTGCTTTAGCTGTAGCTTGATCTTAAAATAACCTGCAGAAATTATAGTTCTGATTACAGGGAAAGTGAAGGACTTAGAATATTCTCCTAATAAAGTCACGGATGACACAAGTCTTAGTCATCTGTAGTCTGTCTGTAGTGGGCATTTCAGAGAGGAAAACAAGCCTTTGAAATTAGATAATTTGATTTGCAATCAGGCCTAATTATTTTAGGAACACAGAAAACCTTTGTTTTTGACAAAAATAACAATCTGGAATTCAATTAGAGGAGAACAAGCCATTTTAAATATAATGGATGCCACACATCATCCATAGGAAAACTGATGTCTTGAGGGAGAGAGTTATGTTTGAAATGAACTCCACCTGTCATTTTTCTTATTGCCATTTCTGAAATAAACAATTGAGCTCAAAGGACACATCACCCTAAAGGATAAATAAAATGCTTGTAACTGAAAGTACACTCAAACCCGATCCACAATAAACAGTAATTTGAAAGTCCTAAGGAAGTCTTTCTATCATCGTTATGTAACTTTACAGCTGCAGAAAACACTTCAGGAAAGTAATAAATACTAGAAGAAAAGCCTGCCATCCTCATAAAAATTGCAGATTCGAGAGCACCACTAGTGAACTGAAAACCAATGTATGATTTGGAGTTAAAACAGTTTGGGTTAGCTAATATTAAAAGACCTTAATCTCTTCTCTGGGATTTCTTATTGCATTGTATATATTTGTTAAATCTTTACAAATAATTAGCAATATTTAAGGGCTTAATCATTCAGCATTCTGTGCTTATAAATGAGTGTATGAAATACTGAGATGAATACAATCCAATGAACGGGTCAATTGATCCTACTTTTCTTACAGATTCAACACTGGGGAAAGCCAGTGCTGCTTTGGGCCTAGATCAGAATCAGAGGGTATCCAGTGCAAGCCTGAAGGTTTTTTGCCTAGATAGTTTTGCTGGAGGGGGGCCAAAGGCGCTGTATTATTTACACAGTGAATAAGCTTTCCTCATTTGCTCCACTAAATGTGGATAATTATCATTCATTTTAGGTTTTTCAGTATAAATGACACAGATGTCCAGACAACATATTTATAATTTCACCCCATCTGTGCTAATTTTTCTATAAATGTCCTTTTAGTACAGCAGGCATTCTGTTTTATCAACAATATCTGCAGTGTTGAACAACATTCAAAGATGTGACTAATATTCAGCCCTCATTAAAAGAAAACATACCCACCCCATCCCAGAGTCACAGCACAGTTGGAAATTTCCTGGAGTGTCTTGGTTTGTTTTGCTCTTTTGGTTTTCTGGGTCCAGCTTCTCTCAGCCTGAGACATCCAAGGCTGACGCTGTGGTGCCGGAGGGCAACAGACAACAAATCCCCAGTTTATGTGCAAGGCATTGTGCAGCAAAGGAAAAATAAAGGAAGGAATCACAGAAATGTGTATGCATTTCTTCTGAAATTAAGGGGTTTTCTTTAGAGCCCTTAATTACAGCCCCTTCCTCTGCACATTGCTGGGTGAAGTGGACTAGCTAACTAGTATGTCCTAAATCCTCAAACTGGGACCCAGCTCTGTATGGTTCAGTCAGGAAGAGTGGCGTGTATGTAGGGACTGCTGTGCTTTCGTTTGCTTCTAATGTGCTGTAGGTTGACATTTTTCTCCTCTTCTCAAAAATTTTCAGAACTCACCACTGCAGAGGGAAGCTTGCATTGGAAAAGACCCTGCAGTGCTAAGCATAAAACCTTTTTGAGGTCTGTTTTAGTAAATCACCTCAAATTCATCAACCTTGCTCAGGCTCATCTATACAAATGTTATGTATATGTAATTGTTTAGGAAGTTTATGTAGGAATTAATTGATGGTCATTCAGGGAAAGTATATTTCTAAATTAATATAAACTCTGTCATTTATAATTTTTCCCATTGTGTCCCCCAATTCCTGTAAGCCACCAGTGCAGTGTATGGTTTAATGACTTAGGAAAATAATATTTCCAGAAGCATATTAAACAATAGAAACGAAAGAAAATAATCCAGAATCTTAAAACAGCTAGGTATTTCCAGTCCCAGTCTCAAAAATTTCCCTCTTAAATTTGCAAGAGCAACTGAGAAAATGAAGTCAAGACCTCCAAACTCAGTCTTACCTAAGCAAAACATTAGAGCAATAGAAGTTCTAAATAGGATAGAGTTTAAAATGGAAACTTTTATCAGAATCACAGGCTTCTGAATACCCTGCTGAAGACATGTTGAAATACTTCAAAGCAGTATTAAAGTATGCTTTTCAAGAGAAGCAGTACCAAGCTTTGTAAGGTAAATTCCTTCTGCAGGTTTTGAGGTTTTTTGGTCTATTATGTATTCTAACAGGTGCACTAGCACTAACTCCTGTTTCCTCAGGAAGGAGTAAACTCTGTAAGATAGGGTAGTTCAAACTGGTAAATAGTGACTACACAGAAATTAAGCAGGAGCAAATAAAGCACTATTTTTCCAACAACCAGGGTTGTGCTTGCACCTTTCCAGTGTAGTCTGAACACTCATGGAAGGATTCTACATACACCACCTTTTAACAGTGGAAACAGAAGGTTATAGGAATTCCCTCTCTAGGTATACATTGAGCCAACAGCTGATCCTATTTTGGTAAAATAGCACTTAAACACTACAGTTTCTTTATTACTTAAGATCCACATTTCAAAGTTATTTAAGCGTAAGGAAAATTGTGCAAGAAGGACCTTTGGTTTCTCAAAAACACTTGGAAGGCCAATGGCTGCTGACACCTGACTGTTCATCCAAGGTCTTTCTTAAGGAACTAAAAGTTTTTAAAACCTTCTCCAAATGCTGATATGTTTTCTGTGTGTTGCTGCAAGTGATTTAAAAGTCTCGGTTTGTAAAACCGAACTTTTCCTTCTAGTTTTTTTGCATCCTGATACAATTCCTTTATGTTGGTGTTTGTATACCAGTAAGATATCCAGCTTCTGCTCGATGTGAGCGCTGGAAGCATATTGCCAGAAGGGTAAAACTGCTTCTTCCTATTGTATCAAAAAAACCCTTTCTATCAAAAAGTTTTGGTCTGTAATGGGGTCAGAGGAAATTAAAGTAGCCTTTCATTCTGTGTTATAGGAACTTCCTCTGAAGTTTCAGACTGCCAGACTAGCAGGCTAAATTCAGCAGCAGGGATGCCTTCAATTAACTGTATCTGTTCTATTTGTAGTACAAAGGATATGAACAGCCTACATAGCTTAAAAGAAAGGAGGCTAAATAGAATTTAAAGAGGTACCCTACATATAGCGCTCTCAAAGGAAAGGAATGGCATCTCTGCCAGTCAGCAGTTTAAGATCATGGCTAATGCAAAGACTTGGCTTGAATTTATACAGGTGTGCTGTCTAGTCAATAAGACATCCAGGAAGAATTTCTGTAGAAGTTGCTCGTAATGTAAAGCACCCTGCTGAAAATAGTGCCAAAGTGAGAAATGCAAATGAGTTTTAGGCAGAATTAGTAAATTCATTTTAGAGGAATGCCTGGTTAGCTCAGGGGCTTGGTAGTAATGTTGAGATCTTCATCATTGAACACCATTATGAATTTAACCTGGTTGTTGATGCCAATCAAAATACACTGTCCTTATTGTTGAGATCTGTGAAATGACTGTCCAGCGTCCGTGGGAGAAAATCCAGAACCTGCAGCTGGCACATAAAAATACAGAGATAAAAAAAATTGACATAAAGATAATGGACAAAAAAATTGAATTAATTGTATGAGCATGGCGATTAAATTACTTTTTGCCTTCTGCAGACTGACTCAGATGGACCTCTTGCAGAGAGTCTGGCACAGACTGTGGGGAATATCATGTTCCTTGCCTCTCTCAACTAGCATGGGTCTTCAGGTTGTAATCTCACAGTAGAGTGAGCAGCTATTGAGCTCTCAATTAAAGAGAAAGGAAAATGAATGAAAGGAATAGCTGTATATTTTGTCATCATTAGAGTATCTAGAACCAGCAGGAAGCGTGAAACTTCACGACATTTCTCTCAATGAAATTGAGACTATTCCAAATCCCTTTGAAAACATCTCCAGATTTGAGACTCTGGGGTCTCTACACCTTTTCGTATCAAGAATGATATTAAAACAAGGTGACTCAGCTTCAAGGAGCATTGATAATTAGTGCACCAAGTATCTTGGTGTTGAACTGTCATCTACCTTAGGATCATGGCCAAAGTAATTTTTCTTGATCTAGTGGTGTTTGCTGGTGGTAAACGTCGATATGGAAGACAAGAGATTTTATTTTCTTTTATTACTATACCCCAGAAGGTCAAAAACCCAAAGAGAACTCTTATTTCAGAAAGCTGGCATATAGTCAAAGTGCAAAAGAGGACTCCAGCGCTCAAGCTTTAAATTTTTTTCATATTGTTAGACATCACTCAGCAGCACTAGTGATTTCACAAGCCATTTAATAGTGCCAGAAAGTGGAGGGATCTTGGATTCCAGTTGGTTTTCCTTTATCTAGCAAAATGTTAAAGGTGGCACAGATTGGCAGAGTTTCCATTCCAGTCAGCAGAGCTACTCTGTCATCTGGCTCTAGGCAACTAGATACTCACTGATGTCATTAGTTCTGACACATGATAAATACGCAGTAAATTTTCTGTGTATTCAGTAACTGAGTAAGGTGGGGTTTCCCTCCAGGGTACAATGAGCCAAGATTAACTCTCTCTCAGGAAATATATAAACACCGAGAATTTGTATTTAAACAGGTTAATATGACTACACTGAAAATAATTTTGCTTTTGAATTGTATTCCAGGCATATTTTCATGAAGAGAAACTAACAATGTGTGTCTCCTTGGTCAGGAAACTCCCCCACATAAATTTTGTCTATAGAAGATACTAATTTCAACAAAAACAATTTTTAGTGGTTTTTATTCCTTTGAAGGGTAAAGGAGTTCTCCCAAAATACTGTTTATCGCTAGATTTCTGGTTTTCAGCAGTGCAGAGCTTTGTCTTTGGATTGGAGGAGGAAGTGATTACCCGTATTTGCTGAAAATGCAGCCTCTTACTGTCAACATCTTGTGAGGAAACACACTGATGCTGCAAACTTTCAAGTTTCATCTGATTCAGGCTGATTCCGAAGATGCATGCCAGCTACATTCTCACTACGAAAAATAAGAGCTTTGGCATCCTACGTTGCCAAACATTTCATTCTTAGAAACAAGATTGCTTGCAACAAGTTACAAGATTTTGTAACTTAATTCTATGTATTAACTGTTGCATCTACAGAGATCCCATAA
Source organism: Oreocharis arfaki (assembly GCA_013398015.1). Lineage (NCBI taxonomy): Eukaryota > Metazoa > Chordata > Aves > Passeriformes > Paramythiidae > Oreocharis > Oreocharis arfaki. The sequence goes on from VZRR01007154.1 coordinate 93,311, forward strand.
ATGTTTCTTAAGAGCAGCATTGTTTCGATTGCATTACCAATAGAATCCATTTCCTCTGTATTTTTTTTTTTTCTGTTAATGTGCGCTTTTGGGGGAAAAAAAATCAGAACCATTTTAGTTTTAGCCATTTTAGTTTTTTAGTTGAGGATCTCTGAAGGATTTAATTACATTCAAAATTAGGTCCAAAATAAGTATTAATATTACGGGATACATACATAGAGATTTAAACATATTGGATTTTGTTTCTCTGTATCACATTGGAATTTGCTTTTTATTTTAACCAATGACAAAGATTTGCCCGAAAGAATAAATTGATGTGTATTTCAAGAGAATTTCAGGAATCATGCAAATCAGATTTTCATCTAGATTAAGCACATCTACCTCCCTATAGCAATTACCAAATTTAGGGGAAAAAATCAAATACATTTCTCTGGTGCTCTCATCTCACCTGCTATACAATTCATTTTCCCCAGTGGAAGGGTTTCACTGAATTCAATGAAACGTGAGTTTTGCCAAATCAAAATCTCTGTGGCATCTGAATTACATTCACCATCAGTTATTCTGAGTCTTTTAATTTCTTGTATTCTATTCCTTGATTTCAGATCATCTGCTTAGTCAAAGACTGATTTACAGTAGCTCACCCCTACATTCAGGAATAGTACAAACCACAGATGGGCATGGAGCTAAATAAATAATGATAAGCTACTAGAAGCTGGTGATATTACAATGGCTGGGGAAGAACAAAGCAAAACCAAAAAGGTTTTCCTGGGTTTTAATATTTTACCTCTTTTTCGTTTAGTTTAGGAAAAAAACCCAACTGTGTATTAAAAAATTAGAAGATTTGGAAAAAAAAAAAAAAAAGAAGTCTTCTTTGCAGTCTGCTTCAATACCTGTAAGTGCTAGAAATTGTAGGACTTGTAATTGCATGAAGTAATTACTTGCAGCTCACAGAGTTCTGTCTCAGCAGGAAATGACCTTCCATCCTGAATTATGAAATCTCATTTGACTGTTAAAGTAGAAGTTAAAGAAATTTTTGCAATTGACTTCAATCAGAAGAGAGATAATGTTCCAGTTCTTAAAGGTGTGTGTAAAATTCCTCCTTGTTGAAGTTCATGTGATATTTTTTATTCACTTTGGTATGGTCAGAATTTCCCCCTAAGTTCCTAAATTCAGCATTCATGGATGTGTGATCAGTGCTTCTTTCTACAGGTCTGTTGAGCTTGCAGCAAGGCAGGCCTGCTGAGTCTTGTGCCTGTCAAATGTCACCTTACCTGCTTTTCTGATGTGTCTCTCCTACAGTGCTCCTACTAAAATTTCTGCTGATCTTTGAGAGCATGTGGACTGTACATATTCAGGAGCAAAAGATTTGGAATTTGTTGTGGCAGGAACATACTAGTATTATCACACTAGGAAAATGCATTTTATTTACTTATTTTGTAAAGATCTGGCCAATACAAAGATTTTGATAAAACCACAGTTTCTATGCGATAGAAGTTGTAGAGCTGTGTAGATAACCTGAAGTTTTCATCTCATCTGCATTTGAATGTGCTCCATTTCAGAGCTCAGCTGTTTTGGTTCTTGGCTGCTGTAGGCTGAATCTGAACCTGGATCCAAGTTCTAAAAGGACATCTGTCATTCCTGTGCTCAGTTACTCTTCTTGCTTTCTCTGGGTAGGAAAGAGAAAAACCTGACAGGATAAACTGGAACACTGAGCTTGTATTGATGGCTGGAACTGAGAATTAGAAGCTGAATGCCGGGAATGTGGTGAGAGTTGGGGAACAGATGAGACAAAAAAAGCCCTTTGGAAAAAACAAGCATTTGTGATTCAATGTTTGATGTAGACTAACAGCCGTAAAACTACTTTTTCCTGTTCTTGAGTGCCTACTTGAAGTTAGTGCCAATTTAAAATCTAATTTAATAACCGTATCCTATTTAAATATATATCTATGCAGTTGATTAACATTTTCTCTTACATTCTCTATACCAGTTCACTTCTCAGGAAATAAAATGTTAAGATGATTAGCAGCTGACTGGTTAGTAGGAATAGCCAAAAAAGCCAGTATATTGCATTAAATGGAATTATTACAGATGTCAGGGAATTCTGTCGAAGAATTTAAAGCACGTGTTTAAAGCATGCCAGTTGGATCAGATATGAATGAAGAAACATTTTTGAAGGAAAAGATTGTCTCCAACAGTTTTCAGCTGGCAATTGATCTCTAGCAATATTTGTTGTTTCTTTGTTTCCCTGCATGGTTTTCTGCTGAGGAATGTGGTTGTATCATCCTGGCCAGTGACTGAAATCTGTGTGGGGAATCTTTTTACTCTTTCGAGAGGTGTGTCTAATGGAGGCTGTTCTGTGAATGCATATGAATATGTGATAGCAGTCAGTCTAGAACTGATTTCAGCTGATTGTTAGGAATGTTGGCTGTAAATTAGACATCTGATGAGATTTAGTTCTCTGGAAAACACTGATTTCCTGATGTTCTGCATATTCTCTCCCTATTTTCTTCCTGACAAAGCAAGGCAAAACAAAACAAAACAAAAAGAAACAAACAAACAAAACCACACGAAAAAACAACCAACTAAAAAAAACAACCAAGGGGGATAAAGTTATGTTATCCTCTGAGTTCAAAGCTGAGCTTCAGTTTCTCCTCTGGAAGTCTGTCTATGTGTGCCACTTTGGACATTGGACATTGCAGTGGTGGCAAGTACTGTTTGTAAAGGTTTTCCACTCTTCTCCCTTTCTTTCTGCCTTACAGGCAGGACAGAAAGCAAAAGCAGAAGGAATGAGGAATAACTTACTAACTGCAAAGGAAAATCTGCTTTTTTGAAACTCTATGACTGAGAGAAGCGAGGGTTTGATATATGTCATATTTCCCATGATTATCAAAATATTGAACTTTATAGGATGGTAAGATTTTTTAAAATATTAAAGCAAGTGTCATCTGTAAGAAGTGTGGTATGTGACTGCTTTCCTGTGGTTGGTTTGGGGCCATACTCTCCTCTCTTAGTGTTTCCTTTAAAGAGAACTGGCAAGACAAGGACAGAATAATGCTGTGTCCGAAAGATGAGTCTCAGGAGGAGGAGGCAGGCAGCCAGGATGGTTCTTATGGTGTGCCTTTTAGGAAAGCAGTTAGCAATCTTTGGTGGATAGTGACGTGGTCATAACCTCTCTGGTGCCCATCCCACTCCAGACAGGTGAAGAAGAGCTGTGCAATTAGGGTTCTAAAGAGCATCCAAACACACTGTGCTCTTCGGCGTTGATAAACAAGATTTCCCTGGGAAGATTGGCCTTGGAGGCATTATATACCTGAATTGCCCTAGCTGTGACTGTTTTCTAGGAAAAGCAAGTCTCTCTTTTCTGTGTATTTCTCTGTAGTTTCTCATCCAGTACCGGCAGTTATCAGGAATATGCAATCTTATTTTATTATAGGCACACATCACAGGTCTGTTCACACAACCCACATTAAAAATGTTTGTTTTCTGACTTTTTACTCCTTTGAGATAGAAATATCTCACGGAAGGCAATAGAGCTGTGTCAAAGATTCATGCTGTGCTCTGCAACAACACGAGCTCATTCAGCACTGGTGGCAGCTGATTTGTATTGATGGAGACTTCCTACATGTTGAACACAGACATAATCTGTATTTGTGCCAGAAATCATTGTTTCCCACCTGTACAGTATAATCTGCTCCTAATGCCTATGACCTATTTTTAAATCTATTTCTTTATAGCTTCTCATGTGCCATATTTATAGAAACACTACTGAAATGGTCAGTAACGAGTGCAGACACCAGCCATGTACCTTTCCCCATTTTGTGGTATATGCTTAAAAAAAGCCACAAACCAAACAGTGGTGCAGCTATTTGTTATGCGTACTTACCACTCACGGGAAGAAATCGTATCTTTCATCGTTTATCCACAAAGAGCTGTTGTGCTCTGAATTGTACATAACTTCTGCTGTCTTTGGCATACCTGTCTAAGCAAAAGATATCTGCTCTGTGTCTTTACTTTCATGTAGGGCTGACTGCTCTGTTATCTGTAGTTTGCCATCAAAATTGCAAACAAAAATGTGGTGGGAAAATACTGTCTACAGATGAAAGTGCTTATAAAGTAAACATGCCATGCAACAGGACTTTCAGTTTAAAGAACATTTTTAAGCTTTGGAAGCATTTTGTAATAGAGATGATATTAAATTGTACACAAACTACACAGAAGTTAGTAAGACCCAGCTGTTTGCTAACAGCATAACAAATAACAAATGACAGCAGTTTAATCCAATGAGGGATTAATTAATATGATCTGAAAAGCAAATTGTATGGTGGTTTTCAGAAGGGAAACTGGCATTAGAGAAGACTGTCATATAAATAACACCACATTGTAGCATTTCTGCCTAAAGGATTATGCAATAGTCACAAAAACTGCAGTGCTAACGCATTAATAGATTAAACTGGTAATTGAAAGGTGCAGTTTAAAATCCAAAAAGACATTTCAGAAGATGATTTCAAGAGACACCAAATTCATATTTATCAATCCAGATATTAAGAACTGGTGGCAGAGAAATTTCCAGTGTAATCAGTCAGGTTTTGCTATATATGTGCTCAAATACACATGCCCAGATAAGAGAGATTGCAAGATGTCCATATGAGGGAGAATACACTCACAATGTGAATAACTAATGGCTTCTGCCAGTAGATTTGTGACTTGTCTTTCTCTGCTCTGTCCTGGGAAGAGTGTGGAGAGCAGAAAAGATGCTCTAGCTTGGCCAGGTCGTGCACACCTGTCTGTCTTTTCTGAACATGCCGAGTAGCTTTACTTTTAGGGGACTGCCACAGCCTGGACAGTATTGGCAGACTGACTCTACGCAGGACTCTGCCGAGAGCATTTGTCAAAGGAGGCAGGAGAAGGGTTAGGAATTAACATGAAAGGCACAGATTTTCTTTTGAATGCTTTTTATCTCCGTAAATACGCTAAAAACTTGCAGATCTCTGCACATCTGCTTTTTAATGCTGTGTGGTTAAATGCATGACTTCCCTCATTGCCTTTTCACCCATTTAAGTTTTTCTCTCTGAAATTACCTGCTTTATCATAGATCAGCAAAATAGTGTGAAATGCCTATTGGGCTAAGAAAACTGTTGTACAGGTGAGTACTCTGGTAAGGTTTAGCAGCCAGAAGAAGTTGACCAAAAGATGTGAGCAAAATCTGTAGCAATGAAAGCAACAGGTATTTACTTGTGGTCCTTAATACACATTTAGACTGAAGAGAGACTTAAAACTGCTTGTCTTTTAAGATGTGTAAAAGTCAGAACAGAAGGATGCCTCCAACCAGCCCATGGATATGGGTATTCAGTTGGCAGACATGGATTATTTCAGTCCAGACCCAAACTTCAAAGTCCACCATAGTGCAGTGGTTCATTAGAGCCATCAGCCCTTTTTCATTATTCTGTCTTATTAAAACCTATGAAGTTCTCGTGCACCCTTCTTCTCCACCTCACTTAAGGGAGCTGTTTCTACTGTATGCCAATTATGAATCACAAAGGAAAGGAAGAAATTATCTCCGTCATTCCTCTGTCTTACTATGTCTGCTGATGCCATGAAGCCAACTGTAAGCAGGAAAGTATGGGGAGAGGACCACAAGCAGTCTTAGAAAGACCAAGAACGTGATTGCCACTGCTCTGTCCTTACCTGGCTGTTCCTGCCCCATATTGCACCGACTCATCCAGAGGGGAATGGCAGAGAAGACGGTTCAGCAAGAAAATATGTGTCACTGGGGGGAGCAGAGCTTTATTTAGCAGTGTAGATCCCCTACTCACTCCACTGCCTCTAGTACACAACCCCAGTGGCAGCCAGCCTCAGGAAGGCAGTTTAGCAGCCCTGTGGCTGTCTGGCTGAGTTTTCTTGCCAGATGGTTTTCTTTACTTAGTTTGAAACTAGCTAAAGACTATTGGCTTCGTGTTGGTGGCTCTGTCTTTGAGAGGTCAGTGAGATGGCTGAGAGGTTGCTACTGGAAGTTGTCAATATCAGTTATCATGGGCTATTGTTTGTTCTGAAGTGGTCTTCCTCTGCTGCAAAAGTTCTGCGTAATGTAAAAGTGGTTTTATCATTGCTGAATGAAAGCTGTTCCCAAGGCGCTGGGCTGTCCAACTTGACAAGTTTTTAAATAGTGCTCATATGGTGTTAATTGGCTTAATTGTATTAAATACAGGATTATGTTTTACTAGCTAACTGCAGGATGTAGGATTCATATTCGTCCATGAAGAAATAATTCCTTGCAGTCCCTGCTTACTCAGCTCCTGTGTGTTTCACAGCTCTTGCACTTGCTTCTCATAGACTCTGATTATACGTATTGGTTTATTAAGGCAGTCAGGCCTATCAGGCTGTATCTCATGTGGCTGTCACTTTAAGGCTCAGACAGCACGTACTCAGAGTGACTTCAGTCCGTGTCTCATCTCCTTTCCTAAAACAAGATGAGGGAGCTCCTCCTTTTCTCCAGAGAGGATTATGGCAGCAGATCTGTTACAGTCTGCACCCTGCCTGGGAGAGCTGCCGAGAACTGCTGGGAGAGGAGATGTGCAGCTTATGCACAGCGTGAAGCAGCTTAGCTCCCTGAGGTGTAATTTTAAGCTCTTCTTGGATTTAATAATGGTTATACTTCAACCATTTTTCTCTAGCTTTCCGTACTAACCATTAGCTGGAACATTATGCAGAATAAATACTCTTTTCTAGTATGATCCAAATGGTTCTTTATTTTGCAGCTCTTGGCAGAGCCTTAGAGTGTCTGTTTCTTAGTCTAGCTCTCTTTGTATATATATATATATGTATTTATATTTAAAATGAAAATGTAAACTTCAAATGAATTTGATGTTACTTTTTTTTCTTACTTGCTCTTTTTCACCTCAGTTAGTTTATGGTAGCAGACCCCAGTGCTTCTGCGGTTTGTAGCTTTTTTTAATAGTAAAATAAAATAAAAAATATTAAAATCAGATCAATATAAAATTATATATAGATTTACCAAAAAATCTAAATGGAACAAAATTTCAAGAGTTTCCCTTTTTCAAGATACTTTTCCATTAATATTGCTTTCAAGTAGATTACTCCCTTTAATGGCCTGCATAGATGCAGTGGAGTTCATGTTGTGGCCAAAAAGGTGTTTTGAGAAGAAATTTTCATGGGTTTGTGTTTTATTCTAATCTTTTATGTCATTGCAAGCTACAGATTCCAAAAAGCCTTAGAAAATGGTTAAGAACATACTGTGCTAGCAAATGCAGGTATTTCAATACATTAATCATTTTACTCAGCAACTCCAGTAGCATGTTGATACATCTGTACTCAGGAGACTGTGGTCAGTCCCTGGTGCCCCAAGTTGGGCTGAGGAATGGAACCACAGTCATTTTGCAGGAAGTTTATACTGGTTCAGGCTGTGCCTTGGAATATTAGGTAGCCTACTGTGGGAAAGGAAACCACAGGGAAGGGATCAGAACAGCTCTGCATGCCCATGCCAACGTATACCCCTGGTTCAGTGACCCTACCAGTGAAGTTTTGTAGCTGGAGGAGGCACTAGCAAATGTTCCATAGTCAAAAGTAGTACCTGGAGATGATGGTGAAGAGCTTATAAAGTGCATGGGAAGAAGCAAATACACAACATCTGTTCAAAACACTCACAAAAAAATCTGAATTTTGCTACATGATCTCCTTAAATATGGTTATGCTTGGCTGGAGTTTTTTCCACAGTTCCGTTGCTCTTTTTGTTGTTTGTGCTGTGATCTTCATATTCTTTCACCAGGTTTCTATGTATTTGAGGGGTTTTTTCCCTGAAAGTATTGCAGTGTGAAAGAGGACGTAGGTAATTTAGTTTAAGCAGAAAATAATGAGACAAGAGTAATAACTATGCACGGAGTGAATTTGTGGAAAGTAGATTCTTTCACTCCGCTGGGGCTTTTTTTGAAAATACCATGTATCATTTTGAAATTACTTTAACATGATGTTCACTGTATTACAGGAAGGAAGAAGTGCTTGTAATCCAATGTGACAATAACAGTGAACAGACAACCATTTATCATGAAATAGTTACAGATCTGCTTCTTGGAAGAAGGTCAGTTTTGACCTTTAGTTATGAAGGGTAAATTGGAAACCATTTATAGTGTAATACCGTTACCTACAATTACTCATTTTATCTTAAACACCTTTTTACTTCGCTCTTTTTCAGCAAGATCACGAAGTCTTGAAAGGTAAATTGCATTGAGGCCCATCTTTGAAGGTTTTGGAATTTTTTTTCCCTCTGGAAACACCACTGTACCTACATTAAAAAAAACAGTCTTAGTTTCCTTAGTCATGTTTGTGTCTTTCTACCCTTTGTTAATATGATTCTCATTTAGAAACAGGAACTGTGAAATGTGGTGAGGAATAAATAGATCTCTTCTAAATAGACATTGTCAAGGAAGAGCAAAGGAAGTGAGTTGTGCAAATTCTTAGAACTGTGTTACCTTTATTTCAGTAAAAGACATATTTCTTAGCTCTCTACTTTTTCAGAATGTCCTCTAAGATGAGGTGGAGGAAACTGTACAAAAGATGGTATAAAATCTGGAAATGCATGAATAAAGATGGTAATGGACAATGACATTTGGTTGTTGGCTCATTTTTTTAAAGAAAGATCATATGCTATTTTTTTTTATCATCTCTGATGTGGAGTTGAGCTATTCATTTTAACTGTATTCAAAAGGCATTTAAGGTCAGAAGCTGTTTTATGTGTGTGTTGACTATCAACTTCAGTTTTCTTTTTTTGTCTGGCAGATGTAGATGTGATTGGAAATGAAATGGAATTTTGTGGGTGCATAAGTAAGCTCTTTCTGAACCAAGAGCATCTGTTGGTCACTTTAAGACTCTGATTTGTGGAGAAAGTGAAAGGTAATAGCATTGTGTGTCAGCTTTTCTCTGTGGCGTTTCATCAGGTGCATAGCTCTCAGCTCACAGAATAGTACTCATGTACTTGGAATGAGTGAAATCAGTGGCATCTCTGTTGTTGCTTTTCCAGAGATCCTTTCCTGCAGGTGGGCTGACTGTTGGTCATTCCCTGTTTATGAAGTGTCCAGACCCCTACTCATGTACTTTCTGCAAAGTGCTTCTGTCCACAGTGATGAGTAGCTAGTGGTTGTGTAGGTTTTGTGTTAGTTCTGGGATGTGGTTTATGTTGGTGAGCAGGGGGAAGTCAGCTTCATGGAGTGTATTCATCACCTTCAGGTCCTTGGACATTGTGTGAAACATGCTTTTATGGATGCTACCATGGTCTCAGCACTCACTTAATTACTTGAATGTTACTGTCAGCAGAGTGGGTGCTTAGCCAAGGCTGGTCACAGGGAAATACATAACACTGCAGAAATTTCAGTTCAGGTATGCCCTACCAGATCCTAATTAAGGGGAAAAATAATAAACACAAGCTCATCTGAAAATTAGTGGAAATAACCTCATTCACCAAAATAAACTCATGTTTCTTAGCAGCATAACCCTAAGATATAAGTGTGCATGGCACAAATATAAAAACCATAGAAAGTGAAGCAGTCAGGAAGAATTTTCATGTTTCTGAGAAAACGCCCGTATATTCTGAACAGAAAAGCCTACTAAGGTATGCTGCTGCTGGTGCAACTAAAATGCTTTGTTGAAAATTTTGGGATCCAGCCTTCTGCAGTTCCTTGATGAGGATGATTCAGGCTAGATTCCAGTTTGTCTCGTATTTAAGCAAACATATTAGTAAGTTCTTTGTGGTAACAAGCTCTCTCAGTGCTTCACCTTCAAATTAGTATTACAACTTTTCCATGGCAAACCTTAAATTAGTTGTGCTGCTTTTTGCTCCCAGTTCTTAATATGCAATGCCTGATACAGTAATTCCATAACATATTTTTAATGCCATCTCATTGATCACAAAAAGTTCTGCTTAGAGTGTAGAACCTGAGCACTTACTTTCAAGTTGCCTCTTGTATTGCAGAATTTTAGCTTGTTGTAATGATGTTTCCAGCCAGATTCAAAAGCTCAGTCAACAGGACTAAATGTACTGAGAGTTGTTCATCTTAGGTCTGGTGAGAGGGAACTTCTCTGAGTGATTAATGTGTTAAGTGGGGGGTGGGAGTTTCTGTATGACTAGGATTTATTTAAATGATTAGGCTGAGATTCTCAAAGGACTCGGAGAGTTTCTCAAAGAGTAATATCTAGTGCTTGACTCCATTAGTCTAGTGTGCCTGTTCCAGGCCTGATCTGTGGGTTTCTAAAACTTGAGTTTGAAATTTGAGAAGAGTTCCCACTGTTTTTTGTAGACATCTTAACAGGAAATTTAATTTGTTGCAAAAGTTACTTGAGAAAGATTCTCTCATTTGGAGCTGAAGAAATACCCTCTCACTTGACTGACTTTCTACGTATCAGATGAGATGAAGAGAGAAAAAACCAACCCACTAGTAAGAAAAATGGACCTGCTGAAATGTGGAAAAACAAAAATGGGTAATAACTTTTTGATTTTTCACTTTTCTGAACTGCACTTGCTAAGTGGCATCAGAATTGCATAGAAATTTTCTATGTCTGTTGTTTCTTTGACATCACAGATGAATTTTCAGAAGTGTTCTGTTAGTTTCTGGAGTATTACAGAATGCAGAACTGTTTTTTTCAGTGTTTATTTAGAATAATAATCACAGAAAATATCTCCACCTAATGCACTGAGAAAGTTGCCATCATCTTAATAATTTCTATAGTTTGCTTTTCCAGTGCTTAAAAATTGCAAAGGCAAATGATTGTCAGAGTGAGGAGAAATGTCTATTTCTTTCTTGTACTCACCATTGTAAATCCATAACTCTACTTGCTGATTGAGTTGACTGAACCATAAATAAACTGAAGAAAACCTGCTGTATTTACAGCTGGGAAAAAAACTTTTGAGTACAGCAGTGTCTTGAACTAAAGAAAGAGTAGTAGGTTGTGTAGAAATATAAGTATTGTTCTTATGTAAAATATTATATTTTTGTTCCTTAAAATTTTGTTAACCTGAAGTCATTTAAGAAAAGTATTCTAGTAGGGATTTTGTTTATGAGCACTTGAAGTGAAAGGTGATTTTCTTATCTCAATGAGCAGAACCCCAATTAAAATTAATTTTCATTATGTTTGTTATCCACATAAATCTGGATTAAATAGCGTTATTTGGTAGTGAGTTCTCTTCTCAATGTTTTTTATGTTCATTCTGGTTTTGTAGTTGTCCTGAAAAATCAGATTGACTCCCTCTGGTGGTTGAAACCAAGTCTCTGCCTTGCAAAGAGAGCCTTTCAGAGATCTCTCCATTCTGGAGAGCAAAAATCATTAATAATATTTTCTAACTTTAGTGTTACATCATTATAAAAAATCATGGGAATAGTTTTTCATGCTCTCATACAGTGTAGCATTAGTAGTAGGTTGGTATTGCTATCTGAAATCTTTTAAATTTAAAGCAGAGATTTACAACACTTTTTCAAGAAATCAAAGTAGATTGTCAAAAGAAAGTAAACACAGATACGGACAAAGTAGGCTTGAAATCATTCACTGTGGTGAAAAGTGAAAAAAATTGGAAAGGTGCAATTTAGATAAGTGCTGTAATAGGGATGATGCTAAGTGTGTCACACAATTACATGAACAAGGTCTTTTATACCTAGCTTGGGTTTTTTTTTTCATCTTGAGAACGTTTTTTGATTTTAAAGGTAAACATCTAAGACTTTATCTTTCCAATACACCCCTTTGGTATAAAAAGGAATATTTCTTCAATATTTGGATTACAGCTGTGAACCTGAGATGTCTGTCTCCGTTTTTCAAGTGATTCCCCCAAACCCCAAATGGCAAAATATGAGAGAAACTTTTTGTGATTACTTACTGCAAATGATTATGGTTTGGATCTATACTCTACAAAACCACAACTGTCTTCACATTAATGAGACAAAAATATAAGAAAGCATCCTAGAAGATTGGCATTTCCTTGCTTGTGAGTTCATAATGCTTTTCATATATTTTACGTAATCTCTTTTACTGGAGTGCCTGCCTTATGTAAGGTCTCCATAATGGAAATTAGGCCATCTGCATGGTAGTCAAGGTTGTTCCCTGAAAGACATACTCTGTCTGCAGCAGAAAATAAATTGCATGAAGACTTTTAAAACCTTCACAACCTTTTCATCAAGCTGAGGGGGATGTTCCTCAGTAACTCCTCCTTGACTTTCTGTAGAGCAGTCCATCTCTGCCTACAGACGTCATTATCCATCCAGCTTTGGGGCTTGACTGCTGCCTAATATTCCCATCAGCTGTATTAGCACTGTTTGTCTCTTTTCATATTCTGCCACTCCTGATCGAATTCTGCAGTCCAATAAACCCTGCCTTTCCTCTGCTTTGCATCATCACCGTGACTGTATATTTTCCATTCATTTTGCCTGCCTTACCCGCAGTGTTTTCTCTTTGCATGTTGTCAACTCTTCTGCTGCTACGTATCAGTAATCCAGCAGGTGGACTTCTGAAAAGCAGCAAGCCAGTGGTTTAGTGTTATCTATTCATTTGCTTTCAGTCCCTGTGCAAATATGCTCCGTGTTTTATGTGAGCAGAGGGAGAGAGAGTCCCCTGAGCATACTGCAGTTCAAGGCAGCGTGGTACCAAGGGGAGCAGAATAGGAAAAAATGTTTAATACAAACAGATGCATCTTTGCTAATAAACATCTGCAGTTGTTAATTATGCATAGGAAACATAAGACCTGTATTTCTGAGCTAGCGCAGTAAGTAATATCGTGTTGCCACTTTCCAACTGGCATAACATTTACTGTCTCATTAGAAAGATTCTTTACAAGGTATTAATATCCTTCTGTTGGATTTTCCCCCTTGTCTGGGGGAGGTTTCCATTCAGTCCTCCCTGTTTCTGTGCTTAGGATCCACACCATTTTTAGCCTAATGCTTGTCAAAGATCAGGATGTCCTGTAAATATTTATAAGAAACATTGGAATAATAGAAGATCTTTCTTGATTTCCTGAGTATAACAGGCAGGTTTTAAACCTAAGAAGTTATGTGTAAATGCTAGATTTATTTGTTTTTACTGCTATGCAGTAAAAAGGAGAAAAACCAAAACCCTAATTGTTGTAGTGTTTTGGGGAGCACATACTTCTACAACAACAAAAACAACAGAAAAAGGAACTGGAAGATACTATTTTCAATGCATTTTGGGGGTCAGTCATCTATTTTCCTAAAAAAAAAGTTGCCAACAGTTCCTTGAAAGATTTGCCCTACATCTTGCCTTCCAAGGGTTTTGTTTGGAGCACTGGCTGTCACACCCCTGAAATAGCAAAGCTATTTGGGGATGCTTGTTCAGTAGACCTCCACCCACTGTCTAATTTGCTTGGAGCATGCTGCCCTATGATACTTCAGGACATACCTGCTGGCATGCCCAAATGGTAGCTGTTTCGATACCCTCACTTCAAGGAAGAGTTTTTCCCCCTCTCCTCTATCTCTGTCATCACCTTGAGATTAGAATAGTGGTAGCCTCACTGCTGTGAATTGTTCAGCAGATGTAAACTCAACATTGTCACAAATGTGCCTGCAGTATTCACGGGTAGAGAAGAGATGAGAGAAAAGTAAGTGAAAATCCTAAGTTCTGGATGTATTTGGTACCCTTTGTAGCCTCATGTTGTCTCTGGATCAGTGATGAGGCAAAGGCTGCAGGTCTCTGGAGCCCCCCATGGTGCCCTTGCAGCCATCCATAGCATCACTGGGGACTTGGTACACTGGCTTTTAATGTGGAATGATACCAATACAATTGAAAGCATGTTGCCTTTCTCGTGTGCATGTGGCATCAATCATTATACGTTCTTTAAAAAGGGAGGTGAGAGGAACCTCCTGTATCGTGTCTGCTCCATGGTCTTTTCTTAGCATTTCGGGATATGGTGCAAGAATTACATATGTCTGCAAGTGCACAGACACAATTATGTCACACGTGCTTTCAATTTAATTAGTCAATTTTAGGGTTTTATTGAAGTGACTGGAAGATACTGACAATCTGGTACTTGCTGACTTGGAGATAATGTACCTATGCAGTTCTTTAACCATAAGTGGTGCTGCCACGCAGTCAAACCTGAGTTGGTGTCTTCAGTGGGTTCTCACTGGCAGTGGTACTGATCTATGCACAGAAGATCCACAGCCAATTTTTACGTTCTACATTACATTTTACTGCTATTTTACATTCTTCCCTGTCACTTTTTTGTGCATTGATGCCATGCAGAGGGCACGTTAGTGTCTAACTGGTTAATCTGATGCCATAATTTACACTGATTTATTATTGTTATCTAATGGAATCATCGGCATGTCATAGATTTTGGAACTAGCAATAAAGTTATGTAGAAATTCTACATTGTAACTATATGTGCATTTATCTTTGTCCTGTTTTTATCTTGCCTGCAACAGTAGTATCTAGAATTTAGGGTATTCGTGTTCCTTATGTCAAAAAGGCTTTTTCTGGAAAGTGAAAATATGCCTGTGTGCTGATGGGTGTAGAGAAACGTGTATGTAAGGGTTCTCCTAGGTGAAATATAAATAAAGTAGCTCAGAACCCCAAATATAGCTCAGCTTGGATTTCTTGATAACAGATCATCCCAGGTTTGAGTTTAAAAGTGTTTCATGTTCTGATATGATTTACTGGGCACATTTGCCTTTATTCGTGTGACAGAAGTGGTTGGCCTGATATTTGCATGAACTCTGGCAGGCTCATAAGTGGAACTTTCACTCAAGTATTCAGTATAAAAGAAACGGCAAACACCGTAACATTTAAAAACTTTCTGGCAATAGCAAATTAGATGGCATTTATGTTTGTGTTTGTTTTGAATGTTTGACTCAAAAGCCTTTTTGGAAAGAAGGAATCTGATTTTAGTAAATCAGTATAATAAGGCTTTGATTTTTTACAAAAGCCAGCAAACTGTAACTTCAGTGTTGGTATTTCAAGGCCTCTCACTGATATTTTAGAAGTTTGTGGTTGTTTGAGCTTCCTTTCCAGGCCCTGGGGAAATAAGAGTATGGTAAATCAAAGCCCAGATCGCTGTTTGCATTTATTTTACTTCTCATTATGACATGTATGCAAACACTTAAAAGAAATAGGAAAAAGGTATAATCATGATAAGATCCCTTTTTTAGAACAAAGGGGAATACTTTTCTAGTGTAATTTATTACACTTCTCTTTAATACTATAAACTGAATTGAGTACCTCATCAAGCTTGACAGTTCACTTATACTTCTAAATGAATGATAATACTTTTTAAAATAATTACTGACTCTTGAGAGATAATCCAAGAAAATAACTGGAAAATATTTTTTGTGATCTGAAATGTGTCTAAATTTCTTGCATTTTTTTTCTTTTCCAAGTGAGGAGATTTTAAAACTGCAAAGTGCAGTTGGGTACTTCACTGTCAAAAAAAAGTCATTGTGCTACCTTTGAAAGAAATTTTCCACTTTCATTTGCTGTTTTTCTGCTTTCCTTACCTGTGTCAACCAAAATCCAGTGTAAGATTGAGGATATATAATGAATATACATCTATATATATTATATATATCTTTATTATATGTATATAATAAAAATATTTAATAACATTCAGTGAAATCTAGGTAACAGTTTTTTCAGTTTGATGAAATCTATAGCATAATTAAGAGAATGGATAAAAAAATTGCTGATTTTGTATATTGTGAAAAAGTTTCATGAGTGTCATCCTAAATCTGGATGCTTCTGCTCCCTGCTAAAATGAGATGCTCTGAAGGCTGTCTTATTTCATCCCTGTTCTCTTGAGAGAGGCTCTGCATCAAGCTTCTCAGGTGGCATAAAGAAGCTTTGCCTATACCGAAGTTAACAGAGGAATGACAGATTATGCCAGCTGAGAATTGAGGTACAAGACTTTAGCTACCAGAGCTGAAATGATAAAAGCATCCCATGGGAGGTAACCTAACCTTTCACAGTTTATTGATCATCTGACTTGTACTCCTGATGTCACTAGTTATTCTTAACATTTCAGCTTCTCGCTCCTGCCGTCTGCCATGCAGGTCTTGCGATGGCACCGCTTCCCCCAGGAAGCTGCCAGCCGCCTCTCCTCCAGGGAACAGGCTCCAGATTAGGACATTTTCTGCACTCTTGAGCATTGAACAATTGCTGTGGCAGTTTTCATGCCGGTCTCAGTCCTCTTTAGTCATGGCTATTCAAAACCACTTTGCTCGCCTGATTTCCCAGCATCCTCACAACGGACACACCGCTCCTGTGTTAGCTCCTTATTTACACTGTGGCCTCAGTGCCACCTCATCACTGTGCCAGGGCTGTTCTTAGATTACAGAGTGAGCAGTGCTCCTGTGATGCAGCTTCTCAGAGCAGAAATTTTAACTCCTTTTCCTGTGTTTCATCCTGTGCTCATGTCTTATTGCCTGGCCAGTCCTTCTCTCTCCCATCTCCTGCCAGTTACTTTGTGTTTCACATGGCTGCCAAAATTTCCATCTTACCCTCTATTCCTTATTCCTGCAACTTTCAGCCTACTATGGTATTTCATTTTTTCACTCTTTTCAAAGATTTTTTTCAATCTGTTTCGAAGACACTGTTATAGCGTTTCAGGTATCGATGCTTTTCAAGTCCTGAATGAGTTGGCACATAAATCTGGTTTAAAAAATTCTAGGTTTAAATAGTAGAGTAAATTTAAAGTATTATCTTTTTTGAGGAGGGGGTGAATCTTCCACCCTTCTCAGCATTTAGGGCTCTTTTCCACAAATTCCATTGTGCTCTGGTTATATCGTGATTGACTGATAGCTAATTCTGCAAAAAAGAAGGATTTTCACTTTCTTTGAATTAAGAGGCCAAATGGAGCCAGTTTCCTTTACACTAAAATATGTGAAATTGTTCTGGTTTGTTATCATTTTATGAGAAGCATATGAAAACTATGAAAAGTACTGTACAAGTTAAAAACTTTAGTTGGGCTCTTTTTTGTAGAGCAGAGTTCAAAGGAGTAGCGTTGGTATAAGCTCTCTCAATCTCTTTTCTTTGTAATACTTCACCAAGATTCTGTCTGGGGTAAGGTGTGGCCTTTTCTTTGCATACTGGTCCTTCTAGATTTTACTTGGGGTTTGTGTGTTTTCAGGAATATGTTTTTATTACCTAATACTGCTGGTTGGAGAAACTTGTCACCTGTCTTTTGTCACATGTAGTTTTAATTTAGTGTTCCAACTTTTGTAGCCCCTCCTTGTTTGCTTTATGAACCTTAAGTGCTTCTCCTGTATAAGTTTGCTTTGAACGACCAAGGCAGGAGAAGGAGGCTCACCAGCTTCATGCCCTGTTCCTATCTCCAGCCTTTTTTACTGTCCCAGCCGGACAATGTAACTGAGACATTCTTTGGGAGAAGGTTCACTTGGATCCCTGCAGTCCCAGCAGTCCACACAGTTCCTCTTGTGTAAGAACCATAAATGTACTAGACAAGATGGACCCTAAGCAAGTCTACCAGAATTCTTCTTGATTGCATCTCAAATCCGGAATGGTGACTGTTCAGCTGATGACAGAATTTGTTGTTTAAGTTCCTGAATTTAAAGGTTGCAGAAATGTCTGCCAAGAAAGGTAACTGCCGGCAAAAAAAGAAGATTGCCCCTCATGGGAGATGGTGGTAAGAAAGTGGGCTGCTTTATTTTCTGGCATTTTCCTTTAGCACTTGTGATTTGGAAGATTTGTGTTTCTAATACACCAAGAATTGAAACCAGTCACCAGAAACAGAGCTTGAAATGCCATCTCTTAGTGGAAGATTTAACAGTTGTTCAGTGTTCCCATTGTGAGGAATGGTTTCAAAAAGCAAAGCCTGAGGGGTAAACCAAGCTCCTTTTTACCTCTTTTTACACATGCTCCAAGCATCTAAATCACTCAACAAGCATGCCATTTTTCAAGTGTCTTATTTTCTTTCCACAGAATTTCAAAAGCCCTGTGGGAAGTGCCATCTATGGAGTATAATTGATATGGACACTCTTCTGAGACTATTTTTGTTGTTATGTTTCAAGATAAAGGCAATTGAGTATTTATAGGAAAAATAAATACATATGCCTTTTGCAATGTGTTGTAACTGAAAATTAAATATTTTTCTACTCAAATTTTGGCATATTTCCTGGAATCACTGAGCTTTCAGTAACATTTTTAGTTAATATTCTGCAGCCTACTGTTGTATTCACCGCAGCTGACATGAGCTCAAAGAGTTTGTCTTTATTTAACCTTAGAGAGGAATCCCAGGCGTGCTCTGTAGTTGGCAGAGCTGTTGGGAAGGATCTGCTGTGGGCTGCAGTGGACAGAGTGAGGACAGGGTCCTACTCCAAACTGTGCTTGCTACAGCTTTACTTCATTGGTGATATAAAAATCCTGCAAAATAAGTGAAATGAGCTTTTATCAAACTCTGATTAATATTTGCTTTCATTATTCATCTCTTTCCTTCTTTAGCCAATATTTTGATGAATCCTGTTGCTTAGATCCTGCATCCCACTGCTCTTCATGATGTTTGAAGTTGAGGGCACTGATTAGGACATTAATTTTTTACCTGTAGGATATATATCTCCACGTAGAGGGGATGAAAAACATAAAAAGCTCCAAATGAGAGTAAACATTCTGCATCACCTTTGCTCTCCAGAGACTTAAAATTGTAGTGGCGTGGTGGTGGGAGGAAGATGCTTCAGCTAGAAGTCAAAGCTTTTAAAGACACTGATTCTGATTCTCTGCTCCATTACATGTTTTTCACACTGACGTAGTTTCAGGAGCTCCTCTGTCTTGTTCTTGTCTGCCAGTGACAAATAAGAATGTAATGGCCTGTGGCATTAGGACTGTGAAGCAGACAGCAGCAAACAATTCAGTTTGATTGGTGATCGTATAGTTACTTGTTTAGAATAATTTCATTGATGAGGTTGACTATTACTTAGTAAGGTTTTAAGACTGTATTTACCCCTAAAAGTTAGTATTTGCTATGTCAACAGTTATTACAAGTATTGGTGGTAACCTTACTGTTAGCAATATTTATGCTAGGAAATAAATGCTTGTCTTTATTGGTCAGTAAACATTGGCACTGGAATGACATGAAATATTATGTATTGATTTCTATGGATTTAAGTCTAGAACTATCTTAATGTTTGTTTTCCTCCCCATTAAGGAATGAGGTTAAGGTCAACTTGATGAAGTAGATATTCCAGTGCTAGATTTATTATTTGAGTGTGTGAAAATTCTAGAAAATGTGTAGCTTACCAAATGGAGCCTGGTTTCAGTTGCAGATTTACTTACAGTGAAAGGAAATTTCCATTGTTAGGAAAATCTGGACACCTCCCCTCATGCTAAGTTCTCTGAAAATTTAGAAGTGGGATGCTGGTCCATGATAGGAAGTATAATCAGCCTGAATCACCGTGCAGATCTGTAGAGGCTGATTTGCAGCCAGTGTCTGCAAAATAAGCTGCGGGGTTCAGTTTGCAAACACTGTTGTGAACCAGACCCTGCAGGGTTTGCTGAGCTCCAGTTACTGCTCCTAGTAAGGCTTATTATCCTGTCACAGACAATGTAAGAAAATCCATCTCTCCCCTTTAAACATGATAAACCTTTGTCACCTACAATGCAATTAATGTTAAAAATAGGAGAGTGTTGATGATAAGATTGTGACTTGGAGGCAATGAGCCATTGTCCAAGTACAGGAGACTTATCTGGCGAGCCAGTCAGCCTACACGGTTTGCTGTCAGTTTGCTGATTGCCATTTCTCTCCGGGTTTGATGAAATATTCATGTCTTTGCTCTGCTCTCTGCAAGCACTATTGATTTCTTGTATAAACGCTGCTATATTTAGTCTAGACAAATGGAATGTGGATTGCTGCTGAATAAATGGGATGAAAGGCTGGGGGTTTGCCTGTCCGCTTCTCTTGGTCGGTGGCAATTATTTATAATCAAGAGTAGTTTTTGTAAGTTAAAGGTGATTTTTTATAATTTAGTGATTAGTCTCAGGACAAAAGTAAGCACTTAGAAACAATCATTCTGTTGGGATAGCAGGTTAAGAAGCCAAATTATGCTCTGAGGTTTACAATCACAGTTGTTAGGATTTTTTTTAAAAAAGGGCCCAGAAAAGTGTATGTTTTCAGAATTTTGAGGATCAAAAAGTCTGATCAGTAGAAGAGATTTGGTGTGTTTTCTCTTATTTTTATAAAATCTCTTACTAATAGATTTGATCATAGTTAGAATTCAGTCCTCTCCGTTTGCTGCAGTTTCAACTTTTACTGCTTCAATTTTGCTGCCTCTGCTTACTAGAATATTTCTGTTTCATTTGGGTTTTCTCCTTGAAAACAAATACAGCTGCAGCAGAGTAAAAGGAGAAAATATGCTTAAAATCTTATTCCCAAGTAATTTCCAACAGGCTGTTTGTTTTCGGTTAATAATCTTATTTTCCAATGAAGATAGTGGAGGAATAGGAACTGGCATGAATGTGTTTGTGTTTCACTGTCCTCTTGTGGATGGAATCAGAACTGCTGGGCTTTAGCAGAGACCTTCAGCTGCTATTTGTTTTCCTCTCGTAGATATGTTATTCGTTAGTTTTTTGTTCTTTTGAAACAGATAAAGCTACACTCACTCTCTTCACTTAATGTGAAAACCAGAGCTTTAAAAGTATTGTAGTGAAAGTGATCAAATCTCCCTGTTCTGCTGCTTTTTAGTCCCTTCGATTTAAATTAGGAGATAGAAAATACAGGATCCTCCATGAAGTACTTTAATGTTGGATTAACAATGTATAACACTGGTACAAAAAATTGAAATAAGTAATTTTCATACAGGCCGTATATAGTGTGCTATGTTTAATCCACTCCAAGCATTGTGGTCACTTTTCTAGAAACTTCTCAAAAAACTTAAAACTTCTTCTGTGTGTCAAATTATTTTCCCATGTTATATGTTATTCCTCTGTGTCTGCCAGGTATATTTATATGTGGTAGCCATGTAGCACTGAGTCGCTGTTCATGTGTAATGCTATGCTCAGAAAATCTGCACACTAGCTTTGAAAAATCTCTTGAAGTGCGGTGGGAACTGCCAGGCCTTCGTCTTATGCTGAGGAAGTGCCCTGGGTTTTTCTTGTGTAGCATCAATAGTGCTTAGGAGATTCTCACTAAATATTGCTCCACATGATTTTAGAACTGGGATGTGTGTTAGCCTGTTTAGCAGAATGTTAATGTGGGAGTATTTTTGCAGAGAATGGAAAGAAAGTGCTAAATAATTTGTAAAATTATTTGTAGGAGCGCTGAAGTTTGCATACAGCACAGACTGCATTAAATGTTTTGTACTGTACATTAAATATCTGTATGTTAAAACAGTCTTTGAGTGCAATTGGTCTTTTTCCCAGCAGGAATACTCTCTATTCTCCTTCTGTTATATTTAATATATATACATTTTGTTGTTTTCTTCCCACAGTGGATGTGAAGTCGGAGGTTCCCGTGGGGCTGGAGCCTATCTCACCACTGGACTTGCGAACTGATCTCAGGATGATGGTTCCCATGGTGGACCCAATTATGCGCGAAAAGCAGCTACAGCAGGAACTGCTCTTGATCCAGCAGCAGCAGCAAATTCAGAAACAACTGCTCATTGCAGAGTTTCAGAAGCAGCATGAAAACCTGACCCGGCAGCATCAGGCCCAGCTCCAGGAGCACATAAAGGTAGCAACATTTTTCATTTATCCCCTACTTTATCTGCAAAATGAATACGCTTAAGCAGACACGGGAAGAGAGCATGCCTGAAAGGTTTGCTGTGACTGAGAGATGGTGTTTGAGTGCTCTTTTCTCTGTATCTGTGTGGTAAAAGCCTTTTAAAGCAAAACTGCTGGCACCTACCAGCTACTTGCTCACAGCAGACCATGAGGCCATAGGCAATACTATGAGAATCATCAAGCTCATGAAGCCACCACATCCACAAAAAGTCAATCTACCTATTTTACAACCTGGATTTTCAGCTGAACTTCAATATGGCTGGTTTTTTTGGTATACACAGTTTTTAGTATATTAAAAGACTGCTTTTTTTGGGCTACTGCTTGAGTTTGTGGCCACAAATCAAATTTATAGGCAAGTGCCTAATATTTACATTTGTAAAATGGAGGCAGGTCCTGATAGTGTTGTGTTTTCGCTCTTCTCTGAGCTGCCTCATATAAGACAAAAAAGAAAATGATTTATGGGATTGCTTGCACTATGGTAGGATTTCTATAATGGATTTTAACCGGGAATTTATGATCTTTTCATTTCATTTTTTTTTCCTTTTTATCTACTTGCCATTGTGCTGCTGTGCTAAGCTTCCACTCGATGGAGCTGACAAATGCAGCAGAGCACAGCAGCCAGAGTTGGGTGATGCACAGGCAAAGAACAGTGTGAAAGAAGTGAAACCAGAGCACCAGGCTGCTACCTGACATTACAGTTCAATTTGGTGACAGCCAGTAATGCACTATGCCGCTTAAAAGTCGGTTAAGAGATGGAAAGAAGTGTAAGCATAAAAGCAAGCACTGATCCTCAGTTACTCAAGGGGGTTGTTTTAACCAGGACTGACCTAGAAAACACTGCAAACTGCACTTTCTCATGTCTTTCTGTTCTGTGCAAGTTACAACAGGAACTCCTAGCCATTAAACAACAGCAAGAACTCCTTGAAAAAGAGCAGAAACTGGAGCAGCAAAGACAAGAGCAGGAACTGGAGAGGCATCGCAGGGAGCAACAGCTTCCTCCCCTCCGAGGCAAAGAAAGAGGACGAGAAAGTAAGAGCCAATGTACCATGAATCCTAATAAGAAATTAATCTATTCCCCTTTGCATTCTCCCAGCCAAAATGAACTATGAACAGGAACCTGAAGGAAGCCTATTCCTGTGTGAAACATGCAGAAGTCAAGACTGTGCTTTGAGAAGGGCAGGGCCACCCACTGCACCCACAGAAACACATTTCTGGTTTGTGTGCAGACTTGGAAGACTGCAGGAAAGCACAGTTTGACAGACTTGTATATATGTATCTCAGGAGTCAAGCTCTTTTTATAAAAAAATGAGGAAATTTGAAAGCATAAAGCTTCACCCAAGAACTTTTTGAAGAGGTTGTTTCTCAATACAGAAAGCACTACAAAACAGCAAAACATTTAATTTGTTGCTGAGCGTTGTTTCAAGACAGGAAATAAAATGAAATATTTAAGAATATCTTAGTATGAGACTTCTGAATATTTTGCTAGTACTTTTTCAAACTGTCTTGTGTTTGTCCGTAATGCCATTTCATGAGGCACAACCAAGAGTTATTTCTAGCTTATATATAGCTATAAGGAAAATAACTATAAAGGATTGTTGGGGTTTGGTGCTCACTAGAGGGAGACAGATACAAATAATTCTCTTTAGTGAGGTCAGTTTGAAAATCAGGTTGAGGTACAGCGTGAAGGTACTCAAAATGAAGCTGCCACAAACAGGTACTGTTACTCGCCCTGCTAAATGAGCACAAGAATTAACTGACAAAGACTGAAGCAGAAAAGAGCTTTTTTTTTTGGGGGGGTGGAAAAATCTTACCAGTTCAACAGCTGTAGGTGTACCATGTAGTAGGCTTTAGAAATTAAGGTGTCCATGGTGCTTCGAGTACTTAGAAGAACAGTGAGCCCATAAAAAAATTTCCATCTTACTGACCCAGAAGTGTGAGCGTGTAGAAACTGCAGAAGCAATAGGTTCCTCCAAGTAGTATAAAAACAATCAGCCTCCACATGAACAGTTGGGCTTTATTAGTGCTTCTGCTAGAGGAAGAGCAGAGATGTGACCTCAATGGTTCTCTTCTCAATTTGAACTTGCTGGGTGGCTGTTCAGCATGTAGTAGCCAGCCAAGCAGTTTGTGACCCCTCCAGGCCCAGCCCCAGAGTTTGTTGGTGATGATCTGTTTAATGAGTAGAGGAGGGCAGGAAGGTGTGGGCAGGGGAATTGGGGTATGAAACAGAGAGGTAGTAGAGGTATTTTGTGGACAATGGGTCACATGGGACATGCTCAGATGTGGTGTGTCAGGGTTGGGTAACCAAATACCGGTATCAAGTATGCCTTAGTGCTGCAACTAAGCAGCAAGAAAGAAATGGGATTTCATCCCTTTTTTTGTTACTGATTATGGAAAACCAAAAGATTTTTTTGTTTTCATACTTTTTTTTCCTTAACGAACACTATTTTGGCTGTGAGTAAAGAAGCACGTCCCGTGCTGCAAGCTGGAATTGGCAGTTTAACCTTACAATGACATGCTCTAATTTTTTTTCTGTATTGAGCTAGACACTAAGAGAGGTCAAAATGCATCGTCTTCTGTCTTCCAGACATCACAGGTAGAGGCTCTTAAGGGGCTCCGATTAAAAGCCTCACTGCTGGCTCTTTCTGCAGTGTTCTGCTTAAAGCCAAGACAGTGTTCAGAGGACAGTTTTGCTGTGTTACTACTATTAGTTTATTGGAAAAAAAAAAAAGTTACTAAAAACTCAAACTGACCTTTTGTTACTGTCTTTTTAGTTCTATTGTTGGTTTTGTATTTGGATTGTTGGGAACTATCAGGAAATAATTTAAATTCTTTAGATACATCTGGCCCTTGGTAAATGGCCTCATCTACTGTTGAAATATTCCTTATGACTTCACTGGATTTTTGGGTCATGGCCAGCTTCAGGCTTCTACAGACAAGCATTTAATCCAAATGTTATCTCATTGTGATTCTTTTCTGCCAATAATTTTTTATAGTTTACAAAGCTTCCAGCCGTAAGGCACAGACTCTGTTTTGGGCTTTTTTTTTCTTTAAAAAGGTAATTTTTTTAAAGTAAAGATAAGATGCATTTAACTCCGTGTTTCTTAGGAGCAGTGGCCAGTACAGAAGTGAAGCAGAAACTTCAGGAGTTCCTTTTGAGTAAATCAGCAACAAAAGACTCTCCAGCAAACGGGAAGAATCATTCCATGAGCCGCCACCCCAAGCTCTGGTACACGTATGTTCAGTATTAAGCTGCTTCCTTGTCTGGTTGAGGTGTCAGCTAAAACTTGGCAGAATGCTTTTCCAGCAGGGGTGTTGAGAGTCTGTGTCCAGAGCAAGGCAGAAGCTCAACACAAAAATTAGTGAAAATCCAGAAGTGTTACATTTCTGGTTGAACTGAGGAATATTCAGTGTTCAGTGATGAGATGAGAGCTACACAGAACAAGACTCTCCCAGGAATTTGTATCATTGTTTTCATTTTGGCTGCTTCATCTTTTGTTGCTATCACAAATTTTACAACTATACCTGTCATTTTTGCAAGTATCTTAAATTTTTTCAGTTAGAACAACTTTGTTTGTCTTGCTTGGATTTTAAATCAATCACGAAACATTTCTTCTTGAAGAGATGCTGCTTTGCTTCCCGTGAAGTTGCTTGAATGGTGTCAGTAATTTACAAGGATTTTGAAAGACAGAGGTCATTCAACTTTTCTTACTCATGGATTTTAGTATCCAAACTTCACATTCTTATGATAATTTGGCCTTGACAAGAATCTGCTTAGACCATGGAAGCAAGTGATTTTGTTGAGTCCTAAAAAGGGTCTATTGACATGTTAAGAGTTTACAGTTTTGGAGTTTTTATTCCCTACATAAATGAATCCAGCAAAATGAACTCTGGGCACATTTCTGAAAGATGTCAATGTCATTCCCTAGTTGACCTCCAACAGGACAAACAGAAATGCATATGGTACCCTAGATTTCCATTTTGTACTTGTTCTTTTTAAAAAGGATTACTGAAGGCTGGTGCTTGGAGTTTGCATTCTGAGCTAACGAGAGCGTTTTGGTACCATGATTTAATGTATAGTTACACTGTGTTTGGTGGGGATATGGCACTTAATTTTTTTCTTCCAAATAATGCATAAATGTCTCTTGAATATGTAAGATTTCTGAACTAATAATCTGAGCTTCAGATGACTGGGAGCGAGGAGGTCTGCAGAGGATGCCTTCTGCTACACTGCAGAAAGTAGTACTTCCTCTCATGACAGAGATGTATTATTGAGTAACCACACTGCATTGGAAAGACAAGCAGAGTCTGTAAAAGGCCAAGTAAAATTATGTTTAGATAAAAACAAAGATTGAAAGTTTCGCTCCTTTCCCTCTCTCTCTCTCGATAAAAAAATCAACCAAAAAAAAAAAACTCAAAAAAAACCTAAACCCAAAAACTCAACCCCTATTTCTGAGCCAAATGATGCAATTTCTGTGCGATTGTTCAGAAAGCTCTACTCACAATATTTCTTTCATCCAACAGTTGTCAGAAAACACTCTTCAGCTTGGGGATTCTCTGCTGACATGAGTGCTATGTGCTGCAGAGTGGTGTGCTCACAAAATTTAGAAATTGAACTTAAATTCAAGGTTTCATATACCTTGTCCACTAAATAATTTGGTGGAAGGGGGTATTCAACAGATAATAATTCAATATTTCTGGTTAATTTTATATAAGCCCCCCTGCCCTGAAAATCCCCCATATTTTATAGAGAAGGCTTGGTCAGTATAGAGAAGGCTTGGTCAGTATACATCTATTTGTACATGATAAACAAGCCTTAAATGGCTTTTGCTGTGTGTCAGCTGATTCATATTAAAATGCAACCACCTGAAATGGTCAATTCCCCAAACTGGTGACAGATTCTGTCTGTAGATCAACATGAATTTTATCCTATGTGACTTTTATAATGAGTGCAAAAAGTGCATTCTTGGGAATCCCGAGGAGCTCCATAACTTACTGTAAGAGTGAAATTAGTTACATGAGCCTGTGGTTTGTGCACACTTAGACGAACAAGAACATAAACACAGCTGAGATGTGTACAACATGTGTAGATAGTTACTGCTGGTCACCTCAGTGACTGCTAATTTGTGACCTCTGTGTCTGCTGCAGGGCTGCCCACCATACCTCACTGGATCAAAGCTCTCCACCCCTGAGCGGGGCCTCGCCGCCATACAAATACACTTTACCAGGAGCACCGGATGCCAAGGATGATTTTCCACTTCGTAAAACGGGTGAGTTAGCGTCGTTTATTCGAGCCCCTTGCCCAGCAGTTCTCCCACCCTTTATTTTAACCAGGCTGTCCATCAGCAAGGCATATATCATATTCCACAAATCCTGTTCAAGATGATACAATGGGTAAGTTCAAAGATCCAGACTGCATATTTACAAGGGCGGCCTGGCCACATGGTACCAAGAGTTGGTGTTTCCCAGTGCTAACAGCTAGTGCAAACTTCAGTTCTGAAAAATTTTGTTTCTAAACAGATCATCATTTCATGGATCTTTATTTTCTTTGCCTCAGTATTACTTCTGGCTTAAATAACTGCATCTCTTCTGCCTTGTTGATACAGTATCTATCTTCAGACGGTATTCTGCCTTTAGACAGTGTTTTTCAGGGCATTTTGAGGGGAAATCATGGAAAGAGGAGGAATTGGATTAATACTATATTTTGTGTCATTGGTTGTCAAATTTTGTATGCATATCACAGAATCACAGAATATTCTGAGGTGGAAGGGGCCCAGAAGGATCATGGAGTCTGACACTTAAGTGAATGGCCCATACAGGGATCAAACCCATGACCCTGGTGTTATTAGCACTGTGCTCTGTGCGTATACACACGCATTTGCATGTCTTCTGACACACAAAAACCCATTCTTTTGAAGGTTTTTGAATATTTTAGAAGATCTAACAATTGAATGTTTTCTCTTGACAGCAGGTGAACTGTAGACTTAGCTTTTTCCGCGCCATAAGGAAAGCTAGAATGGCAGTGGAGTCCATGTGGCTGTTGCCTGAGGACCTTGGTGCAGTGACTGGTATCCAGGAATGCAGGGAGACACTCAGAGGAGGGGGGGGGAAGGAAAAGAAAACATTAGATCGCTTATTGCATGAGTCTGCTGTTGAGTGATATAGTTACGTTCAGAGAGAAAGTCTGGCCCCCTACTGTGCTAACAGCCTTTGAATGTGATTTAGCCACTGGGAGATTTAAAACTAACTGCAAAACTGACTTGAAAAGAAGTGGCATTTGGAACCGGCGTACACTCAGAGAGAAAATCCAGCCGGTGTCTAATACTTTGGGGCAGACTCTCTAAGCTCATACTATATCCCGAAATATTTTCAAAGGAATGGAAGCATGAAAAGCAAAATGCTAATTTCTTCTAGCTGAATTACTCTTTGTACAATATGGTGGCAGTATAACAAGATTCTATAAAATCTTGTTCATGCTGTTCATCACAATAAACCCTTATGTGGTTCTCTGCTTAATACCACTGTACAACATATATTTTCTGTGCCAACAGGCTATACATTTTCATTTTTTAAACAAAAGGATACATTCTACATCTTCTAAATGCTGTGAATTCATCTACATGTATTTGAAATGCAAGCTTTAATTTTTCGCCCATGTTTATGTATCTTAAATGTTATGATTGATATTTATGATGTGTCAGACTGTTGATCTGTAAAACAAAACATTTTCAGACTTTGTAACAGTAAAGTTCTCGTGCAGCTGCTAATAATTTTATATCTCTGTGGGGGTTTCAAAATATTCCTTAATTCAATTCCCATTGTCTGCATAAGAGGACTATAATATAATTAAATCCAGATGTTTTCTATATGTTATTCCAAATATTTGGGCATGCAGTACATAAGTTCCAAAATTGAACAAAGGACATGATGACTCTCTGAAAAGATATCTACAGAATAAATAGACAAATACTAATATAATCATTAGTATAACCATTTCTATGACATTGACATAGCAGTTCTGATAAGCAAATATAAATGAAGTGTACAGCATGTTGTATGTTACCAGCAGAGGATATATGATAGCTCTCCATATCCGTGAAAATAGCAACTGCTAATATCCTGTTTACACATCCAGTCTCTCTGTGTGCTAAAGTTGTTTAATTCCAGCCTTCAGCAACATCCCCACAAAGTTTTCAATGATTGTTCATCAGTTTGAGAGTAAAAGCAACAGGAACCAAATCGACACAAGTCAAATGACCCTAAACTGATCTGGGTGGCTATAGGGCCATCCTCCAGGCAGAGGGGACATTGTGGAGCCTGTGCCATCCTCACGGGACCTTACTAGACAAAGATGTCCCACGAACACTCATGTATATGGACAGGCTGTAAGCCTGCAGAAATCTGACCTTTGCCATGAGGGGTGAACCTCTTTTCCTTCCCTTCAGGCTGTGAACGCTTATTGCCACTGGCTCCTGGTAACCCCTCTGTGGTGCTGAACCTGCGTGAAGTCAGCGATTCATATGAAAGCAGACCTCACATTCCTTTCAGCCCTAAGAAAGGAATACCTGTTGTGGCTTTTAATCACAGCTTTGTTTTGCTTTTTGGGTTACTTTTTTTTTTTAAATCCTTATAATATAAGATACAGAGGTATCTTTCTCTTCTCCAACTTTAATAAAATGCTCCTGTAAGATAATTCTGATTGAATCAGGTACTCTGAGATCGGATTTAATGGGCAACAAAGCTGAATGATTCTTTCCTGACATCCTAATGTGTTTTTCAGTGCTGAGGGAACACCAAGTGTCACACAGGCATTGTAATTCATGAGTTTTGCTTGCTTGCTTTCTTGTTCAGTAATCCATTTAATCTTTGCATAATTAGTCCTCAAGTGGCATCGCCTTATTAATCTTTTAAAAATGGATTCTGAGAGAATGGTACAAAGGAAAACATTCTCTGCAGCTTGCTTTCTTCTAGCATCTAGAATGATGGAATGCATAGATAACTAGGGAAATACTTAAGAGTCTTGCTCTGTTAGTGTTTACACTTAGGTAGCTGAGCTAACATCCTAGTGCAGTGTGGTTACTCCATGTCTCAGCCATGTAGATTGTTCCTTTCTGTACAAGATGCAGCAGAAGTTGTCAGCAGTGGGCTCCACAAAGTTTAGCTGCATGGAGGATTGGGACTGTCCTAGGGGCTAGAGGCCAGGATATGCAACTCTTTGCACAGCTGCATTCAGATGCTCTGTGTTGACAGACTTTGAAAAGAGCAGAGCAAGGGGAGCTATTGCTTCACTGGATAGATAAATATACCATAAGGAGAAACTACACATCTGTAGCTACAAGCAGAATTTAGTGTAAACAGCATAAGAGCAAATTTCAAAAATCCCCAAAACTTGCACCATGGATACCAGTTGTAACACGTGTTTTCTGCAAAGCACCCAAAAGCCTGAGCAGCACATGGCTCATTAACTTTCAATGAGACTAATGTGTCTAAATTACCCAGAGAGGTTTGAAAATACCTCCCTGTTACTGAACACTTTTGAAATTCATACTGACTGTTTTAAGAGCTCTGATGGGAGCCATGTAATTTTGAAAACCTGATCATTTAATATAGGGAACTTCTGCTTGTTGGGCTCCTCTATTCTGTGATTATCTGTCCAGGAAAATATTACCGTCTCTATGAGGTTACTGTAAAACTAACAAAAACACAGTAAGCAACATGGATTTGGTAGGGTAGAAGATCTTTTCAAAGATTCTTTTTTCTATTTTTTTTGCCTTTTCATATTTTTTTTGCCTTTTCAAAAATTGCATTGATGGCCAGATGGCCCTAACATTTGCATTTTCTTCAATCTTCAAAATTTCATTTTTTGTGTGCAAGTGTTGATACAAACCAGCAAAAGATGGTAAGTTCCAATAAGGGTTCACTCTCTGGCCAAAGCTGCATACTTTTCAAAAATGTTGCTGTAGGTGAAATTTCTGCATTTTGTTTCACGTTTTGCCTTTTTTTGGAATAAATTCCCAGGCATATCTTCATATCAAGTATGAACTGTTTTTTCTTTCCTGAGTTTAGCACAATCATGGAAGAATGGAAATGTCAATCAGTAATTCTATTTATTTTGATTTTGTGCCAGTTGAATCTTTCTTTGCAGATGGAGTCGTAAGCTTACAACTTGCATTGTGCTTAGGGATCTGAAGATCTCTCACAATATAACAATTTGAGAAGATATTTGTAGCTCACTTTCCAAAAATTGGAAGCATACTCAATGGAAATGTAGCATGGGGGTTTTTTTAATAGCAAATAGTATGAGGTTCTTCCTTGGATAGGAGAAGTTGTGTAATTTCATACAGGAAAAAAGAGGAGATGAAGGATTGTTTAATATTGTGATGAAAGAGAGGAAGAAGGCTGTCCTACACAGCAATGAAGATTACTGTAAAAACCATATTAAGTTAACCTGATTGGGCTGTAGAATAACAGTGTAGCTCCTGTGTAAATGAGAGTGAAAGATTCCTGAATGAGAACTCAGCAGATGTAATTTTTTAAGAAAATAAATTAATTAGAATATTTCCTTACATTTCTTTGTGCACTTAGTGACTCAGTAATTTACTGAAGCAGTTGAAACTCAGAAGAAAAACATTTCATATGTGAAGGTTTTTCTCCTTTCCCCTTTTGTGCCACCGAATTTTATTTCTGTTTGCATTTTCTAGGAAAACACTTTTTTATGAAGTAACAGTATATGAAAAAGCTGGATTTCTTTTGGTTTTCATTTAAAAAAAAAAGGGTTTGAGTATCCCAAACCTTTAATTACCATGTCTGCCAAAGTGAAGAAGACCAGCTCAGTGGAAAGAAGTGCTATTTTTCTCTGAATTTATGAGTGAGCACAATAAATGTTGTTGGGAGAGGCACTTTGTTTATTAAAGCAGGGAAGCGAGGCAAACATATGATTCTCCTAATTTTATCCCATTTTCCAGGGATGCTAAACATTCCTGCCTCTCCAGAGCCCTTGTTTTCCTGGGTTGGTGAACCATCTCAACAAAATTGGACTAGGTAATATGCCCAGAAGAAATAAGTGCTTATCACAGTGACAAGGAAAAGAGATCTCCTGATGTTGACTCCTCTTCCCATTAATCACCAAACGTTTTTAGCCTTCCCAAATTCAGTATCAATAACTTCAGAGCATGTAATTAGTAGTAGGAGGTTTTAGAAAGTGAAGAAGCTCTCACTTGCAATTGCAGAGTGAATCAGAAACAAAGCTTCCAGATTCATGTGATGAATGGTCCAAAGCAGTGTCCAGGCCCTGGGAGCCAGCAGCTCGGGGGAAATGTGATGTGATTGTAGCTGCTGCGCAAGGCTGCTGCTGTGTCTGGCCCATCAGAGCCCTGCAGCCTCCCAAGCTGGGGCTGAGGAGGGATGCTCTGTCATTCTGATTGAACTCAAGTTAGAGGAGAATTTTTTTGAGATAGCTTAAAACTAAATAAAAATGAGTGCTAGGGTAGGCTTAATGGCACTGTCAAAGAGGAAAAAACTTGTGTAGGTATGCTTTGGTATCATGAAAGCTGCTAGGGGCTCTAGCAGGGCTCAACAGGAGTCATCACCAGAATGATTTTCATGAAGACCATCATAGTCCTCCCATCAGTGGAAGGTTGTTCCTCTAATCTGTTTTATTTAATGCTTACTTTTAATTGCAGAGAGCAAGTTTTTTGTGCATGGGTAAAAAACTTACTCAGTTTCCGGATTCACTGTATTTCTCTATTAGCAAAAATCCCACTACTTGTACATATATCATGTTCTGTTTTGCCAGTAATTACTCTATGATGCTACTGACCCTTCTTCATAACTAGACTAATTATACAGTCTTGATCGAAATACTGTCTTAGTTCTTTTACTGCCCAGTGTGTAACCGAAATTGAATTATGAAGTTCTGCTTCAGGTGATTACGTAGAACTTTTCTTACGTTAACTGTGTATGTTTTCAAAAATGCTTTATAAGTTAACATTAAGAAGTAGCTTGCATAGCTTTTTGAAAAGCAGGTAATCAGATACTAGACACCTTTTTGACTTTTGAACCTAAATAAATGGCTTCAATAAAGAACAGGGAGCAGTCCTAAAACTAAAGCATTTTAAGAGCATGATGTCCACTGAAAATGAAGTGGAATGTTTTTAATGGGTATTTCAAAGCTTATTCCCTCTGGATAAGTAAGTTACAAAATACTGCATATAAAATTTGAGACTCTTTGAAGTCAGTGGAGACTGTCCTGTTTGGTTTCAGTAGGACTAGGATTTTTCTTCCACTGTATCTAGAGCAGAGACAATTGAAAACTTTTAGAAAAGTAAACAAGGACATCTAAAACATGGCAAAAAGAGAGAAACAGAGAAGTGAAAAGTGGAAATCACATGGTATGGGATCATCCAAAATAGAAGATATCGGTTAGTAAAGGCTGCACTTCTCCAAAATCCTGCAAAACATAGTTTCACTGAAAAATCTGTTCCAGCCCACAGCTCTAATTAAGGGGTTTAGCTGCCAAATAACATGTTGTGGCTAAAGCCAAGTAAGTATTACAGAGCCATTCATGAGCAAAGGCATAAGCTTTGTACTTTGCTTTTGATTTTCTCATGGGAAAGTAATATAAATGAGAGTGATACCTCCCTGTTGGCTTTAACTGTTAGAAATGCAAAGCATGCTGAAATTGTACATAATTCTCTTCCAAAGGAAAGGAAATAGCATTTCAATGGTTTTCCTCAGTGTCTCATTGAGTTATGGTGGTGCACAATTATTCCTGTTAAATTACTCTACCAGATGGAAGGTTACATTGTATATTTAGCTAATTAAGTTGTAGGGGACTGGAATTATATCCCAGAGCATTAAGAATCTATCTAAAAGTAAATTTATTTTAATTCAGTATAGTTGTGAAGGTGCAACATGGATGTCCAATTAAAACTTCAAATGTGGGGTTTTTCTTCTCGCTTTGCTTAACATGAAGAGATACTTTCACAAAGTTGGCCTCGCCTAGAGAAGTTCAAGAAGACAAACGTGTCTTGAATGTCCAAAGGACTTCAGAGCCAATTTTACCTTCATTTGTCTTCAGTGGAGCTGAAGTGCCTTCCTACTTTTGAGATGAACTTGGCCTATGGTTCTTATCTGTTAGGAGAGCAAGATACACTGTGTTTTGGTTGCTTTTGTTTTCTTGGGATCCTGTTACTTTTGGACAACTCCAGAGTACGATTCAGCAGTCTAGACCTAACTGGCTCCTATTTCCTGAGGACGCTGATGCCCTGTTAAACTGGGGGAGAAGTTGTTGGTGTTTCATCATTGATTTCTGAAGGTTGATGAAATACTGGATTGTACTTTTTGCCTGACATCAGTGAGTTACCACTCCTGGATATTTTCCGAGATTAAAATCTGTGAGATTTAAACACCCTATGAACTAATTCCTTCTTTTATGGGGCTTGGGGAACAACATAATCATGAACATGATTGTTCTATAAAAAATAGATCATGTATCTAGGGTTCAAATGGTGACCCTGGCAAAAGCCTCAACTTTGGGGGCTAGGGGATTATCTCTGGCAGTTCTTCACTGAAGAGAGTATTTTTTCTTGGGATTCAGTGGATTTGGGAGGAGGATTTAGGCTGAAGAGTGGGATTTGCTTTATTTGCAGAAAATATGATATTATATTCCCATTACTTCTTCCCAGCTAGAACCAACTGGTGTGGATGGTCAGAAGGGTAAGAACTACCAGTGGAGACCTAACCAGAAGGACTGCCAGTCATGCATATCTTAATTTATTTATTGAATTATTACCATTCAAGTGAGGAATATCCTCTATTCAAGCACCTGTTTCATTTTCTTCTTTCTCCTCTACACCTCCTGAGAACTCAGATGCAAATTGGCTCCAGAAAGTGCTATAAAAAATTACAGAATTTGACAACGTGCAGGGAAGATGAAAATTAGTTTTAAACTATCCTTGTTCTTTAATTCTATGGTTCAAGACAGTATAGTAGTATTTGCTTTTTAATCCCCTACTTATTATTGGAAAAGGATATTATTTTACCCATGAGAAGATTAAGATGGACCGGACATAGTAGTGGTATGTCATGGTTTCAGCCGACTTGAGATGTAATGGCGATTCATAACGCCCAGTAAAACCATGGCCTTCTTGAAACTGCTGTATAACCCTGTGGTGCAAGTCCAAGGAGAAGCTTTTTCTTTGCTAAACAGTGGAATTTATTTAAAATTCTATCAAGAGACCTGTTCTTTTGCCTTATAGGTTACACGAAGAACATATATCAACAGGAAATACATCATACTGTTCAGATATTCAAGATCTCCAATTCTGGCTAAATCCAAGCAGTACAATAATTTCTACGTCTAACTCAATAAATTATACCTAGAAAGATAACACTTGTTTGCATGGATAATGAAACAAATATTTTATGTTTCATACAGACTGCAGTGAATAACAAGGAAAAGTTAGATATTTAAAGTAGCTTCATGGACTACTTCACTTTTGAACCTGCTTTAGAAAATTAATGAAAATTTGCTAATCTTGTTAAATGGGTTTCCTTAGCCTGAAGAGAGCAAAAGGGTTGCAAGATCCCCTCTAATCTAATTAGCTCTTTTACCATGTGTTTCACTAAACCTGTTTTATTATTTAGGGAATGGATATTTACCTTAGTCTGAAAAAATAAAGCATTCTACCTTTTACAGAAGTAAAATAAAGCAAAGGACTAAAGGGTTTCACATATGACCAACACTCCCCATAAAGTGAGTGGCTGTACAGGAAACAGTTTCAATATATCCTGAAAACCCATTAGGTGATGCAAGCCAGAAAAACAAAGTGTCTCCATCCTGTACTGCTGTATCTGGTTCTCCTGCCTTGTTGGGACCACCCAGTGGTCAGGTCCATGTAGTTCTTGGAAGAGCTTTACAGGGCATGTGTAAATAGCTTTCAGTGTCATTAATCTAATTTAAAACTCTTTCAGAAGTGGCATTTTAAATCATCAGAACTGAGAAGTCATTGAACCCACAGAATTATACTGGATGCTGGTGTCTTCCAGTCTGTCATCCAGTGGGGAGAATTTCCATGTGTACATTGTCCAATATTGCCTTCTATTGGGATGTGGCCTTCTACAGCAAATGTCAGTCAGTCATCTACAAAGACAAAGAGTCACTGCTCATCTTGCCTGTGCTTTATATAACCACGTGGAGGTGGCTGAAACACTCTGTGGTGGCCTACAGGAAGGCAGAGCAGCAGTCAGAAACTTCATTCAGAGCAGAGAATAGTTACATGATTGTGAACCATGTGCGGTAAAGGCTGTGAGACCACCAGGTCTCTCAGAAAGACAGACTCATTCACAACTCTTCACAAAGCTGTTGAGGAAGCTGGAAACAGCTTTTGTCCCTGACCTGTGCCTCTCTGCCTCTCCAGCTTTCTGCCAGGCTTTGGTTGCTTCCATAGTTTTGGTGAAGAAGCCCAGATTATCTTCACATGTATCCTTTCTGGTGGTGCTTAGGGGTGTCTTGTGCATTTCATTCTGCCTTCATCAACTGAAGGGGAAACTGGGAAGTTTCTCCTTAGCCCACTACTTTCAGACCAGCTTCTAAGGAACCTAAGATATGCCTGTTCTGTTTGGTTTTGTTGCAGTATTAATGTGGGGTTTGACCTTTTGCTCCGTCTCCAGGTCCAGGCATAGCATAGCCTGGCAGGGTGCTTTATTACTTATGTATATTACTGTAT
This sequence comes from Oreocharis arfaki, assembly GCA_013398015.1. NCBI lineage: Eukaryota > Metazoa > Chordata > Aves > Passeriformes > Paramythiidae > Oreocharis > Oreocharis arfaki. The sequence goes on from VZRR01007154.1 coordinate 129,763, forward strand.
ATTAAGTGACTGAGAGCCCACAGCATGGACCAGGAACCTGTTGAGCTATGCAATGGACCTGACAAAATGAGGATCTCTTCAGAGTGTGGTTTTTTTCCCGTTCTGCCCCTCCTGCTTCAGGAGAAATCACAACAGAAATCTCCAAGTTACCTCATTATCCACATGCAGTATCTTCTTGAAAATTTTTGATTGCCAGAGTGCTAGAAAGAAACTTGACAAAGGATAAACCAGTGGTATGCTGGCAATACCCACCTTGTGCTAACCAGTGCCATCTTAATGTTTTTTCTTGCAGTTCTGATTGCCTGTGCCATACATCATCATTTTGTGCTGTAACTTTAAGCTATTTCAGGCATGGACTGTCATGGTTCTGTGTTATACAGCACAAAATCCTTGTCTGTACTTGAGTCTCTAGTACAATAGTACAAAAAATAGCAATCTGTGTGGTGTGAATAAATAGTTTTCTTGACTATGTGTTCAATTATTGATACCTGTTAGATATGAGCCAGAAAAAAACCCAAACTCCTGCATGGGAGTACATCACAGAGTAAATTCAAATCAGTATCACATATGACTCTTCACAGCTTAAAAAAATATAGCTAAAGAAATAGAGAATACCTGTGAAGATTTACTTTAAGATCTTGAAGTATTTGTTTTTTAATTGTATGTGGTGACCTAATTATGTTTGGGAAGTTCAGGTTGCTGTTTTAAAAATAGTTTTAGCAATATCAGTTGATGCCTGGGCAATGGCGAACAATTTTTCGTTCTCAAGTAAGTTTTGCTGGTGTTGCTCATGCTGGTGTTGGAATCTTTTTAGCCAAATTTAGCATCATTTACCTCAACTGCCCCGCAGCTTTTCTAAGCCAGCCTGATTGTGAGGAAAAGAAAATGCTTTCACTTTAGAGCCTTTCGAAATCTGGACAAAAGCTCACTTTCTGTTCTTCAGGTTTCCTCTATGTGGCTTTAGCCTCGAGATGGGGACCTGCTTGCTATGCACACTCTCCCATCCCCCATTTCCTGCCTGGCTTCATTAAATGCTGATTTGAAGTTGGCACATGCTCTTCTGATACAAAAGTACTACTGTGTTCCAGGAACCATCAGAAAGTAATGCATTATTGTCTTTTACATTCTCTTCATATATATGTCTTCTCCCCATGCATAAAAAAGATTTTCATTCTTTTTTCTTAAATATCTCTGTATGTTTAATAAAAAGAAACAGTGAAGCAAAGTCCTGTCAAGAAAACCTCAGCTCATTTGGGAGCAATCTGGCCCCAGGCTATATTCTTTAATGCTAGTATTACAAATTGCTAATATTAAGCAAAGTGGAGTGTAGGACATAATGACTTCACCTAATAATTTTCCTGTCTCTTGTGCTTATATCTGAATATCCTGTTTCTTAGGAGAGACTAGCTTTCTTTCACCTGCTCAGTGATGGCTCGTGTGATGAAATTAATGTGTACCTACACAGAAGCCTGTATATTTTCCATTTTGACAGTACAGTTACTTCATTCTTTCTTCCTCTATGAAGCCACTATAAAATATGAGAAAATTCATTGAGACACTGTTTTTCTCCTTCACCCACAGCAGAAGTTCTTAGTTCTGTAGAGATAATTACAAGTCATAGCAAGATGTTAGGTAATCAATCCTTTGATTGCCTGTGATATCTTCTGCTGTTGTTTAAACTAATCCTTTCTGTATCTTTCATATCTGTTTCCCACTTAGAATCATTTAAAGAGTAATACCTGTCCATAATTACCAGCACTAAATAAAGAATAAGCCAGGTAATAGCAATAAAACTGAACAAGCCATTCTGCTGTAACATCTCATTATTCCAAAGTATGCTACAGCTACATAAACAAAATAATTTTCTACTAGTCTTTCCTGAAATCCTCTCAAGTGAATCACTTGAATGGGTATCAGCTGATTCCTGTTGAGACCAATGACATGGGCTTTGATTGCCTTCAGAGAAAACAGCTGTGTCTTTTTGTTTTCTTTGCAACAAAACACTTTCAAAGACTCCAAGTGGCTGTTGATTATTACTTGTTCCAAAATGCTAAATATAATAGAAGTGCAAAGATTTGTGGAGCTAAGAGGTTAGCCTAATAGAGACCAACTAAACCAATATCAGCTGTATACTGTTTCTTAGCAATATTTTAGATTATTAGCCCAACCAACCAGACTCCTGCCATGAAAATTTGCCATCCTGTGTTCCTCATCCTCATGGCCGCATTCCTGGCCTCGTGCTCTTGTTTTTCTCTTGTCTGTGTCATTGGGGTTCCTTGGTCAGATGATTCAGTCCACTATAGCTGGAGTCATCTAACCCAGCAAACCCCACCCCATCCAGCACCTCCAGCACTTTAGAGAGGCCTTTTTTCCTCAGGAAGGTGAGATACAGGATGTCTGCTGTGTGGGGTAGAATTCGTTTTGAGTTCTGGACCACAGTGAGATGTTCCGTGTATAGCAAGTTAGCCATGTGCATTAATTTTCTTCCTGTATCAGTGTCTTGGTTTGTGGTTGAATCACCATATAGACTCCCAGATGACCTTTTCAATAATTTTGTGGTATTAGTGTAGCAAAAAATGTTGATTCTTAGGGGCTTGTATTTGCTTGAGAAAGCTGCTCTGCTGCAAGCTGCAGAGTAAATCTTTAGCTTCAAAAGATATTTGGCATTGATTCCTCATGTGACCCTTTTCCCCATGGAGAAGGCCTTTGTGTGATGAACATAGTCAGCTGTGGCAATGGATTAACTAAGCTTAGCAAAGGAGAAAATAATGTGAAGTAGAAATACTTTAAGGGTGGCTAATGCAAAACAGTTATTTTGAACATTACCCCTCTGTGGAATGACATTCTGAGAGCCACTAGTTAAAGCATTGAGCCAAATACTCATTTGAAACATACAACAGATTAATTATAATAATTCTGGACCATTTGCCACTAAGACTTTCCAAGTGTCTTGCAAATACTAGGGGAACAATTTAATTTGAAAAAAAAAGTTTGAAAAATTTATTTTCACTTTTTGCTAACATTCACATTTCAGAGTTTAAAGGACTAAAATAGTTTCTAAATGATCCTACTTCTGTGTTTTGAGGCAGTCAGGGTCTGCAGGCATATGTATACGTTTATAATTGCAATCCACAGCTCCATATCTGAAGCTTAAAATACTTAATTTTGCCTTTTTAACTGTCAAAAGAGTGTTGACAATTATAGATGTGTTATTACTACCCTCGTGTAGGAGTGCACTGAGGATTAGGAGCAGCACATAGGATTGCTGTTATGATCCATACCTCTTTTCAGTGAACAGTAATTCTGCCCCAGCTTTGGTGGAGCAGGATGGTTCAGCGAGCTCTGCAGTCACGCACCAAGCCAATGCCTCAGCCACTGCTGGGAATCAAGAATCCAGTGTCCAGTTCTGCATTTTTTTCATTGGATCAGATATCCTCAAATTGCTTAGATTTGTATGTTTCGTCCACTGAAACCAGAATGCTTTTTGCTAGCCATTGTGTCCTAGTAAGAACCATGTCAGGAGCTGGCAGTGTCTCAGGGAGAACATTCAGAAAAAACAGTATTTGAGGCAAACACTCTTCAAACATTGGCTTTGATTCGTATTGTGAGGTTTATTTTATAATTTTAAAACCACTCTTCTCCATGCCTTTTAGTATTACATGCATCTTCTCAGATGGCTCATAAACTAATACATCGACTTTAAAGTTTGTTTTCTGTGCTTATATGATGGATTCAGATGCAGAATATGATGGGAATTTGGTAAAAATAGAAAGGCAATTCCTATGACTGAATATGAAACATTCACGTAGAAGTGGAGAATTTCTCCAGTGAGTGTTGCAGAGGATTTGTATCACATTCACCTGTCATGGATGTACAGGCAGAATAGGTACAGACATATTCTCCTGATTTTTAAGAGTACAGAATAGTAGAAATGGAAATATATGTAAGTGCAAAAGGAATGAACACCTTTTCTTTTAAATGTCATCACACCTTGTGAAATCTGTGATGATAGCGTGTAGTGTAATCGTAGCCCATTATTATATTTTATGTTTTCAGTTTCATTGCAAATGGTATGTTAGCAAACAAGTCAGCTGTACTTTATTGTTTGAACCATTTGTCTTAACAGTGGTAGTAGGCAATAAAAAAGAAATTTCTAGTTAATATGTTTATTATTAAGGATTTCCAGTGTTGTGCTAGCCTATGTATCTTGGTCTGAAATGTACTCAAGGCAGAGGGTCTTCAGAGGGCAGCGCTTGCCACATGCCATGCAGTAAGTGACAGAGGCCAGCGTGTGACAGCAGGTGCTGCTGGTCACAGCAACTCTGCTATGAGGTGCAGCCCCTTTGGTCTCCAGTGACCATTTCTAGCCTCCCCATCCCTGAGGAAACAGGTGAGACAGAAGGAAATAAGATGTGCAATGTCACGTGATGGACAGGGACTAGAATTAGAAGTGTAGGATTGAGTTCCTGCCCCAAAGTGACAAATGGTGTAATTCTGAATTGAGTGAAGATATAATTTATTTTGTTTTTCTGCTAACTCTTGCTCCTTCTTTGAGGCTGGGTTTAAGTCTGTGGATAGGAGAGAGATCTGATCCCAGTTTCTAGCTCTCTCTGTTTTGAGATATTGCTTAGCCAATCCTCAGTTCCAGGAAGGGAAATATAAACAAGTTCTATTCCACAATTATCTTTCACTAGCTCTTAGGAGTCTGTTTGATATAGGGTTTACTTGAACAACAGATAAATGACTACATGAAACATTTTATTAAGCTAAAAATACTGCAAAATAAAAAGCACAGCAGAGCTGGCCTTCATATGGAAAGACTGTGTCCATTAAGGAAACAAGGGTGGAACTTGCCCAAGGTGCATTAAATATAATCCTAGGTTTTCTGGGAATCAACCTACTGCTTCATTTTCAGAGCATATATTTTTCTCTGTAAATGTTCTTAGGACACTGTCATAAATCTAGTTGTTTGGTATGTTACTCAGAAAACACTAAAACTCTGGGCCTGAAATTGCTGACCAAGAAATGTTCTGCCAGCAAGGCTTGTCGTAATTTACGTTTCTCAGAGAAATCAAAAGGCACCAGTGGAGGCTTCTCTCTGTTTCTGCAATTAGACCTTAATCCAGTTATAACATTCCAAGTTCCAAGATGTGTTTTCCAAGTTTTCACCTGTAAGAGAGATAAAAATAATGTAAATTAAATTTGCATTCATCTATTATGAATACTTATGGTAGAAACAATAATTAATGGGTAACTTCAAAGTTGTAATGGAATGAGAAAAATACTGGGATCTGAAGTCCTTCAGCTCTCTTCCTCTCTTTCCTAGCTTCCAATCTAAAATGAACTTGAATGAGGACTGATAGGATGGCTGGGAAGGTTGGGCAGTAAAATCTCTGCCTCCAAGCCCTCCTTGGATCAGATGAGGTCCTACAGGGTCAGTGGTGTCTGAAACAAGACAGAAAGTGGATTTTTAGTCACATATTTTCTTCTCTTCATTTCCAGCTTCAGAGCCCAATTTGAAGGTACGTTCAAGATTAAAACAAAAGGTGACAGAAAGGAGAAGCAGTCCTTTACTCAGGAGGAAGGATGGAAATGTCAGTTCATTCAAGAAGCGTCTTTTCGAGGTGACAGGTAATTAAGAATGGGGAAATTCTGTATCAGTTGCTGCAGCTCACAGAATAGTGGTGGTACTTCAGAAACTGTTTGCTAAACAAAATGAGCATTTGCAGTATTTGGCCTTATCCTGATGATTCTTGCTTTGACTTTGCATTGATGTTAGTAGCTTCGTGGCTTTTTCAGATGATCAGGCCACATCTTTATTCAGACATATCTGAATTCACTTGATATATCAGAGTTATGTCACACCAAGATGGAATTAAAAACCAGCTTGAACAAGCTCACGTCAGTGTCCCTGTATGTGCCATTCTTGTCACAACGTTACACAGTGTGTCACATGTGAAACTGGAACATAGATGTGAAAGTAAGCATGAAAGTTTCTAAATAAAGTAATTTCCTTATAAATTATTTCCATATTATAGTTTTTCTACAGCTAGTTTTTTTAATTCCATTTACTGAAGGCTCTATGAGGTTCTTGATACCCACTTACTTGGTTTTAGCTGATTTCTTTACAGTTGGCACACTTACAAGTAAGGTATAAAGTGTAGTATTTATCACTGGAGGTTTTTTCCTGATGCCATAGAAAGAGCAGAAACATGAAACTAGATGATTCATGTTCTTTTCCTAGCTCTGACAATAACTTGGAGCCTTTCAGATTGCTGTTACAATTGTTAATATTGACTGTGTGACATTTTGGACCTTTCATAACCCTGATTAAACATTGTTGCCTGAAGTCTTTTTCCCCTTGCTTTTTATTCTTTTCAGTGAGAATAGCCCTTTATTTAAATGTCTATTTATACAAAAAGTGCTATTTTAATTTTTTAAAAATGAGGAGAAAAGATTAAGTTTGTGTGTCTCCACTTCTGTGATACCTATTGAAAATACCATGCAAGAACTTCTACATGACCAGTTAGTACAGCTGGGTATGGAGTCACTTCAGTAAATCAAAGAGTAAGAGACCCAAGTAACAGCTAGGAAGCCTCCTATAATGTCAGTCAAAGTGAAAATGTGTTTTTACATATGAACTAAGGCATAAAGAGTGAATAAGCAAAGAAGTAGCTATAGAATATTTGCTGACACATTTGTATATCAATTACTTTAACTTCTTGAGTGCTTTAATTTGAAAGCTATCCCATGAAAGAGGGTTACCTCCACTAGTGGGTTACTCTTCCATCTTTAACCTTCTTAACTGTTTCCATTACATAAACGTAATTTATTTCAGCGTAGGATTAGAATAACTCAATACAACATACAATGAGGTCATCCTCTCTGCCTTTGTCTTAGACAGAACTTGGGACATTTTAAATCAAGAAAGCATGCAGCCTTTCAAATCCTGTTTAAATGTCTTTGCATACTGTAAATATTTCTTCATATTTGTGCCAAAGATGAAGTGGAAGTGTATATTTTGCCATTAGTAATTGTGTATGTAATGACTGGTCCACAATGGGCTCAACCCCTTCCTAGACAGAAAGGATGGCAGTAGGCCTCATGAATTGACAACATTATCATGACCTCTGCAGGCCTGCTATCTCTGTCATTTTGATCTCTTACAGAGGCAGGATTCTTTGCAATTAAAAAGGAAGGAGTTTCTTTTCTTTATTCATTACAAGCTCTGTGTTGGTGTCTCTGCCTGATACTGAGTAGCATAACCATCTTTGTGGGGAAAATAAATAAAAAATTCTTCCTATGTGACACAGACAGATCAGAACGGGAAAGACCAAGCGTATCTTTCCTTGTTAGTTGTAAAAAGAAAACAAAAGAAATGGAGGATGAATCAAGAAACTTTAATGTAAGTAAGTACTGTAACCAGTAGATATTTTCAACAGCAAAAAAGCCCTATGCTATAAAGATTATATAATTAATCAAGGTCACGTGTACCTTTCCAGGGTGAAATTCATATATGTTTAATCTGTTTTTCAGAATCCTCAGTCAGTAGCAGCTCCCCTGGATCAGGGCCCAGTTCCCCAAGCAATGGTCCGACCAGCAGTACAGCAGAAAATGAAACCTCAGTTTTGCCATCTAACATTCAAGCTGAGGTAAGACTCATCATTGTGTAGATGATTGCTCAGGTTTCTAGGCTGAAGAGGATGGAAACCTTGATTTGATCATGCTCACAAGCAGAGTAGTTGGGATACCAGGACACTACAGGCTGACATCAAAGTTTGTTATATATGAGATGTATCTTTATGTTATGAGATGCGTGTTTAGAAGACTCTTTGGTAACAAAAGTTCAGGGAAAAGCAGCAGTAATGCTGCTGGAAGAGTGGGAGGGAGCTGTGAAAGGAACTTGGTTACAGAATATTACTTTCTGGGATGACCTGAGGAGGTGCTCAGTGCTAAATGCTGATGAAGAGCTCCTGGGTACAAAACAGTGGTTTAGGCATTGGTGATCCTAACACGTATGAGTTAGGGTGGTCCCAGGTTCAGATGAGTGCTGAAGTAGATTTCTTTAATCACAGTATTGGAGTTAGTCGACTGAGTCCTTGTCACGTCTCCCTTTTATTTTACTGTACCTTAGCTTCCTTATCAGGGCAGTACTTAACCACCGTAAATGTCATGCCAGAATTCTTGAATACTTGTTTTGTAAAGTGAGATTGTAAATGGAAGGAATCTTAACTACTCCTTATTCTGTTTCATACATACGTGCCTGTAACAACAGGAATGCAGATGGTAAATCAGTTGTGATAAACCTCATTTAGCACAGATGACATGCCCAAGTCATGCCTTCCATAGCAATATTGTAAAGGGACAGTAAACTAATTCGACTAAGAGAGACTCAAATTCCACAATGTTCTGTATCCAGTGCCTATACTTACCGCAGTTCCTGCTTTGATGGCAAGGTTTTCTATTAATTGTTGGTTTATGCTGTTTATGTTAGAAAAATTGCATAAGAAAATGTGATTCAACAGAGTTTTAGTTAATGGAGCTATTTCTCCAGGTCAGTGGCAGGACATTCACCTAAAAAAAACCCCTGGAATGGGCAGTTCAACCTCCAGCAGTGACTTTTCCCCATAATGAATTAATTGTGTGTGTGAACTATGATCCAGGGGGCAGGTGGGTGACCTCTGCACACTGATTAGTAGCCTCTCTCTGGCCCGTAACCAAAAAGAAAAAAAAAAATTGCATTGATGGCTAACATGTGGTCTTGTCTCATAGCCCCCCATATGTGATTGCAAAGAAATTTAAATGATGCAGAGTAAAATCCATCATTAGGATTAGATCAGATCCTAGTTCAGTGGAATTAAGTTGTGTATTTTACTGCTGGGGATGTTTTAGATAGAAGTTGGTACTATGTGGCTGTTATTACGTGCCGTATTAAACAGGAAATCTTATCCAATTGGATCTTTTATTGACTTGAGGATACTACAAAATGGAAGGGCAATAATGTCTCAGACTGATACATGGTGCTCGTTACTTTGCATGTTGCAGTTTCTGGACACTTGCACCATCAGAAGTACATACAGTCTGGTCAGGCTGCTGGTCTCTGGAGATTTGGAAAGGTTGTAGCAAGAACCAGCAGAGTTATATTCTGCTTGCTAATAGAACATTGCATTGCATAGTATTTGCCACTTCTGTGCCAGACATCAAAAATTATAACCCAAACATGCAATCAAAGGTGCTCAAAGGAGTCTAAAAAGTTCCTTTAGAAGTTGAGCTCTTCATGCTGACATTGGTCACTTCACTCAGTGAAATGTACTAAGAAGCTGAAACTACAGACTTCCATTTCTGGATCCAGCTGGGGATTTCTTTACCTCTCTGGTTACTTGACTCTTAGTACTGTGGTCTTGTGGGCTCAAACATTTTTCCATAAATCTCAGCTTGAGTGATTCTTATTTCAGTGGGATTTTCTTTGGTAGCTTAACAGCAGCCAAACTCCGACATATCTCTTTCCTAGTTTAGTGTTAGCCAGCTCTCAAAGGCTATACAGCTAATCAATTTTTTATCAGATACACAAAGTACAGAAGTTTCTAATAATAGGATGAGTGTTCCAAAATCACCCTGAATATCCCTTGTTTTTCTGTAATCCCGCATGACTAAAATTGCTGTTGTTTCATAATGGTTGTTGTGACATTTGCAGTAAGTGTTGTGCTCGTATCTGAGTGGGTGGATAGCTGTGGTTTTCATGGCAGCAAATAAAACACTTTTTTCTGAGGAAAAACAGGTTGCTATGACAGAGTCATTTACCAGTAAAATATGAGTCAGTACCGTAAATGATTACACTCCAGTGCATGGACAGAATTAGAGCATTATCAGTAATGAAACAGATTTTTAAAGTGTTTTTACCACATCCATTGGAATAGTCAGACTTTTAAGTGGTTTACTCTCTGGAGCAGACAGTCTGGTGGGTAGACGTTCACAATTTTTTGAATGAACAAAGGTGCGCCGCACATGCTGCAGCTTTGCAGATAATCTTTTACTATCATAGTTCCCTTAATGGTACTTTCACTACCATTTGTTAAAACACTGGTCTCATTATATGAAACTTGAAAGTTGTACTCAGGATTTTAATTGCACCTTATAAATAAAATCCTGTTTTTATTAGGCGCAGTTGTCTCCAGTATCATCAAGGTTCACCGCAGTAGCTATTTGTCTCCTGTAGCACGCCATACACTTTCAGGTCACCTGCTGTGCTGGGGCTCAATCTTGCTTGCCTGAGAAATGCAAGCAGGATTGAGCCCCTGCACAGCATGTCCCTTGAGTTCAGAGGGACAACCTGTGTTAGTCATGTGAAATGATTAATTTTAGGCATTCGTGGTCTGGTCAAAAGCCATTGAAGGCAATGGAAAGTTTCCAGTTGGTGTAACTGGGCTTCAGATCAATTTCTTTCTTCTATTTGTGCTTTGGAAAGCAGTATTTCCTAGAATATAATTTGATTATACAGGAGACATAAATTACATATGTGACAGATAAACACATGCTTGTTTTGTGCAACCCCACAGTCCCATGCTTTTAATACTCAGCTCCTTGAGGGGATCTTTGTAAGGGGCTAGTGGAAAAATGTGTAGGTTTCTGAGCAGCTGGATGAGGTTTGTGTCAAGTGTATGTGAAGAGAGTCTAAACTAATTTTTTTTTATTTAAATCATCCCAAAAGCCTCAAGAGATATGAGTGTAAGTAATTGTGTGTATTGAAAGCTGTGACAATTATCATAGTGCCAGAATTGAAGAATATTAAAGTCAAACCATTTTGTCTTCCCCTTGTAATCTATAAATGTGCATATAAACATGTACATAGAGGTGCTCCTGCTTCTCAGCCGGTCCCACGGCACAACTAAAGCACGGTCGCTCGTGGTTACTTGTTGATCATCATGCTCTGTTAAACTGAGTTCTTGTACTCTATTTTAAGAAAGAGGATAACTCTGTTGACAGGCTATTTTAAGCATCAGTAAGCACGACCTATGGACCCAATGAGTAGATGCGTAGAGGAGCAAGTAGGACAAGTTGCTCTTTGGGGTGATTTAGGTGCCAGTCCAAACCATCATGTCTGCATGCGGGACGAGGACATGGCTTAGCCACTGTGCTGCCAAATGACTCTGTTGGCAACTCCTGCTTGTGCCACCATTGCAAGGTATTGCTGACCGTGTAAAGAGAAAAGCTGCAGCTGGGATCACGTATTTCTGCCTCTGGGGGACCGTGCTTGAGCACGGTGGTTGGACTAGATGATATCCAGTGGTCTCTTCCAACCTTACCCATTGTGGGGTTCTGTGATACACAGAGGACCCTAATCCATGCAGGTGGACTACTACATTCATTTGGGAAGATGAGGTTAAACTGATGCTTAGGATAATATTACCTGAAAATATTTTAAAAAATCAGTCACTTAGCAAAAGGAAAATGGCAGGTTATTAGCAGTATTAGAAATTAAATTAAGATGCTTTTACTAATAAACCCCTGTTTTCAACATTAAACTCTTGTGGTAAATAACATCATTGCTTCTGCCTGATGAAACAATCATGCCTGACCTTCATGTGGGGAGTGTGTTTTACTGCTATACACCCTGCCACTGTTACTTTTATTAATTCAAATCTTAGAAGGTAATACTGGCATACCAAAAACCAAATATTAAACAGAAATCTTTTAAGTGGCTTTGTATCAATGCTGCAGTTGCTACAAATTTTATTATATTCTAGGAGTCACATTAGAGTGCCCATTTTCACTTAAATATTTGTAGACTCCCTCCATAATATCTCCATAGTCTTGACATACTTGGATTTATTCATGGTCAAAGGTGGATGTTATCAAGGCAAGACACTGTTAGCCAGGAATTAATGTAATATACAAGTGGAGCTTCTTTGTTTCCTGCGCTATCTGTTGACATTCCCTAGGTACCAAAAGAAAATTACGGGGATAGACTTCTACTGTTATTGTCTCAGTGATAGGTCGTATCTCCAAACAAACTGTACGAGGAAGGTTATGTTTTGGAATAACATCCTGTGTTTTTGTGCTTAACCACTTTTCATTGATGGTCTGAAGTTGCATTGTATTAACACGAAGTATTTTACAGAGTTAATTGATATTCCAGGTTTGTCCGGGGGAAAATCTACAGCTCCCCACAACATGCTTGACAAGTTATTATATTTACTTTAGTCAAAGCCCGAGTGTGCAGTATCCCTCTTGGAGGTGGTCTATTATTGGAGTCCCATATGCTTTTTGTTTGGGAAGAAAGCAGTCACTGTGTCATACTGTTACACAGGGTATTCTTTTTCAAGGATGTTGTTCCCTTGGGGACCATATCATGCCAGAGTTCCTAAGTCTAATAAGACCTTTGTAGCTCTTATTGTGTCAAAGTTCTGGGAGGGAAGCAAGAGTTAAACAGAAAATATAATTCAAGCAACTATACTAGACCACATGTTGAAAAATGTCACTGTTCAAACTGAAAGGCAAAGGCTTCAAAAAGATTCCTGGTGTGGTAATCTTTTTATGTTTCTTACCAATTAATCTATAGAAAGAAAAAGGGTGATCTTTGTACAATGTCTGGTTTTATTTTAAAGTAATTAAAAATATATCAGCAGTTCCATGTCCTTGAAAATTATATCACCAGTCTTCAAAAGAAGTGTTAAAGATTGTAACTTGAATGGATTAGGAAAGCTGTGAGGGGTATCCCATCATCAGGGAATGACAAGATGCTACTTTTGTATATATGCAGACAGAGAGAGAGAGAGAGTCTGTTATTTTAAATGGCAGATGTGTCAATATGCCTTACTTTCTACACAAAATTTCCACGTTGATGGAAGTAAATAATGTGCCTGAAACATCCCCATATCATAATTTGGCTAGTAAAGGACACGGACTAGTTAAAAAGTACATTTCGTACCTTACAACAAAAGTTATGATAACTGTGGTAAAGGTTTAATACATCCATATTCGTGATTCAGCTGGATATAGTACTTAATTCACTGGATAAATTCCCACTGAGTTTCTTGGAGTGAAAGTCCAGTTGATAAGAACTGATGTTGAACTGATGAGAAGTTGATAAGATGGTCCAGGAATCCTCAAGATTTCAGCTTTGCATGGAACTTTGATTTACTAACCAAGGAATAATCCCAGACACATATCCGATGTTTTCTTAAGAAAAGAACTATCAACAGGGTTTTTACAGGGACAGTAATCTTCCATATCTGGAACTCCATTGGGATGCAAACCAATGACTGGTACATAATTGGCTTTCAGTGTATTGGAATATGAGGATAAAATAACCAAGATAAAAAGCTTGGAGATTTACTTCTGTTGTTTTTCCCCTTTATTCCAGCACCTGGTTTCGCAGCAGCGCCTTTTGATACAGGATGAATCAGTGAACTTGTTGAGTCTATACACATCCCCTTCTCTGCCCAACATTACCTTGGGACTTCCAGCAATACAACCTCAAATCAGTGTAAGTGACCACTCTCAAGCCTTCCTGCATACGTTTGCTTCCAGAAAACCTACTTCCTGATTATTCTCTTTATTTTTAGCATTTTGGAACATAAGCAATTCAAAGTAGGTGCCAGACCTCTCGATGTGTTGAGCAACATCTGGATATTTAAGGGCAAAACTTGAAAGCAATATTCATTTTTGATCTCAAATAAACAAGTGGCAGTGTGGATCTTAGCTACGTATGGGCCACATGCATTGCATTAATGCCAGATAAGAGATTTCAGATGTAGAAAGAAGTATATGAGGAGATTATTTAGTTTAAAAGTATGAAGAGATTATCTAGTAGAAAAGTTTAATTATATGATTGTTTCTACCTGATAAATTAGAGCACCTGCTACTTTTTATGAGATTCCCATAGTGACCTAAATTGGGCTAGAGCACTGTCGGAGAAGAATGTAGTATTCCTGTAGCTCAGTAAAATACCTGAAAACTTTGCTACTGGTCAAGATTTACGTGCTTTCCAAAAAAAGAAAAAAAAAAAAAGGTGAAAATACAAATATGGTTCGAAGTCAAAGTTCCATGTTATTTTATGGCTTTTTCAATACATTCTTAGCAGTAACATGTTTCTGCAATCTAACATTTTAACATCAGGTACAGAACTTTTCAAAGAAAATTATGTAAGTCTGAAATCAGTTCTCTAGCAAATTATTGTTTTTAAAGGATGGAAAAATTGAACATCATGAAAAGTAGTGAACATCATGAAAAGTAGTGCTTACTTTCTCAGAGGATATAAAAAATTTCTTAGCTATTTCACAAAAATATAGCTAGCTTCAACTAGCTTCAAAGTAAATTTATAACATTAAAAAGAAATGAAAATATGTTTCATTTGCTCACTCACAACTTATAAGCTTTTGATGTGGCCAACTAGCACCAAATATTACTTTTGGTGCTAGAAAAAACAAAGGGATTGATTTATGCAAGTAATGTTTATTTCTGTTACTAGAATAAGCAGTTGCAAATTGAATGTAAAGCTTACTTTGGTGTTTGTTTTTCAGAGGAGGGTGATACCAGTGTGAAGTAAGCATATACCAAAAAAAATATTGGTGAAAACCTTGGTTTAGAATTTATGGAATTCAGATTATCAGAGATACTGTTTTTACCATGACATCCCTTAAGTGTTTATCTGCAAGCCTCAACACACATATTTCTGTTAGGTTATTATTCTTGCTGTAAAAATTGTGATTCTGCTTGAACTGCCATTTCAAGATTTTTTTTTTTAATAGCCAAAGAACAAAGCAATATAAAGTACATTTGCAATGATGAAGGGCTAAAACTTCCAAAAGCTTTAAATCAATAACTGTGCAATTTATTAGGCACTTCAAAATGCCACACACATACAACGGCTCTTGATGATTTTGTAGATGAGAGTTTAACTGTGCAAGTTTGCTTTGCAAAGGGTAAAACTTACATTTGTGCTGTCCTTCAGGGAGTCAGGGAGTGCTCCAGGAAAAGTAATAGCTTCCCACTACTACAGGTAACTATTTTGTTTTGCTGATTGGCTTGCTGTGTGATGGAAAGTTATGTGAAAAACCAAGCCTTGCCTATTCCAGACTCAATGCAAACTATTTCCTCTTATCCTCTAGTTTCCTGTGCAGGAGGCTGTGGGGAGGTCTTTAGGAATTTTAAGGATAGGTCCCATCCTTTCATTAATAATGTTCTAACTAGTAGTTCCTTATGCTTTGGCTTTTATTACTGATTTTTTTCCAGCTGATTTCATTACTCAGTTTCTCACAGCATTACATTTAACTGGCATGTTCTTCCTTTTCATCTCACAGTCAAAGTGTAAGATAGGGATGTTAACCTTTTCTTCTGTATGTGTTTATAAAGAGTGACATAAGACCATCTAATCAAGCAGAGGTATAAATGGCAACTTCTCTGAAAAGCAGTTACCAATGCTGTTGTTCTTTGACAGGCTTCATCATCATTCAAAGAAAAGCAGAAGGGTGAGACCCCATCACTTAGACAAGGAGTGGCCTTGGCTGGACAGTATGGAGGAAACATTCCTCCGTCGTCAACTCATCCTCACGTTGCTTTGGAGGGAAAGCCAAACAGCAGCCACCAAGCTCTCTTGCAGCATCTGTTACTGAAAGAACAAATGAGACAGCAAAAACTTCTTGTGACTGGTAATGATCAAAGCTCCAACAATACTAATTTAAGATGTTTTATTGACATTTGTGTTCATTTTACACTAAATGCAGCGATACAGATACCATATATCCTAACTGTTGGGAAAACTGGAAGGGTGGAAGAAAAAAAGGACAGTATCTTTGTTTTCCCTTTTAGTGATTCTGTTCCAGTCTGTTAGCCTGAAAGAATTCAGTGATTGCAGAAAAGACAAAATGATTACTTCATCACATTCTTTTGCAGCAGCTGAACTTCCCAGCATGGCGAGGCACGTGGTACACGTCCCACTGCATCAGTGCAGATGCAGAGTTCTGCAGTACACACCCCTCTTCTTACTGAAAGCTTTCTTTCCTGTTAAAACTATTAGTTTGTTGTTTTTCACAGGGGAGTGAAATGTCCCTGTTTTGCAGGAGCGGTTCCTCTTCATCCACAGTCTCCTTTAGCAGCAAAGGAGAGAGTCTCACCTGGCATAAGAGCTGCCCACAAACTGCCTCGTCACAGGCCGCTGAACCGAACCCAGTCAGCTCCTCTTCCTCAGAGTACTTTGGCCCAGCTGGTCATCCAGCAGCAGCATCAGCAATTTTTGGAGAAGCAGAAACAGTACCAGCAGCAGATCCACATGAATAAGGTGAGTTTCCAAAGTGACGAATTTCCAATTTAAAGGTGGGAAACTAAAGGAAGTTTAGTTATTGGTGCCATGTCATCATGGACAGTAGAGAGGTTCTTGCAGGAATATCTTTTTTGTTTATGCACAGTTGATATATACATTTGTATGGATCTTAATTTTAAGGTTCTGAAATAGACTACAATTCAACAAAATAGAGTTCAAAGCAGCTTACAGTTTTACCTGCCAGGTGTTTTCCCATTGAATGGTAAATAATGCCTTAAAAATTGGCATGTGTACTTCTGAGCTGCAGCAATCACTCCACTCGCTGCTTTTGAATTGTGTTAAAACCTTTCTCATTGTGGACAAGAATGTTTCATAAATAGAAAACTCATTTGAACTCAGATCAGCTGATAACATTTATCAGGTTTATGCAGGAAACCTACAAAACATCTGGAGAAATTTTTAATCAATGTTTATCAAAGTGACTTTTCTGTGTGAGTAGCATGAAAGTTTGTTACCTATATGGTGATACTAAATGATCATATAAGGAGAAGGAGAAAAATGTGCTGTTGCTGATATCTGACACAGAGTTGAATCATGTAGTACAAGATTCCCTGTACAGTAACACCTTATCCTGAGCAGGGGCAGGGGGAAGAAGAAAAGGGACCATCCATTAATAAACAAAGAGCAGCAGAATCTAAATAGATTTATCAGGAAGCAATACTTCTACAACAAAATCAAGTTGAAATTAAGATATGCAAGTAATTACATGTTTTTATTTGGGGAACATTTTTCTGCACTTAGTATACAGCTTTCCACAAGTTGTTTGCTGGAGCTCCACTAGTATTACAAAGATAGTAATGATGCCTCTTTAGTTGTCTTCTTTTGTTTTAGTGTTACTCAATGATTATATATATGAGGCAATGTCAAAGAAGAAAATATGAAAAGTGAACATTCAGCTCTTGTACCTACAGAAAAAAAAAATCATTCCACCTTACTTACTGGGTGAATTTCCCAGGGGTTACTTATTCTTTGGAATCTACTAAGAATTCCCAACAAAATTAGAAACAAACCTAGAGTTTAAGTACATAGTTTGTACAGTGGTTTGGTTATTAAATCTTGTCTTAATTAGGAAAAATGAAGACCAGAAAACTTCAAAGTTCAGAGCTGATCCTTGCATGTTAACCCCTCTCAGCTTGGGTGTTTTGATTACTCAACTAGGACTCCAGTTGGCTTTCCTTTGAGTATGCATTCCATATGTTTAATCAAGATGGCATATGTATATCTCATAGCCTCAGGTTTTGAAAATATTTCACCTTCCCTCAATTGTTTGAAAAGAATTTTTAACTGGTAAAGTACTGACTCTTTGTACTATAAACCCATCAGTTCATGCATTCCTCACAAAGCTAAGAACCCCACTGACATGTTTTTGTTAGATATAATATGCTTATTGATATAAATTCTGCCATAGCATTTGGGGGTATGTGCTATGGCATATATGAACATTTGTCCCCTGTGTGAAAATTAAACTTGAGGCACATAACCATATATTTCTAGTCACATAGGACTAGGAGTGCATTGCATTTTACCAGAGCTAGACAGGATAAGGAAGTAAAAAGATTGGTTTGTAATAATGCTTGTTCCGGTAACATTTTTTTTTTTCAGTTGAACTACAATGAAAATACACATTAATGAAAATAATTCCCTCTCATACTTGAAATATACCTTCATGCTCACACGGTTCTTCATGATGAAGAGACAAAACTGGTGAACCTAGCTTTTGTTCTGTACAGCATAGGCTATACACACATGCAGAGAGTGGAAATTTAAGTCCCTCCTAGAGCCTCTGTCTGTGTTGAACCTCTATAGCCTACTTTTGCCCCAAGAGCTTCTCAGTCTCCTTTACCCCTACTCCCAGAGCAGCCAGCCTTCTTCAGGAGCACACTAACTCCTCAGAGCAGCAAATACCTGAGGAGGAATGAGATCATGTTCCAGCCAGAGAAGCAGTGGGTTTTCTGGGGATGAGCAGCATCTAAGTTCTTCTCCATTCTCAGATGAACTATTTTGAGGAATAGTACTGAAAAATGTCAGTGCTCTAACCATGTGTCTGTCCTTCGCAAGGACACAGAAAGCCAGGGGGCTTCCTCATGTACTTACAGAACCTGATTTTTAAAAACTGGAATTCAAGGGTAGCCAACAGACAAGAGAGTTTGAAAAAGATCAAATAGTGGAGTAGCTTTTAAATCTTGAATTTAAAGCTATATTCTTTAACCTTTTATCTAAAAGTTCAAATTGAACACCTGTGACTACATAAGATCTTTGAACTCTGCTAGCATGATAGAATATACTTTGTT
Organism: Oreocharis arfaki; assembly: GCA_013398015.1. Lineage (NCBI taxonomy): Eukaryota > Metazoa > Chordata > Aves > Passeriformes > Paramythiidae > Oreocharis > Oreocharis arfaki. Next base: position 148,375 of record VZRR01007154.1, read on the forward strand.
TGGTCTTAAAACTTGCCTCTGTTCACAGTTGAAGTCATTTTTTCATTACATAATTTGCACAGCTTTACAGTCAAACTCTGCAAAGCACAGTTATAGTTATTTGAAACTTCAAGCAGTAGATATTCTAGGCCAGGTAGGAAAGCAACTTACTGTTTTATTTCTTAGGATAAGATTGAGCATGTATCAAGTGAACACATGAACTTGGTTTTTTCTGTTGTTCTGTCCTTTACTCTTCTGTTCATAGGCTGTATAATGAAATCTGCACAGAGGTATAAATCCTGCCTTTTCAGTCATGGAAAATGCAGAGGTTTCATTTAATAAGGAATACTCAAGGATCCTAAAAGTTTTGGTAATAAAGATCAGAATAATTTAAAACTGTCAAGACTGTGAAATGGTGGTTGATCAAGAGCTTGGAGCAAATCAATATCTTCTTTTTCTGTTTTCTATTTTTCTTGACATTTTATTCCTTATGTTTAGGACTTCAAGTACTTAAGTCTTTAGTATTCAGCTGAACCCACAATTTGAATGTTTGCCCTGAGCTAAGATGATAGGGCATGTGTCAGCACTCCCTGAAAACTGGTTTTGGTTTTGGTCAGATCTCTTTGGCTGACTTATAGGTGTAACAACAAAAACAGGAAGAGAACCAGTTTTTCCCCACCCCATTGTTCTTGTATTTATCTTGTATCAAAAGACCCCACATTTATTTTCTTTGAGGAAAAAATATACTTCATGAGAAAGCCAGTGCTGCTGTGAGGGTGATAACAAGCAAAATCTAACATAAGTCAGAAGTAAAGGATTCCCCTGGATCATTTACATTCTGAAAAGAAACAAATCATTACCAAAAGGTGTGCCTGTGTCCTTACTAGCAAAGAGGAGATCCCCTATGGATTATTTCTGGTCAGCTGTCAGATGCCTGGCTTTTGATGTGGGAAATGGTATATGTCTCCACTGAAGTCTGGCATTTATACCTGTGGGATCTTGTACACTGACCTTCTGAAAACATTCTGCAAATGTTGACATCTCTTCCAAAAGTAGGTAAAAACCCTTGTCCCAGAATTAATAATGAATGCGAAGTAACCTGAACTCAGCTTGTCTTAGGGAAGACCGGCTTTGCCATTGTCAGCTTTAATATACTTCTGTCCAAATGACAGCTTATTTCCTCATAACACCCTTTGATCACCATTACAGATCTTCGTTCTGCTCAATAAAGGGAGACCAAAGTCCAAAACCTCCAGTTAAAATTAGTGCAATTGGATACCAGAAGACCACTACTACAATAAAAAACTTAAAATCTTGATATTATTATGTATATCTGTATCTAGAGGGCTTTGACCCAGCCACTTGCAGAAAAAAAAGAGGATTTTGATGTAACTAATCTAAATGCAAAGCCCCTTGCAGAAGTCTGTGTTCAAGAAAATCTTAGAAATCATAATGTGAAGAGTACATGAACAAAGCCATCTGTCTTTAGAAGTTATTTTTGCCGTGTATGATGAATAAGGCCTGCCTCTGCTGAAGCTGAAGTAGCACTGTCTCCACTGGGGCCAAGATTTTATTTGATCAATGTAGAACTCTGTTTGTGTTCTTCAGTTGTGTATTCAGACCATTTTGGCAATTTGTTTTCAATGGTAAAAGTCTCTGTGTTGGAGAAGTAAAGGTTAAAATAATGGGGCAAATGGTGATGTGCTCTAAAGTATGGGAAGTGTATGCATAATGTTAAGGCTTATGTAAGAAACACCTGAATTTCAGTTTTTATTCTAGGATGTCAATTGGTTTAAAGCATCTCTGTATAGGGAATCAGTGATCAGGCAAGTCTGTGAGGTAAAAAAAAATATAGGAAGTGGATATTCATTAGTACTTGGATGTTGTTCTCAGTTTACCAATATCTCTTAATAAAAAATGAAAAACAATTCAGAAATTAATGTTGATGGAAAAATAGAACCATTGTCAGTTGGAGTATTGAAATATTGATTAACCACAGATTAATGAATCGCTTCTCTAATGATATTTAATGGAATGTGGAAGACCAGATCAGGTTCAGCAGCAGTAAATCAATCTAGCTTCATTAAACATATTACACTGAGGTTTTGGTTTTGCAGCTTACAAATCTGACTAGCATCTTCTATCTCTAGGTGAGAGATATTCTTTCAAATACTGCTTATAGCAGGTGATTATTTGGGCGAAACTAAAGGAACTGATGCCTGTTTGGAACTGGGAAATGCCCAGAGCATTTTCTCCTTTATTGAGAACTAATGTTTAAGCCATAATGCAGAAGAAAGATTTTGAAATATAAATACATCCCTTAGAAATATTGTACTACATGAGTAACAGAGACAACAGGAAGCAGGTGCCAAGTTGTTTTCAGTGCAGCTAACAATGTACACACAACACTCATAGCTGGTGAAGCAAATTGACTGCCACAGGGGAGAAGGGGAAAAAGTGTTTCGTAAGAATATGCGTGAGTTCTTAGAAGTGACTGCCATGTATTTAAAATGAACAATTAATTAAGGATGGAAACATATTGGTTGGCTGTTGCAGGACTTTGTGGTTTTCTCTCTTTGTAAAGACATCTTATTTAAGAAGACAGGGGCTGTATCTGAAGGACTATAAAATGGTCTGTTGCAGTGTCCAGGTTATTTAATCTTCAATTTTTCTGTACAACCAAGCAGGTTAGGATATGTTTGATGTTTTTTTTTTTCGATTGGACTCTTGCAATTATACAATGGAGGTGATATCTGTAAATGCTCCTGCTGACACTATTTATTTTGATTCATGCATATCTCTTATATCTTAATTTCCTGAAAATAAAAGCAAAAAAAATATAGGTTACATTAGCATGAAGGCATTTTTTTAGTGACCACTTAAATTAGAATAGGTGGTAGCAGTAAAGTATACCGGTTAAATATAACCAATATGTGCAACCCTTAATTTATTAGGGAAATAAACTATGGGCTTGTTACTGTTTTTAAACATAGTCCTACTAAATCTCAGATTAAGCAATCTCTTTTTCAAAATAAAAAAAGATGCATTAGAATTAGGAGAAAGACCTACATGTACCTACAGATAAATTCAGAAAAAAAATGGTGGGAGTTTAAAGTGGGAGGTTTAAACATTAAGTGTAGGCAGAAGTATCCATCTGTGCAATGAAAAGACCTGAGCAGTGTTTCATTCAGAGCTGTGCATTCATTTTCTGCTGTGTAACCCATCTTTAGATAAAAAAAGATAGAAATACTGACTCTAAACTGCTATCTTCACATGTCTCCAGATACAGTACTACTATCAGTGGTACTGGTATAATTTAAAATGAGATGTTTCTCACTTAGGAGAACTGCCCAGTAATGCTACTAGTATAATTACTGGAATAGGATGGGGCCAAGCTGTCATTACAAAAACTTCAACAAATATGAAAGTATCGTGGTGATACAGAGAAAGCAGTCAGCTGTGACTTAGCAGTCTGAGCAGCAGTAGGGATTTTCAGGTTTTGGGTCATATTTCCCCCATTCCATCCACAGAGTTTGATCATGCACCATCATATGAGAGGACATGGCTGTAGTGCCTCATAGCCCCTTGCCTGAGGCTTAGTTAAAGTCACAGTGGAAAGGATGTTTTTAATAAAACTTTGCAGTAAAGAAGATAATATAAATATACTTAGCAAAGTCTATTGAGTAAATATATAAAGACTTTCATTTCACAGAGTTTTAGAAAATTTAATATGCTTATCTCCTCCTGTTGCTGAAATCTGGAGCAAATCACCTGCTGAGTTCCACGGCATGTGAGCCAGCTCCAAAACAGGAACACTGCAAGTTGAAATGCACACAAATACAATTCTGAGTCTCTGCAGCCCCCTTACGTGTGCTTGTTCACTCCACTGATTGCATGCAAGAGGTGTTTGAAGGTGATCCATGTATAGATGCTATTCTGCATTCCATCATGTGTTGTCTCAGAAAGGTCAGCAACAGATCTGTACCCATACAGCAGTGTAAAGAAGAAAGAGCCAGACATAAAAGTGAAAAAGCATAAAAGAAAGGAGAGCAGTAATGAGCTAAATATGTGTCTTAACTTTGCTGTGGGCATGCACTCATTTTCTCTTGGCTTCCCATCCAGAAAAACCCACCTTGTGTCAAGTAACTGGCACAGGGGATGGTTTACAGATGGATCAGCCTTGGTGACTCTCATAGTTTATATTATCTGTCACACAGATGTTTCAGCTTGCATTTGCNGGAGTGTACCTGAGCTGATTACATGTAGTTAGCTTTAGTACCTTCTTGGTCATCATCATCCCCTTGAGAAACAACTGGAAAAGATTTATAGGTTTAGTCTGAGAAATTTTTCAGATGCTGCGTAATAAAAGGAGACTCTCCACATTATTTGAAGTAGTAAGGATTCCCCAGTTTAGGGCATGCCACCTGCAGCATGCAGGGTACTCATGCTGTGATTTGCCAGTTACTACAGTAATGAAGAGGGATTTTTTATTTGTTTCTTTTCAGTAAGCCATTAAACTCCCATTTCACCTCAAAAATGAAGGCTTAATGTGAGAAGAGCCAGACAGGCTTCCTCTGAGGAATTTGTTTCTCCACTGGTGTGAGGCATATGCATCAAAGCATCAACTGGAACTGTATAAATTTATCTTTCAACTCAGCTTGTTGACTTCATGGGATTTCCTAAATCCAGCTGCAGCTTCTTGATCACAGTTTACATGACAACCTGGCATTTTTCTATATGCATTAGCAAGCTGAATGAAACTGGATGGTCCATGGTTTGTGACAAAAAGAGACATCCTGAAGCCATCCATATACTCAGTAACTGAGTACGTAACACTAACTAAAACTCAGTTTGAAAGACATGATTGATGGTTGCAGGGAGGCAGCTGGGAAGAGGAAAGTATGTAAGAGTAATGGTAAAAGGTGTTTTTTCCCTCTCAGGATATTTGACTTCAATGATACAAAACAGTATTTACTTGAAATCAAGCAGGCCAGTTGAACAAATGATAATTACTCACTTGACCCTGCAACTTCTTACTCACATGTCTTGATTTGTGCCTCTTCCAACAAAGTGAGGATATCTTTCAGTTTAGGTTTTTGGACTACATTTGGAGTAGTTTGGATTGCATTGGCTTCATCTTAAATAGCAAAACACAAACTGCACATAATTGTAATGCTCAGGCATCCGGCACCTCCGCAGAGCTTTACAATAGCAGTTACCGGGCTAGAACTGGTGTTGCCTGGGTAGCTGTGTTAGATGATCATTCCTGGAACTGGGATACCTGTACGTTGCACCACAAGGGCTGTAGTCCTTCCAGTCATGGACAGACGAGGTTGTAGTATCCTTGTGCCACGGGACAGGGGACTGACACCAGCTCTTTGTCACTTCTCCTTTGTTGGTTTTCAGTGCCTTCATGCTTTAATTGATAGAGACATTTGTGTGAAAATTCTCTATTTTTTTTTGCTTATAACAAAATATTATAGCTTTATAGTTTGCTTATATCTTAGTGTTCCTTTATTATTTTGTGTTGTAGAAAATTAACTGTAAGATGGTATTTCTGCATTCATGTTTGAAGAAGATGAAGGAAGACTAATTTCTCTTGTTTACCAGCTGTAACAGATCTAACAGATGTGTCATGTTTTTCATTATCCTGCCTTATTTTTAGTTTATTATTATTATTATTGCATAGCACTCTATATACATGATATTTTCTACTGCAGAATTTTCTACTGGCCTTTTGCTTAGGGACTTTTGTTCTTTTTCTTTTTACATCAGTGTTTTGATGGTGCATGGCTACATGGGTTTGCTGTGGACACTTTAATTTCATCCGTGCCGATCTAGTACTTCTTGGTGTTTGGCATCAGTGAAAGGAGTCAGTACTTGTTCTCCTCTTCTCTTTCCAGATGCTCTCTAAGTCCATTGAGCAGCTCAAGCAGCCTGGCAGTCACCTGGAGGAAGCTGAAGAAGAGCTTCACGGAGATCACTCGATGCAGGAAGAGCAAGCTCCCGCCAGCGGTGCCAGCGTTAGGGCTGAGAGCAGCAGTGCTGGTGTGGATGACAGAATAGGACAGCAGGTGGGGGCTGTCAAAGTCAAAGAGGAGCCACTGGACAGTGATGAGGATGTTCAAACCCAGCAAATGGAATCTGGGGAGCAAGCTGCTTTTATGCAACAGGTAATAGGCAAAGATTTAGCTCCAGGATTTGTAATTAAGGTTATTATCTGAACATCACATACGTTTTCTAGGCTTTGATAAGCAACTGTGTTTTGATTCACTGAGCTAGCAAATCTTGATTTACCGTTCAAAGAATTTAACAAATGCAGAAGTGTTGTATGTACACTTGAAAACATAGTGAAGCTCATCCTTATGGCCACTAATTGAGAAAATATCTGTTGCAGTCAATTATTCTACATAAATCTTTGCATAATAGCTGATAGACATTGTATTAGCCCAGAGATACCTTACATCACTTAGTTCTAGTAAAAGAGAACTCGAATCACCTAGCCTGTTGAGATCAGCAATTGATGGAATTAGTTTCCAGACCTGATTGATGAAACATTTGTCTGATTTTGAATCCTCTGCTTTCAGCTGTCTGTATATATTGTATCATACTGTAGTCTTGAACACTGTTAATGTTAGGGTATTTTCTTCCCCAGTAGACAGGTACTGACTGCTATCTTAGTGGTCCCAGGCTGGTGTATAAAGTTTAATTTAGAGAAAAGTACAAAGTGGATATAAAGAGGCAAGGCAAGGCACTGTTTTAAAATTGCGTTGTTTTCTTTTTTGCACTGCTTGGTTAATTTTTCATTCTGTCTTATTTGATGATAATGTCCGCAGAGACATCCTTAAATGCAGCAGATGCGAGTACTGGTGAGAAGCAAAATGCAGCACTAGGTTCCAGTCAGTTATTAGGACGTTGCACGAGAAGCACAGAACTGTTATCGTTATCATCTGATATCAATCACTTGTTTGGTTTTTTTTAAATGGAGACTAATTGTACAATATCACATAACCTTTTCCATGGAGTCTCATGGACAAATCCTAAAATAACAGCTGTGCATAGAATGCCACCTTGACAAAAGGCAGGATCAGCTTGCCTGGGTGCTGTAGCCGGAGCTGAAAGGCGCAGCCGTGCGTGCAGCCCGCGAGCTGCATTCCCGCTCCATCCCTTACAGTCGGCAGAGCAAGGCTGGGTGCAGTGCAAGGCCCTGTTTATTTAAGTCAATACTTTGTCAGGTCCCTGCTGTTCTCCTGCAGAAAAGTGATTTTGGGAGGGAGGGCAGGAAATGCCTTATGGAAACAGGAAGCCCAAGTGATTCATGTGCTGAGGAATGCGGGGCAGGGGGGACGGGGCAGCGCTCCCTCTGTTTTTAAAGGCACTCTATGAATTGATTTATTGTCAAAGAAAATAACAAAGCGAGTAGGGAAATTGTTAAGGAAGCTTTCCAGTGAAACATTTCCTTCATATTCCCTTTTGATATGTTTACCTTGTTTTATAGGTTTACTTTTGTTAAGCTAGTTAAAGATTCATTGTATTAAGATCCCCTTTAATATGGATAATCCCAAACTGACCTGGACTCCTTGTCAGGTTTTTTTTTCTATCAAAAATATTTATATTTCTAAAGCTGAGGTATTTTAAGGTGCAGTATCCAGTTTCAAAAGAGATAGTTGTTTTGCCAAATGTAGAAATTGTTCTAAAATGTTATTAGCATGTGTTGTTTACATTATGTTCTAATATTATTCAATCTCTTCTAAAATGTTGCAACTTCTAAAGATACATTATCCTTTTTCCTAGAAGGTCTCCAAACAAATGACTAAATAGCTGCTGTTAACATGAAAGGCCTCAATAGATAGAAAAAGATTTAATTGAGAAAAACACAGGTGATTTTAATGTGCTTCGTATTTGAACAGAAATTTTTCTCCATCCTGGATGAAAAAAATTTCATTTACATTCAAAAAGTGAAGGCTATAAAAATGAAATTATGTGTGTTTCCCATTCTGTATATTTTTAGTTTTCTTTCAAGTCTGACTTTAGCCTCATCAAAAAGGGATAGTGCATCTTTTAAAATACATTTGTGGAGAAATCTGCAACTGAGAAGAATTTTGTACAATATCACTTCAAAGACACGTATTCACAGAAGACAAAAGATATTTTTATAATGTCATTCAGGTGAGAAACCCCAATATGTTAGTGTACTTTAATTTCAGAATCTTTCAAATTTGGATAAAATTAAAATAAGAAAAACTACCTGGAACCAGTGAAAAGGAAAACTGGGTTTAAACAACCACATTTCTAATTGATTATTGTCTCTTACATTTTAAATCTACTGTATTTATTATAATTTACACCCTTAAAGGTGATCTCTTGTTTTGTGTTGTAAATATATTCTGTTTGTATGTTCCCTTTTTTTGCCTTCTGATATAAGTCTCTTCCTTTCTCAAATAAAGTTTTTTTTTTAAAAGATCCCCTTCCAGATATTTGACTTTGTGTAAATTTGGTAGCTTAGTGGGTTTTTTTGCTTTGTATAATAACCAGATATGTTTGCTACACATTGTTGAAACAATTTAAACTTTCAGGAGCAAGGTTTTTTATTACACTATTCTTACAATAATTACACAAAGTCTTTCGTTTTGGTCTCTTGTTTTATCCTACATCAGCCATTATAAGTTTTAGTGAATGTGGAATAGTATTGATGCATGCTCATTTTCCCATCGTGGCATCTGTCTTGAACATGTGATCATACCACATAGGAAAGGTAAAAGTGAATCCCAGTTCCTCAGCTTCTAATTATCCAAAATTCATATGAACGGTAATAATTCCCATGACATTTCTACAACCTGCCTAGACCCCTGGTCTGAAAATGTGCTTGTGCTGACCACTTTGATATCCATCAAGACCTTTGCAAAACTAGAGTCCACCTGTAAATATGCTGGGGGAGAGGGAATCCATGAACTTGGCAGACTTTAAAGCAATTGCATGAGACAGTGAAGTCCCAACGTAGAGAAGTTCCATGAAGATGTTAAATACTTTGTGACATTTCCTGAACTTTGTTTAGGATCTACAGAGAGAAACAGCTTGTACTGCATAACAATCCCCGTTGCTACAGTACATGAATTATTACTATCAAAAGAGTTTGGAAAACTGTTGCATTCTACTCCTTATAATTGTTCTTTTCATTTCCAGATGCTCTAGGCTGCTTTAATTCTGGTATAACTTTAACTAAAATGAAATCTTATGTTTCAACAACATAAACATGCAAGAATAAATAGTTCTGTAAATCAAATTCAATTATTTTCACTGGTATAGCAGTAACGTAATGTTTCATCAGTAATACAACCCCCAAAAATAGATAAAAGGTCAAGTTTTAGGTGGGGAAAGCTTAAAACAAGCATTAACAGCATAACATTGTACTTCTTGCCTCATTGTTTATAGTATATTTAGAATCCTATGTCTTTAAGTAAATAATGCTTTCATAACAGGGATTTTATTGATTTTTCTTTTGTTTAAATACCTGTATTAGAATTAGAGGAGTAGCCATAAATGTTTTCAATTTACAACATTCCCGTGTTGGAGACCACACCTAGATTTTTTTCTAAATTATTTACCATGCATCAAAGCACCTATAATGACAGAAATAATTGTAACTTAGTACAATTCACAAGCCTTATTTTTTTTCCCAGGATGACATGCACCTCTTTTTTTTTTAACAGTAGGTATTTATTCTGTCCTGTTGTCCAAAAAATAAAGCCAGTATTGCTGATAGCTGCCAATTTAGAAGTAATTGCTAATAAATCAAGGAAAATCCTTCATAATATTTACATACTCAGACACGCATTACTGGTATGTAGATACTGTAACATTAGCCTTTTTTTCATCTTCTGGCATTAAGAGAATAGGATTAAAAGCTGAATGCCTCAGCAAAGCTGGAGCACTTCAGACACTACCACCACTCATTTGTGCACTATCTTCATTCCATCTTCATTATCATCAAGATCACTAAGACTTTCTCCATGTTACTTAAGCCAAGTATACCCTGTTTTTATCTTCACTGGAATTCTGAGGTAAAAATCTATAAACATTAGTCCCAAGCAGCAATCTAAAAGTGTTTACTTATTTCTTCCCCTTATGAACACTTTACAATTTGCAGCCAAAATTAGCTAAGCCGAGTTAATTTCCTTATTGTATTCTGTCCTGCTAGCAGCATGTCCTACTTATCCACTTAAGAAATGTTTGTTTGATTTTCATTTATTTGTTTAGTTTCTGATTTCCTTATGCAGTTCCCATCATCTGGGTGGTAACGGAGCTTCTGTACCTCATTTCTCTGTGGAAGAATATAGTTTAGAACACCATCTGCTGAATTACTGGTTAGGCAAACAGGAGAAGAGCATCCTGGATGAAATTATCTTCACTGGGCTAGAGCAATAATGCAAGTCATTTTTGTGGAATTTTACTGCTCTATTTGATAGACTTTGTGCTTTGCATTTGTTTGTTGTTTTTTTTTTTTTCTCTTCTAATTCAGCCTAATTTGGATTAAGATTTAAAGGTTAAAAATAGGATTAGCTCAAACTGCAAAGACAGCAGAATAGCTGGGTTCCTCAGTGATGCTCTCACTCATACACGCACCCTGGGACTGGCATGTCCCAGGTTCTGGCCCCCATTTGCTGAACTTGAGTGTCACACTCCTGCTTATTTTGATTGTGGCCCCATAACTCATCTAGCCGATACAGAACGACTTCCCCAGTTACCTGTGGGCACACACATCTGCTGCAGCCACCCTAGGATTATTTAAGCAGCAGCTGAGAGTTGAAAGGAGTCCCCTTAGTAACTTGAAATCATTCAGCAATGTGATTTGCTGTGGTACATGGGAGCCTTAGACTGGAGTTGTTTTGACAGACCAGATACTTACTTGTAAGTGATCTAGTGCCTTAATTAACCAAAGAAGGTGTTTTGAATGTGGCTGTGGAGTCTTTGTTGCATTTGTTTTACTTTCTTTTCCATAGCAGTCTTGAAGTAACTGTGTTGACTCCTAAAGGTACATAGCCTAGAAATATGAGGGAGATGGTTTGGAGGATATAATGTTAAAAGTATCCCTCAGTACACTTGATCCTTCCAGGATGGTTACAGCATTTTTGGCCTTGAGAAGTGCTGTGAAGGGCAGGATAAATGGAAATGTAAGTTTTGAACAATGTCAGACTTACGAATAAACCTGCCCTCCACTCTCCTCCCTCCTAAATTAGATTGCCACTGCAGTCTTAGCTCAATTCATCTCGTTTTTTGTAGGCTGCCTTAGCTGTTTCCTTTTACTTTGCAGCCAGTAAGAGACACTAGCCTTGCACCTTGCTGCCCTTCATCAAGTCTGAGACTGCACAGCCTCAGTATAACCCCTCTACAGCACAAGCTGGCTCTGTGATCTCTGCCATCAAACATAGTGTGGATGGAGCAAGGCGGTGGAGTGTGGTGTAGCTGGATTTGTTTTGTGAAAATTTTTCATTTATCTACATGCAGGGAAGCCTCTGAATATTTAGCCTGATTTTTCTCAGCCTTATTCTTATGGGCCTCTTCATTTCTATCAAGTTTCTAACTGTGGTCTTTAAAAACTATGTTACAGGAAGAATAATTATCTTTTTTAATGCTAATTCTACGTGAAAGTGCATAATAATGTGAGTAATTACAAGTAGTTATTCTTTCCCAAGTAATTATACTTTCCCATCTCCAGTTGGATTGAAAAATGATCCTTTTTTTTAAGAAAGCCTCAAATCTCTTAACCTTAATATTTGCCAATATTTATTAGTTATTAGTTATTAGTTATTAGTTATTATTTTTGTCTCCTACTGTAAACTTCCAGTTACAGAAGGCAATAACACTTATTGTATCATAAAACTAATTAACTGAATTGTCTGTCTGACCATGTAGCATTACAATATAACAAAATTATTTCATTTTATTGGTACCTGCATGGAATAATGTCGACACTGCTTTATTTTTAGATCCAAGAGATTTCATGCTTCTTTTCCTCCTTCAAATACTTAGGATATAGCACCTCGATACTTTGGTTGTTGCTCCCATTTAATCAGAGAAAGCAGAGTGTCGGGACACCACTGAGGCAACCCTGGGCAAAATTCCTTATTCAGGGCTGCATAAGTGGCGTGAATAAAAAGCCTCTAAGTCCAGATCCCAGTAATTATCACTGCACATTTTGACAGTTAGATGATACTACTTTAATACCTTTGGGCAATTTATCATTTCCTGTATCCTACAGCACAGAGTTTCATTAATATTGTCATTGAAGAGGATTATGTGTTCTTGGAAAGCCGCTTCTTTAAATGCTTCATTTTGGAAAGAATTCTGTTTTGACCTCTGCATGTCTTTCTTCCTGTTAGACAAGTTTTTGTTTTTCTCCTTCCTTAAAATATGAGAGTGAGTTAATGCACTCCTCTGTATATTGCTGGCTAAATCTTCATAAAGCTCCGTTGTTTAATGTCCTGGAAGTGCAGCTCAGCCCTAATGCCTTGAAGACATAGGTGCTCCAATGCAGAAAGCAGTGCATAATCTGTCTCCTCTCATGTCCTGGCCCGTGACCTTTGGATCCCCAGGAGAACAAGGAGATGTTTCTGTCCATACTGCCTGTATTTCCTCAGCAAAGGGGCTTGTGAAAATTACAGCTGTGAGACTGCAGCAATGCAGCAACGTCAAGGGCTTAAGAAGGCTTCGCTCAAGTTCTCTGTGAAGCAGCTAGTACAGCATGGAAGAGTCAGTCTCACACTCCTTCCTTAGTCTTTTCCTTTTGCTCCCATCAATAAGATCAGCGTGATAGTTTTTAGGTAGCTAGCCCACAGATTTTTAAAGCAGATCTCTGTTATTGAACAGACCCAGAAAGAGCACAGGGTAGAAGCACTGCTGGGAGACACTCTCCTGCTGTGTGCAGAGTGACAACTACTGAGATCAGCTGCTTCTAAAGCTTGTTCTCCTAGATCTTGCTCTACTGGAAATAAAAGCTGAAGAGTTACTACACATCAGAGACCATAATTCCATCACTCAGCTACCTGACTGCACACAGGGACAGGTGATGATCTGGTTTCCCTCATTTCTCAGCCATTTTGACACCTTGTCTTAAGGTATCAAAGGCACCCAAGCCCATCAGCCCATCTCTTGGCATCTTCCTTACTTTCTAGAGCTTCTTGGCTTTCACCATTTACCTAAGTTTGTAGAGGCCTTTTGTCATAGCTTCCCATAAGTTTCTGCATAGGTTTCAGTTTTCTGGAGCTACTGACTTTGTGCAGAGAGCTTCAAATCTCTTGTATTGTTTCTGACAGAAATGAAAATGGGAGTGCTGAATACAGGTGCCATCACCCCAGGTTCAGTCCAGGGACACCTGACATCCATAGGTCTGATTTGGCCCTTTCTGCAGGTAGTTGGGTCTCAGTAAGGATGCTAATTATTCAGTTAAAATATGCATAGCGTTACCCTTTGTGGTGTGTGAGTGATTTTTTTTCCATAACAATCTCCATCCCTTCTCAGGCAGGCTCTGAGAACACAAACAGAGGCAGCTCAGGACCAGCAAGAGAAAAGGAACCAGAAGCAAGATCTGTTCCCACAGCAAGAGGCTGAGAATGGGCATGGGGACTGTTACTTACCTGTGCTGATGGATAATGCACTAACCAGGCAGGCTCATTTCCCCAAGTCCATTGACTGCTTTCAAGTTATATGTCACTGTTAGAGTAGCTTGGACTCTCTTGTAAAAGAAGTAATCCTTTCTTTCACCTCTCTGGCCCTTTCCTTCCATCTTTTAATGAAAGAAAATGACTCAAAGCCCATTAAGTCATTTTAATTTTTGATTTCTTTTGGTGGCTTTCAAAATGCTTTCAGGCTACAAAATCAGTTGGCATGGAATGCCCTGGGTCAGTGAAGAGGCATTGGGTTCAGCCTGGTGGGATGCCATACCCACACAAGCACAGCATTTGTGAAGCTGCCGTTGTAAAGGTGAGATGCTGGTGGTCACAACTGAGAAACAGTTCCACAACACAGTTCCCTTTGTAATTTTGGTCATGAGTACCCAATCTTAGAGGCCTTGAGTGTGGATCATTTAAATCTGAAAGGATACTATGAACTCAGCTGGTCAGTGACAGAAGTCAGTGTTTGGCTCTCTATCTTACTGACATGGCCAACTGCATGTTTAATGTCATCACAAAAGGCTGTATATGAACTTATAGACAGGTACTTAGAATGGGTTAGGTACACTAGATAAAAAAAGTTTTGAAGCTCTTTCCCAGGATCAGGATTTTTACTAAGATCTTTTCTAAGCTGTCTTACCAGGATCAGCTCTACTGTGTCTATTGCATGATTACTTCAGCTAGTAATTAAGGAAATCACAAGTCAGGGCACTTAATGTTTGATGCATAGCAGCTTCCTATTCATGAAGTTCTGGTATTTCCTATTTTTTTTTCTTTCTTCTGCTTTAATACGTATTTTAAGTATTGAAAAGACTTTTCTGGTGAGAGGTTTATAAATAGAGGAGGGTTTGGCAACTTGGAAAGCAGGGACACAATTCCTCTGAGATCAGTTGCATTAAACCTGCAGAATCCTGTAAATGAAACAGAAATTGATGTCAAGAACGACCCATATGTGTGAATATATATA
>VZRR01007154.1:163051-265757 GCA_013398015.1 Oreocharis arfaki
ATATGTATGCATTTTGCTCTTCTGTGTTACTGTGTTACAAAGTTCATCCATTGAACTAAGAATTTGGGCTTAGGAAAACAAGGAGATATTAAGCCACGCAGCTGACCGCACATCAGAGATACTCTGCAAAAGGAGAAGCTGGAAAGTATTCTCACAACTTGACTCCAGAAATTAGAGACTAGACTTACTCCTCAGGCTCTGCCTTCTCCACAGATCTCTGTTACAGTGCTGTGGCATCAGCAGTGAACAACTGGCAGTCATTACTGCTGCTGTGCTCAATCCCTCTGTTGCATAGCTTCTGAGAAGTGCTGTGCTGGAGGAGGTCCTCAAGGCTTCCTCAAGCAGTTCTTTGGAACAAGGAATAAAAACTAGAACAGAAAAAAGGAAACTGTCCAAGCCCTTTGTTCTGAGTAGTTCACCAAGGGTGTCACCAAGGGCAAAAGTGGATTTCTTTAATGCTGGCAGAAGCCACTGGACTGGATTTCATGTGCTGCCATAGGTCTAGGTACAAGATAGCATTATAGGAGCAAAGAAATGCTACCGAGTTCTCTCTGTAGGGCTTATCTCCTCTATGCCACTGCAGCAGCTGTGGTGGTTCACAGGGACGGAGGCTCCTCACGGCATAAAGCTTGTGTGCCTGAAAGGGGTAATGCTGGAAAAGCACCAAAAGGTGAAAGGCAGAGCTGCAAAATCAGAACAGTTACACCCAAAGCTACCACAGTGTTTTTCCCCTTCAGTAATAAACTCGTACTCAGAAGCTTCCCCAGCCCCTTCTCCCCCCCATGCCTATCCCTATAGGTGTCCCCTGGTTTACCAGCCCAGAACTCTGGCAAGTTCTACAGATTTGTCCCATTTCTGACAATCAGGAGATGTAAGAGATCCTCTTGGGAAGGGCCATGAGCCTTTAGTTACCACTGCTTCACACATGTGCTTGGCCAAGCCCTGGTTGGCTTCTGGCAGGGAAGGTGCAGTGTCTGGAGGACAAAGGCCAGTTGTGGAGCAAGGGGAACAGATGGAGGGGTGTCCTCCTCGCTCGGGCACTGCTGTGGGATGGCATGGTGAGGGATGCTGAGGGGAGATAGAGGAGGTGAAGCAGCAGTAGTGGAACATCTTGCAGGCAGCTGGTAGTTGGGCTTGAGAGCCCTCCTTGTCTCAGAGAGCAGCTCTGTCCTCTCCTGAGAATGATGACATTACTTCAGCCAGAGACTCCAGATTTCTAACTGCTACAAAGTACTTTTTCCATTGTCCTTGTTCTCAGAAGAGAATGGTACAAGGGATTAACTTCTTTGCCTTTTCACTGACTGGTTTAACCCACTGTATAGAAAGTTCAGGTAAATAATTTAAGTTGAAGTGCACTGATCCTTTCTTCTGATAGAAGAGTTCTGAGAGAAAGGTTAAAAAAAAAGAGTGCTCTCAGCTACTACCAAAATGAGTTGTTAGTCTTTGCTGTCCTGTCATTTTTGTCTCCTTTATTTAGATTCACTGTTAAACACAAGTTTTCCTGATCAAACAACGGAGATTAGTTACTAAAGAAAGCATTCAAAGGAATAGAAGAAAAAAGTCTGAATTTCTAATTCTCTATATTGGCAACATCTTGAATCTCACGTAAATAACTTGAGAAATACCATAACTACTAAAGATTGAGCCAAGAATATCAATGTTTTATCATTTTACACTGCTTTTCAAAGATAAACTGACATTTCTTTTTCCAGCTGGAAGCTTTTATTTTGGTTTAATTGAATAGAATCAATTAATAAACTTAATACCATAGCTCAGTGGTGGATCTGAAATCAGAAACACTGAAGTTACCATTGTTTCATCTCTTCTGAGTCAAGGAGATAGATAAAGTGAAGATGGAATATCTAAAATGCTTATGAAATTATCCAATATATATTTCATCAGACACGGGTTAGTTACATTTTTAATTTACTTTCAATGGACATCTTTTCATGTGCTGAAGTGGTTTTCTCTGAATCCTTAATAATCTTCATGTTAAGAGCATTTTTCAGTCTTCAGCGTTTCTCCTTTGTAGGAAGTGTTCTTGTATGTCATATCCTAAAAATCCCAAGGACTGAGCATTTAAGTAAGTGTTCTCATTGATTAACAGCTTCTTCCAAACTGATTCGCAGCCTTTTCCCTATTGTACAAAATCATTACACAACAGAAATACCAGAGATTTGATTTGGCATCATCAACCACTGAAAGAGGAGTCGGAAATAGATTAGCAAGCGTTCTAGTTGATGTTAATAGTGTAGTGACAAGTAAATTCAAGGATGACAGATGATCCCACTGACTAGCAGTTCTTATGACTGTATGATGGCATGGATGAACGTTGGCTTTTCTAACAACTGGCCATGAAAACAAAGAAATTTGAGTTCATACTGCTGTGGAAAGTAGAACTGAAACAAAAATTCCTTTTTAACACATTCTTGGAGTGCCTAACTGTTGTAAAGACTGACAGGAATATGTTAGGATCTCAATGTGGAAGATAACCAAATTGTTTTTCTTCACTTTACTGGGAGGACTTTTTTTCCCCCCCTGATTTGGAGCATCAGCACTACCCTCCACTGTAAATCCAGTAACGTATCCAGAACGTTCACATGCTCAGGGCATTTTGAGCTGCACCTTTAATAATAAATAAATAAGGAATGAACTTGTTTGGCACTTTAGACCAATGACCAAAGCCAGAGAGCCTGTTGAATATGCTACTATATCCCCTTTATTTTTGTGGGCATCATGGATTTTTAGAATGGTTATACATTTCCCTAAACCAAAGTAATATAAAAGATTTACTGTTACAGTTTGTGTGTGGCCAGGCAATGGCATATGGAAAACATGTTTCCTGCTATTTAATTTAATTACTCTAATCACGTGCCAGCCCCAGGCATGTCATTCTGGACCTCTGAGGCTCTTTGTCTGTCAAAGAGATGGACAATATCTTGGCTTTGTTTAGTTGCTCTGCAGGCTGCAGATAAAACCACTGAAATACTGACTGTTTGTTTAACCAAAACTTTGCATTTTAACCATTTGGCTTTGATTTTTTGTTTTACAAGAAAAGATGACATTTTGGCCTTGGTGAGCTGAAAAGGAAATATTAGGGATATGAAGAAGAACTGTCACTTTCAGGGCTTAATAGATGAAAAAGAATACTCTAGCCTTCTGGTCAGAAATCAGCTTTGTTAGCAGAAACTTAAGACACACATCACTGTTATTTTAGAATTGCCTATTAGCAAGGGCAGCTGGAAAAGTCCTGTTTATAACTGCTCCTTTCTAATATGGTTAGCCCTTCATTCAACAGTTTCAGTAGATTTTTGTTTCTTTCATCTCAATAGATGAAACTGTTACGGGTGAAACTATGTAAGATTCCATAGCGAATACTTATACCAGTAATATTGCAGCCAGGTATAAGTTAGCTTTTATGTTAACACAATACAGTTATTTTTATATAAGAAATATTTGCAAATTACACCTTTAAGTCTTTTGACAAATATTGAAGAGCAGATACAGTACTCCATTCATATTATAAATCCCAAATCTACAGAGAAATTAATCACACTTAGCTTTAAGTATATGCTTAACACCACCACTTCCTTCACTTGTAATCAAGTACTCAGGACTACCTTTTCCTGCATCCAGAAGTGATACAAAAGAGTATTTAAGACTATATGAAGATATTATTTCTAAAAATCACGTTGTCAGAAGAGGATAGAATAAGAACCGTCTTTTAAACAAATTCCCTCTTATAAGGTATTACTAGACACAGAAAGACTGGCCTACTCTTATATGTTCAGAAACTGAATAATCTTCAGTTAGTATGTTTCAACAGTAAATGAATCCACCTTTTTATACGGTAGTGTGCCAGCATCCTGCCATAGTAGTTTTTGAACTGTATTATATGGAAGAGAATGGTCTATGAATATCCTCTGAGGAAGTCTGCATCATCAGAAGGAAGCATTGATGTGATGGCATGGGATTCAGAAAAGGAAAATGTCCATCTTAACAGTTTACTTTTTTCTGACATTTCAGTGTATGGTTCTCCAACTGGCTTTACTTTTCTCCATTTTCTAGCTGAATCAAAGAGATATAATAGGTAACACTTATTTCCTCTAAGGTGCAGAGTACAGCAATGCAAGAATTAAAAATGTTGTTTACTGTGTGCTGAATTACAGCTCCTGTCCCCTTTAGCTTTGAGCTAACCACTAGATGACACTACTTCCCACTTGCTTAACAGGTGTGGGCATATACTCCAGTCTCCCCATGTAACAGTTCATATATTTACATGCTTCTCGACCAAAGAACTTCAAAAAGAATGTTGTACAGGAATTGCCTTCACTATTATATATTTTGATGAATTTTGTGTAGATACACATAGATATTTAGGTGTGTGCATGAATGTGTACACAAGCAGTGCATGTGTCTTTGCATTTATAGAAAAAACATGTTATAACTCAGTGTGTGAGTCTTTAGGGTGTTGTAACTTAGCAAGTGTTGATGACAGCTCTGCTTAAAAGAAACCAGAGGAAGTCCAAGAAAAACTTAATAGGCTGGAGTTTGTGGAGAACATTCCCCTTATTCCCTATCTCCTCCCCTCCCCAAAAAAAGATACTGTATTGGCTTCAGTAGATTCTGGAAAGACTGGGCAGGGAGAAAAACATCACACTGGGGAGTCAGGCAAGAGTGTGCTGCACTATTCAAGTCCAAAAATGACAAACTGTGAGGAGGGGAGAGACAGAGAAGCACTGTCATGCATATCCACAAGGCACCGCCTGTTGCGGTTTTTGAATTAGGAAGAATGAACTTTCCAGAAGGATGTGTGGAAAGAATCCCACGTTTTTAAAAGCCTGATTTCCAGAAATCCAGAAGCTCCAGACTACTTGAAAGACAGATCCTCCAAAGTTACATTTATGCTTCTAAATTGCATGCATGAGAGCATGAGGATACGGAATTGGAGTATTAGCACCTTCAGATACATTTTTATTTGTGCCTGTGTCAGCGAGCATCTTGCTTTGTTAAGATTCATTTCAATGATTTGTAGCACATTTTCTCTATATATGCCATAACTCTAATACATATGTTGTGTGATATACTTAAAGATTATTTTAAATGGCTATATGAAAACTTGTATTCAAAATCAATTTGTCATCTGTTAGTGCGACAATGCACTACCCATAGTCAAATCAAGAGTAAGATTTACTTTTGGGGTTAATAATCTAAATTTGAAATATTATAAATCTTCTTCAATTTTCACCTATTTTAATCCTGATTTCTCACAGCTGTAGCAGTGTAGGTTGGCTACATCTTTATCTCCTTTCACATTAGCCATGTACTTCTGTACTCCTGTCGAAGGTGCCCTGGAAGCAGGGAAGGGGAGACTCCTTGCCTTGGGAGGATGCTCTTCTCCATTTCTATTTCACATTCGATCACAACTTATTTTTTTAGCATTATTTCTTCTGTTTTAAGAAGAACTAAGCAGTTCTTCTTAAAGAACTGCTAGTAAAGTGTAATAAAGTTTTAGTGTCAGATGAAGTCTATTTAGTGTCTATCTAGCACTAGATCAGTGAGGAAGGTATTTTTGCTAATAAGCTATTTTTGTTATATCAAGTATATTTCTTAAGAGACAGAAGTGAAATTGCTGATTTGTGGGATTTCAAGAAATTCCATGGCCTTAACAGGGTCAGTTTTGCTGTCTCCATGCAACAGTTCAGTTAATGTAATGTTTCCTGTAGTTCTTGTTGAATGTTTGAGAATTGTATTTACAAATAAAACCACTCCCACTCACAAGTAATTTCTTCCAGTTTACAACAGTGCAAGTCTGTTCTCCCTATAAAAGAGCAATAATATACCATAAACGCAGCACCATATTTGCAGAATTATGTTTTTAAGTAATTTGTTGACCAAAAAGAGATATGTTTATCTGTTTGCAGCCAACAACCTAACTAGATCCATGTAAGAACTGAGATTTTCTCCGCAGTTTAAGGGTGCTCAAGCCCACAGAAACAACAATGGCTGGAATCAAGGCTACCTAAATTGCAACCATAAGCAAAGTAATCAAAATCAAAGATGTAGTTTTATCCTGTACATGTGCTATTTGGACAGGTTAATTTATTGGGGATTATGGATCTGAGGAGAAAATATCACTAATTTTAAACATAAAATAAGAGAAAGGCTGAGAAGTAAGATGTTAGCCAAAGGTTTTGCTTGTTTATTAAAATCCTGTCTTGCACTAATCTAAACAAGTGTGATTACTTTTTCAGACTTTGATTTCCTCTGCAAATCTGGTGCTTTTTCATTCAGTTTAGACAGGACATTTATGTGAATTGTTTCTTTCTCACCAATTTCCTACAGTTTCTTAAATTTTTCAGTGAACAATTTTGAGCAAAGCCTGCTTAGGAAGGGAAAAAATTCTCCGCTATATTTTTGGCTGAGCGTGATCTCCAGGAAGTTTAGCTAGAGCATACAAAAGCAGGCAAGACGAGAAAGCAGCTTATCTTCAGACTAGAATCTGGAGCTTGCTGCAGTAAAAACACCCTGTTGATGATATGCTGCCTGAGTAGGGACAAGTTCCCTGCTCAGTCTGATTATAAAAGCACACGGTGTGAACTTTTGCATTGCTTTTGAAGGCAGAGAGATAAAAAAGTTGTTTCAAGGCACCTTTGTTCTCTCCTGACATGGCTTTAAGTTATAGTGACCCAAAAAATGCAGTACTGTGGGGCTAATGTCTTCCCTTTCTCAGGGCTGGGAGACTTAGGAGGAAAGCAGTTTGGTAATACCTGCTATGCTTGTGGAAAAGAAATTATGATTTAATGATGTTTCACTCTTGCCCTGTAGCAAAGGAATTCTTGTTAGCTGGATCTGACATGGAGCAGGAAAAAAACACCTTGCCTTAAGTAACTAGAAAGGCAGCAAAGTACAAAGTATGCGAGTAATCAAATGGATGTGAGCCAGATTCAGAAAGTGGAAAGTAACCTATGCAGCTTTGCACTGCCCTGGAAACCAGGTATTAATAAAGTCCTCCCTCTTCTCTCACTCACATGTATGACTGAGGGAGTAGGAGCAGTGCAAATGGTGGTGGAGACGAACAGCCAAATACACCTTTGTTGTGAAGCTGACTTCTTGTCTGCAAGGACACTTGCGTGCCTTTTGACAGCTGCTGTGAAAGTTCTGGCCACATAATCCAAAGTCACTGCATTTAGATTATCATTTTAACTGTCTTGCTGAAACTTTTGCTTCTGTACTAAACTAGGATTTGGATTAGAACAATCTACCATGTTACAGACTTCATCACACTCTCAACTCTAATGTACACTATGGCACAATGCTGTTCAAAACATGTTTTAAACTGAGCATATACCAGTGAAGTAGAAGCCAGTTTTATTTTCAATACGGAGAAAAAAAAAGAAGGTACCTTTCTGTGCATAGGTCTTCAGGCAGTTTATAGCAAGGAGTTGTTAGAAGGAGTTACTACTTCCCCCCACCTTCAATAGTATCAAGAATTCCTTCCTCTTTTGAAGACAACACTATCCAGGATTAAAGAAACTCTATGACAATTCAGTGAGATTTTGTTCTCAATAGATATTAATTTTGTCTGGCATTTTCAAATCGACTTTTTACCTAAGACAGCAATGGTGAGGTTCTTCCTCTACACAGAACCATGTGGTGATGTTTCCTGCAATGGTAAGGCATGTTTCTTAGCTCACCAGGAATGTCAAAGACCACACAGGAAAAACAAACAAACAAAACCATGAAAAAACCCTAAACCAACACCAACAAATTATCAAGAAAGAAAAAAAAGCAAAGATACAGAAACAGAAAAAATCATCAGCAGATACAAGAAAGAAATGGCTTCAAGCTTGCTAGAGGGAAACTTCTGAATGTTGAAAAATAAAAGATGGAGCTACATGCAACTATTTCTGTGAAATGTGTTACACCTACAGCCCAACCCCTTTCTAGCAGTTGCTCATTTTACTAAGATCGTTGTAATAGCTGGTTTTATGCACTTGAGGTAGCGAGAAGTGTCCAAGGCAAAGGATTTATAGTTTGCTCTGGGTATAATGGTATGAGAGGAACTGCCTGCCAAAAGGGACTGTGATTTGAAGAGGGCGCCTTTGGTTTGGTAGGTGGTGTATTTCTTCTGTGGCTGGAGTTCACTAGACAAGTTGTTTGATGCACTGGCCAACGATAACTATCTTGGGAGAGGGAGAAACCCAAATCCTCCAAGTTTCAAGGAGAGTGCAGAATGAAGTATTTGGGTATGTGGAAAAAAAAAAGAGATGACAAACTCCATGGCAACGTAAAGTAGATCAATTCTTGGGGCACTTTGTGGTCTATCACTTAAAAAAATAAGATTTATTGACCCCCAAATCATGGTAATTTTTAGTATTAAATGGACCTCTTTTGAAGACTAAGCTGCTTGAGAACAGGAGACAGTAGTTTTGGAATGGAGCCCTCAGCCTTAGAAATAACACTGCTGGTTTGGCTCTGCTTCCAATATTGTTGCCTAGTTTTAAAGCTTTTCAGCAGGACTTCTCTCTAGTCTGGTGACCAGCATGAATCACTGTGGAGCAGATTAACACAGTGTTTTCCCAAGTGCCTAATCTCGTTTTAAGATCAGAATACAAACAGCAGCAAAGCATCCTTAAAACCCACGGAGTCCTAGAAGCAAGCCTCCAGTTCAGCCCCAGTCGACATTCACATTACCTCGGGCTCCATAGCTTCACTTGGACTATCCAGAATTCTTGGAAAGTTCTGACATTTCTGCCTTGACCTAAAGCGTTACCTTTGCATGCTGAGTGCGGCTCTTGGCTTGCCTGTGAGAGTGGTGTTATATGTATAACATCTTATCCTCTAAATCCCGCCTGCTGAGTGGATTCTTCCTTTCAAGCTCGCGTTTTATTGCTAAAGGGAGAGTTTTGGAGGAGCTGTGTCTCTATTCCATCTCTTTTGCTTCATGTTTTTTTCTGCTATTTTAACACTCCTGAAATCAAGGAAGAGCTTTGCACTTTTGAACCAGCGTCAGTTCTTCCAAGAGGCAAAGGCTGAGAGACACTGATGGAAAGTTTGCTAAACAGTTTGCATACCTCTACAAGGAGACCAGGCTAGGCAAATGCAGATTAAGGTCTTTTCAAGTTAACCAGAAAATTATCTTCCTGTTGCTGGATTTCGCATTTTTGACACCAAGAGGTTAATCAATATAATTTAAACAGACAAACAAAATGTATGGCCCATGTATGAAGATTAGGAGATATAAAAAGAATTAGGAACTATAGCAATAAGTGATTTGAAATCACTGATGCTGAAGAGAATGTGTGCAAAAAGGTAAACGATGTGGCAGGGAACAATAAAGCATATGTAGATATGAAGAAATTAGGCATTAGGCGTGCTTCAACCCAGTGCACACATTGACCATCACAACAGACAGGAACCTCTGTGAAGTAAATATAAGTAAAACCACTAAAATGCTTTAAGCCTTTATTTTGAAGGCACCTACTTGCCTGTAAGTGTGTGGGTCACTTCCTCTGAGGTCCATGCAGGTGATGCAAATGCATTCTCTGCAATCTAACGAAAACATTTTTTTGTTTACTTCAGTATGCAAAAACAACAACAAAAGAGTTCATGTGTGAGAGGAGCCTCTATAACTGATGGTGGGGACAGCAGGCCCATAGACTGAAGTAGGAGATGTGTCATTATCCCAAAGGTACTTTATAGACTGAGGATTATTATAAAGTTCTTTGTGTATTAAAGGTTGATAGATTTGTATAAACAAGAAGCAACAGCACTAAAATTTGTATGTAAAATTCTTATCCTTCTGTAACAAAAGAATGAAGTGAGGGTTCCTTAAATACATATAATACAAAAAATTACCAACAGTATTTTGAATATATTATAAATTAAATTGAGCACACATTTTTTGCATGTCACCCCACTGCCTTTTCTAATGCTACAGTTAGGTCAGAACTAAAAAAAATACAGGGACTGTAGTAAGTACCACAATATAAAATTATATGTTGATTTTTCCATGGGCTATTAATATCTTGTTACTGTGAGACTGTACTGGTTGGTGGTTTCTGGCTTAGTGGTGTTTGGCTTGTAGGTAAAGGAGAAAAGGAAAAAAAAAAATAGAACAAGACCACCTCTGACATGAATACTGACCTCCAACTGCTATTTTATGTAACTTATTTTTAGTTATTTCCACATTTTTACATTTAATAGAAATTAAATAGCACTATATTTTCTTAGTCTGTACACATTTTTGTGCATGTTCAAAATAATATGTGTGGAAATACTTTTTTCTTGCTTACAAGTTTCACTAGTATCAAGACCAACTTCTGGATCCCGGTTGGAATTCCAAGGGACATTCCAGTGGGCAATAGAGTAGAAGATGTAGAATTGCTGGTAAGGGGGAAGAAAAGATTTTTCTCTCACAATCAGTCACAGGGGAGTGTGAAAAAAGTAGCGTAGGAGTGGTGCCTAATGTTTTCTCCTAAGGCAATGCCTCTCAGACATTCCGAACACACAGTCATAATCCAACCTGCTTTCCTTTCGCCCTTTTTCTGAAATAATTGAATTCCTAGATATCTAACAACAAAATGTTGAAGAAATTCCATTTTTATCTTTAAGACAAACCCAGATTTCCCTTTGAATGGGAAATGACTCAGAATTAGGAGGCTGAAAATGTTACCACATAGCTTGTAAAGGTTAGTGGTATTTAGTTATTGATATAAAAACCTTGGTGAGGGACTGCATTTATAGGGGGTTGCTAATAGAATACAGAACCTTTCGCCTTTGGGTCACTGGATCAAATCTGTCTCTCGTGGATAGTGACCAAAGTTCGCTACATTTTTAGTTTTCAGTGCCCTATATAAATTATATATGTAGAAACTAGAGATGGAAAAGATTTGCTACAGCTTGCAGCCTATCCCCCTGCCAGTAAAGAACTGTTCTCTCTAATGTATTTCCCTATTACAGATTTTCCAGTTCCTAGTTGGTCCTGTCCACCCTGCAGAGTAAAGCAGCTGGTATTAATTGATACCTGAGTTTAACTGGGTCCTGGTGAACTCCCCACTCTGGCACTGCAGCTGCAGGAGGAATTTGGCAAATGCCCCTCTGCTACCTGCCTCCACGGGAGCACTGAGTGGGCAGCAGCCCAGGGAGTTCCCATATTCCCTCGCTGCTGCCTGGCATAGGGGAAGCAAGCAAAAGTCTCAGCTCCTTCCCACCCTGTGCAAAATACCTTAAAATACAGGAGGATTACTGAATCTCATTTTCACTGCCTCACTTATCCCCCTTTAAAGCCCTACCAGTGTCCCTTCCATAACTAAACAGCTGGTCATAGTTCTAAATTGTCAGGCTGATGGATTAGTTAAGGTAGCTAAAGGGAAGGTCAGATATTAGTTCAGGCACTGATATGGACTAAAATTCTCCCAAAGTTTGGAAGAAATGTGGAAGCTTGAGTAGGGCTTCTTTTGGATTTAAATGAAAAGGTTTGAACCCTATTATCTTTTACAGCTTCCATTTGCAAGTGATTAACTATGTTGCAGAATGCCCATTATGAAGTGCTAGGGACTGGGTACTGACAATATTAAGGTTAGTCTTGTAGAGTATTTCATATCTACTGCTGGCTGTAGTGCTATAGATGCACATAGTCTCTGAAGGCTTAAAAAATACAACAAAAAACACACTACGAAAAAAACCCAAACCAACAAACAAAAAACCCCAAAAACCCCAGTACAGTGACCCATTCCAAAGCAAAATAGACATGTAATAATTAAAGCAGTTTTCATTGTCTAGAAAAGAGTCTAAATGGGCTTACTTTGGGCTACTTTAACTTGCCCACCACTGAGTGCCTCAAGGTGCAAGTTGCAGCACTGAGACAGTTAGAATTTAAGTGGGATTTCCTCAGCACTTCTAATTTTGGCCATATGTGCCTGTCCCACAAACTTTATAATCCAATGCTTCCTGGTAAAATTCTAGTAGTATAACTGCAGCCTTCAAAGTATCAGAGTATTTTTAGAAAGAAAGCTGAACTTTGTTGCTGTTGCTCCCTCGGTGCCCCAAAGCCTGAAATGCCAGCAAGGGTGACGTGTTGGAGCTGCCCCCGCACCCTTATGTGCTGCTGCTGGCAGGTGCTGCTGGAGCTGGAGGAGCAGAGCTTGCTCCTGCTGCATGGCCACAGCTCAGGACTCCCAAGTACCCCATAAAACACCAGTTTCTCCATTCACAGTGCAGCTAACAACTGCTGTGTTACCAGAGTTATTTCTGATATTCACAGTGCCAAAGTTTCAGCTGTTGAAAAATTCAAGTGATCGTAAAGGAAGCTCCTTTGGGGTTCAGAAAGTTTACCATCAGGTGGTTTGAAAGAGAAGAATTTAAAACAAAAGAACACCAAACAAGTAGTACCACAAAAATGGCAGTGAATCTACAAAAGGGACACTCCACACTTTTTTTCCGAGGTAAAAAAACTCCACAACCCCGTGTTGTGAAATGTCTTCTTAAAGACAGATTTAGAGAATGAAATTGAAGGTTATAAACTTGTAGCCAACAAAAGCAAGAAAGGCTGGAATGTTGGTAACCAATTGCAAGCACAGGATCCAAGCAAAACATCTTGAATTGCTGGTAACTGTAATAAATTACAGTTTTCACTTTTGTATTCTGCAAGTGAAAACAGCAGTAAGTCAAGCTTGAGAGAGAGAAAGTAAAGGATGACCTTTTTAATTCACCCACACCCATTACAAGTAGAGGAACTGCAACATGGAGCAGTGAGAGATGCAAATACAACACCCATCATTATGTGAAGGGACAGATTCTGCCCCCATAAAATGGGGTTCCTGTGTTGCTGAAGAGTTAATTGTCAGGTAGCAGTAGATGAAAGCCAAACCAGGCTCTGGGATGGTCTGCTGTGGTGGCTGTTATCTCATTTTCTTCCACGGATTAATTTTCCCCTCTTTAACTTTAATTAGATAAAAGTCTAGGGGCGGGAGGTGGCCCTGGAGTGCTCAAAGGGCAAGAAATGGTCAAGAGCTGTTTTCTCTCAAACTTTGATTAGCCTATTTGATAAGTGATACTAAGCACCCCAATTGGTTAATGAATGAGGGGTTCCCATGAGGTAAGTAGCTGGGAAATTTAGCCTCCCCCACAAGGATGGCGAGTATGTAAACTTCTGTCCCTCAGTTAGGTGCCTACCGTGGTTAGGAGTAAGGGTGATTTATATCCTATCTGGGTCCTGGAGTGTATCTACATTGATTGACTCCCTTGATCTTGACATCAGTCACTTGGGCTTTCAGAAAAAGGGGGAACATAGGAGATAATGAAAGCTACATTAAAGAAGACCTTAACATTTATGTAAACGTTATTCTATCTTCAAAGGCAGAACTATCTTTCAACAGAAAGGAGATTTATTTTCTACTTGAAAATATTAGAAAGTGGCAATATATTTAATATCAAACCGCTAACATTGGTGCTGGTCTCAGCCTTTAGGCTTTGTCTCTTATTTCTTGACTACACTGCATTATAGTTCAACGTTTTACTGCAAGTACCAATGCAGACACACTAATGACTTGTGCAAAGATACACCGTCCTCTCACAGTCGGGAGAAGAGGGAAGGGGAGAGAGAGAAAGACAAAATTAAGAGTTTGAAAAATAGAAGCAGAAGTGTAGAGCAAACCATTTAGAAAACTCATATGTTACTTTGTATTAAATGTGGGGCTTAGTACAGGCAAATTCATGGCATTATAAACCAGAAAGATTTAAACATTTAAATAAAACTAAAATGCACCTCTCAAGTGCTCCCCTAGGGAATATCACCTAAATAGTAAGATTTTCCTGTCTGGTTGCCAGCCTCCCCTTGTCCTGGAGAAGAGGTGGCAGATTTGGGGCGTGCTGAGGCCAGAAGGGAGCCTGGCAGGAGCTGGCAGTGTCCTTTCTCCATTGAGAGGGTCATCTACCAGGCAGCTGCAGCACAAATGTCATATAAAAGACTATTTTCAATGATGCTGAGCAGAAAGGTAGTTTGTATAATTCAGAAGCAGGGCCACATTATCACCATGGAAGGCTGAGAAAGTGCACAGACCCTTCTGGGTAAACATTTCTAACTCTACTGCAGACTACCAAGATACTCACGACATCAGGAGGGCAGCAGGGAAAGTGAATGAGAAACTGTTATTCAGTAAATCCTGCAATACTAGATTTGGGAGCTTTTGCTGAAATTATGAGGAGATCAGTTTTAACTAGGCAAGATTTTGGTGTGGGTTTTTTAAGCTTTTTTGTTTGTTTACTTGGTTGGGTTTTTTTGGTTTGTTTTTGTTTGTTTTGTTTGTTGGTTTGGTTTTTTTGGTAGGTTGGTTTTTGGGTTTTTTTCCTTTGCACCATGAGTAGTGAAATTCTGAAATTTTTGCCATGAAAGATTTGAGAATGAGCAGTACAAAACAGGATTAGACATGAGTCATGGACAACAGGGTCATAAGCAGATATTAAAGGAAAGAGAGAGGGATGTGCCTCTAACATCTACGGTGTAGAAATTCCGGGTGCTGTGAGGGTACGAGGGGAATAAATTAGAAAGAGTAGCAATGCTCATATACTGTCACTAAATAGCATCTCCTCTTGTCTGAGACAGTATTGGCCATGATAAACTGGCCTAATGCAGTAAGTCATTTCTTATGTTCTTATCATCATAAATCTGTTTTGGCTCATCTAGTCCTTCAGTCGTAGCCAAGCTTAGATTCTTCTATTAAATTTGTGTACTAGTTTTCTGTCTAGCTTTAGGGCAAAACACATTTCTGTTTTCTTTTCTTTGAGCCATGCATTATCTTTGTCAACCAAATAGTCAACAACACAAGCCTTTTACCTTTTTAGCTATGGGTCCCAAGAAGCTTCAAATCTATCTTCACAACATGCAAAATACACTAGTTGTATTCCTGAGTAAAATACTGTTGTTAAAGACAGCCTAAAAGTGCAATAAAGTGGTAACTTACAAATTAAAGAGATAAGAGAATTTATAGCCCAGCATGATCTTAGTAAATATGCCAAGAATTAGGACTAGTATGTAAGTCTGAGTAATTAAGGGAAAAAAATTTATCTGTGGGAAGTTTTTGTATTAACTAGTATGTTTTTAGGCAGAGGGCATGCAAATAAAGTCTTAGTTGCTAAGTCCTCTCTGTGATGTTTGGTAACCAGCAGACATAAGACATAACATTTGCATTCTAAATGGAATATGATCCTTTGTCTGGGAGAACTGGTCATTAATATGTAACCTGCAGAGCTGGGATATTTCTGTAGTAGTAATTTCTTTGCAGTGAAAACATTAGCACAAAAAAAATATATAGCGAGGTGAGAAGGAAGAGGAAGTTTTCTTTCACTCAAACACAGAAATGTAGAATTACAAAATCTGAGTGAAAAACTTTATTTTATCAGTGATAAGAGGTCATGGAATGGGAACTATGCTGATCAAGAAAAGCAAGAAAGTATGGTCTTCACAATCTTATCATCCATATATTTTATTCAGATAAAGGAAAATGAAAGGGCTGGTGTCTTGCCTAATCCAAAATGATTAAAACACCTGGTCAGAACAAGGTAGCAGGAAGTACAAATTGCTTCTTGGACAGTATTTCTGGACAGATAACATCTATTGAGTGATACCTGTAGCATTATGCTTGTTCTACTATATTCCTTCACACTTTTTTTTTCTGCAGAACTCAAACAAAGCTTTTCTAACCTCTCACCTAAAAGCACCTTTAAAAAAATAAATCTAAGAATCAAAGCACAGTCAAGACGGCAGGAGAAACCCCGTGCAAGGAGCTGTTGAGGCGTCTCTTCTGTGTTAAGGGGGTTGAGCTGTACTTTACTTTGAGGTTTCAGCACTCCCACTTCCTCAGTCTTAAATAAACAGTACTTTCTGGCAAATCAAAGAAAACCACACCTGACTTTACATTCATACCTGTGACTTCCTCAGGTCCACAGCATTATTCTGAGAGAATAGAGAATCCACAATGGATTTGCTGGCTTATTCTTACAGAAATAAACAAGCATGACTCCTGTACTGGAGCTGCTGAGCTGAGAGATAGTATCTGGGCAGACATTACCAGCCTCTAGATCAGATTTTGGACTCTTCGCTTAGTGACCAAAAGTCTGGACTCCTAAATTACAGTCCCAAAGACTCTTAATTTCTTGCTACAGGGCAAGCAAATCCCTGTCACCAGCCATCAGGACATCCACTGGGCAAACAGCCCAGCTAAGCAAACAGTTTGGCTTAACATACACACAAGCCCACAGCATTAGATGAGAACCACACATGTGCATAAAGTCTGCTCTAGATGAAAATGCTTACACAAAACTGTGTTCATGCTTTGTCAGGGTGTAGCAAGTAATCAAGGTGATAAATCATCTCTGTTTCTCCACCCATCCTCCCCCAGCTGCACAGTGACTAAATACCTCTATCAACCAAGCTTTAAGTCAAATCAAGCTTTTAAAAATTCCTCTCTCTTAATGCTCTAATATGCATGGGTTCACAAAATTAAATTATAAAATTTTTATCTGTTTGGGATCAGCCCTGTTTCCTCCTCCTTGTGTTTGCTTTCCTTCAGTAGCTGACATCAAAATGTTTTCTGGAATGCTGAGACTAAATAAGTTATGCTTAACTCAATATCTAATATAAATAGCCCTGGGGAAGCTCCAGCAGCACAATCATAAAAGCTACAGTTTCTTTTAATAGCTTGCCACACTTTGCTGATATAGTATTTCTCTAATCACCAATCTTTACGTGCCTTCCTGACCTTGGAGCTCTCTGTCCAAATGACTTTGTTGTATCAAAGGCTTGTGTCATTGGAAGAGTGAATGGCTTTCATTTTTCTCCCTGAAACTTCCGGTTCCTGGCATCTGCAAAGAATTATTCCAAGCAGTGTTTTGCTGCCTTGCGGCCACTGCCCTGTAGTGGCCTGACTGATGGAAGTGACTTTTCCCAAAAAGGTTAGCGATTGTGGCCGGTGGCGGGCGGGCGCTGCAGTTGGTGCACAACCAGCCCTGCTTTCTCAGCTGATTTCGTCTGACCATTGGGCTGCCACAATCACATATTACAGCAATTCATTTCTGGGCATTTTGGGAGGAATTGAATAAATAGGGTATATTGTGTTTTACAGTGGACTAGGGCAATAAACAAAAGCCTTCCAAAATAACCACAGATTTCAAAAGCCTTCATATTACAACAAAGGCAATCTAAATTTAAAAGCTTTTATAGAAGTAATCGTTGCATAGCGACATAGGGCATCAGGGTTTTCTCAACTGAACCTCATACTGTATGAATACCCAAAACCCACAGTTGTGGCGCTCTGACTATTTCCAGGTGATGAGAATGTCGGTGCCTGGATCCAGAGTCTGAGTTATGATTTGTCTTTTTAAAACTGGGTTCTTGTTCTCTCTAGACCTCTCTCATCTAATTTCACTTCTCACTTTTTCTCCTTTTGCTCTGGTTCTTTATATTTACCTTTTTTTAGTTTTTTTCAATGTGAAATGTAACCGGACCTATATGAGTAATTACTATGCTGAAACAAACTAAATAGAACTCAGTTTTTTCCTTTTAATTTTTTTGGGGGGTGGTGGGGGCAAGAAGGGGTGTTAGGAAGAGGATTTTTCAGGTAGGTTTTTATTAAGTATTATGTGCCTTAACTCCACAACTGCAGTCAAGCATCCTCAGTGTTAAACACTGAACTGTCACATTGCAAAAGACAAACTGCTTGAAAGCTCCATAGTTAGGAGAGATAAAGCCAGGAAGAGATAAGGTGACACAAAAGCTCAGAGGCATTAGAAGACTGGTGTAAGCTCATACAGCCGATCAGTAACAGATAAAATTTGAAAATCCTGCTTTTTCTTCTAAGAGACAAGATTAAGACAGCATTCCTCAGAGACGGATTATGTATTTCAATTACTTAAATTAAATTTTAATGCAAAGAATGAAAACAAAACATCTTCAGAGATCCAAATCCTCCCAAAGCAACCTGACTTGACCCAAACCTCTCTCGGGACTTTCAGCCCCTGGTGCAGCTCTTTGGGCAGCATGGCCCTGTAACCCTTCTTAAATGAAAAGGAGAGGCTCTCACACCCCCTCTACCCCTGGGGAGAAAAGAGCCACTAGGGACACAAACATTTCACAGCTGAAAGGAGCCAGCCATGGACCCCTGCGCAGGGCTTTTCATTCCCTTCTTTCTCATTAAGATACAAACACTAGGTGAGACAACTGACACCTCTTGTTTAGGCACCAAGTATGTGCCTTGGTCACCCCAAGCTCCCTCCATGGGAACGCACTGCCTGCAACAGCGCTGACAGTCTGTATTCCCTCTCCTGGCCAGGGTTATGTAGGCAATAATAGATGCCTGTGATGTTGTCATGCTTCAATTTCAGCTGGCGACTAACTACCACGCAGCACTATCACTTGCTCAGTCCTTCCCAGTTGGATGGTGGGGGGAGAATCAGGGAAGAAAAAGTAAAACTATTGGGTTGAAATTAGAAAAGTTTAGTAAGTGAAAGAAACTAAAATATAATGATAAGTAGCTGTTGCCTCAGGTATTCCCACAGTCTTCTTTCGTTAAGATTCAATGGGCCTAAAATCTCAACGCCTTCAGATGGCAGCTACTCATAAATTAGTGCTGTGTTTTCCTTCCTGCCACATGAAGTTGGAGTGTATTACTTACATTGTAACAAGATGGATTTTGCTCTTAGCAATCACTGCACAAGTAACTAAACTTTGTTTTCAA
Organism: Oreocharis arfaki; assembly: GCA_013398015.1. NCBI lineage: Eukaryota > Metazoa > Chordata > Aves > Passeriformes > Paramythiidae > Oreocharis > Oreocharis arfaki. Next base: position 181,789 of record VZRR01007154.1, read on the forward strand.
AAGAGTTTTGGCCATATTAACTTGGGTAACTTTATATAACACTTTTTGTACTGAAATATGTTGAATCTCTCATTATTATAGGTATTAGCCCAGAAATATATCCAGCTCTGAAAGGGACCTCAGTAACTGGTTACTGTCACACACACACAAAAGGCTGGAGACTAAATGAGGTAGAATATGCTTCCACCTGAAGTTATATCGAATCCAAGTTTTCAAAGCATTTTTTGGGATTTGTGTCCGGAGCAACTCCTGGATGTACCTAAAATCAGAATTCTCCAGCTAATTAACAACTTTATAGAAAATTTACTGGAAGTCTTGCAACTTCTTTTTTTCTTCTCCCAGAAGGAATGACACCCAGGAACTTCTTAAGGGTATAATACATAGGGTGTATTGTATTACAACATTGGAGAATATTGCTCTATGAAAGAAACAGTCATCAGGGCTGGTCATAGCTTAGATTGATGCCTCACAATGCATTTGAGGAAAACGGAAAACAATCCTGTCTGTTATTTCCAACTGTACAGTTAAAGTCTTTTAAGTTCTCCATAGACTGACTAAAAATAAGAAAAGGAGACCAGGTAGCAGCTGTCAGATTCTTATGAATTAAATTATATCCATATGTATAGCACATTTCAATGTCCAAAGAGCCACTTGGATACGTGAATCTGAACTTTTATGAAGAAAACCAGAGATATTTCTAAACTTGTCAGTAAAATTCAAAAGCTCAGCCCTAATCTCACATATTTTCCCCCATTTTGAATGTCACTATTGTTTAATTGCTCTCATTACCTTTTTGTACCAAGAGTAGCAAAGAGGAACCCCAAAACCCACAGTCAAAGGAGGATTTGGAAAAGGAGAGAGGGAAGGAGCTGAAAAGCTCATTGCCTGTGGCTGGGCATTAGGTGGACAGCATTAGGTTCTCTGGCTGGGGTCAGGACTGAATCTGTCATTTTTAGCCTATCTGTTGATACTGCAATCAGGTCAGGTTTAACTCCTGTGGTTCCTGGGAAGAAACCTTCAAACACATCTTGTCTTGTAGAGTTCCAACAGGAACTGCTGGGCTGGCAGCACCCAGCTCTTCGAGCTCTGCCTCAAAGATTTCTGCCCACCTTTGCAGCTCTGCCAAGGGTCTGAGATACATTTCCAACATCCATTCTTTTCCAGGTGGTCTCCTCTGGCCAGCAGGGCTTCCAGGCCATTCTGAATGCAATGGCATGGATGTGGGGTGCCAGCTGTTTGGAGTGCTTTGGCACTGCCTCGCTCCGAATGCTGTCAGCACATCTCCTGGGACTCGTGGTGGCCCCAAGGGCTGGCTGTGGCACCATGTGCACTCACATCATGATGTGTACACCCATGTTATGTGTTCACCTTTCCTCCTGGTTTCTCTGAGTAGGTTTAACGCTTCCAGAGGTTGGAAAGAAAATTGACTGGATATTCCCAACAAGATTAAGAATCATGATGACCTGAAAAACACAGAAGCTGAGAAGTTTCATGGGCCCTTTCACCACTTCACCACAATGCCTCCGTGTGGGTCACAGGGATGATCAGCCTCCCTCTCCTCACCCAGTCTGCTCTGAGCCCTTCTGCATCCAGCTTAAAGATAAAGAGTAGGGATGCTTCAATTTCTCTGAGCAGTACCTAAAAGCTGTGATATTTTACAGTGCCAATTGCTCAAACCTTTCTCCTACCCTTTGTCAAATCCAGCACCATCAAACCAAAATAACTTCTGGCCATACCTCCACTGCTATCTGTTTTAATAAGAAACACAGGATGCCACAGTGCTGCATTATTTCATAATTAAACCAGATGTGGAGAATATTGTTGATACAATGCAATTATTACTGATCCAATGGTTAAAGAAAGGACTTAAAAATCAGGATTTCTAATCCTTGAGCACTTTGGATCTGTAATGTCTACACCTTAGCTTCTCCACACAAGAATACTCTCTATGTAGCAGATGAATTACAGATTATTTTCGTGATAACCTTTGATAGGACGGTATCATGCAAGAGATATATATGCATCATATACATAAAACTTGTTACAGAGCAGGAAAGATGACATTCCTAGCAAAACCAAAAACTGCAAAAAAATCTTAAGGACAATATATTACATTATATATCTGTCTGAAGAAAAAAAGGACATTTAAGAAATTATACCAGTGAAAATATGTAAAAACTACTAACCCACTGTCAGACAATAAGCAAGCACAGCTTTTTTCCAGCATGTTAGCAGCTACACTTCTGCAACAGAGGGAAAAAAAGTATTCCAGGCACTGAAAGATTTCGTTTGTCATATGCCCCAAATCTAGAGCATTTGGGGACAGCTATAATGTTATCTTGAGTGAACACAGGGCCAACCTAATTACGAATAAAGAGGTAAGAAGCAAGGGGAATTGTCTGCATATCTTCACTTTGCAAAATCCTCCCATAGAAGATGGCAGGTAGGAGATCTGCATAATAACAAACTTGTCACAACACAAGGCCAACTAAATACAACAATTAGAATTAACATTTTGCTTTGACTGGTTCTCAGGATTCCCCCACTCTGTCCTCCCAGGTTTCGCTAGATATAGTTAAAGTTGTAGCCATTTATTTGGTGCGATATTTTCCAGTATATACTTTTTCTGAGCGTTGTGTGGCTGCAAGAAGTCTGTCTCCCTCCTTTGTGGGCAATGCTTTAAGCAGCAGCTAGTGAAGTGACAAGCCCTTCTCCCAGATATCCTAGTGAAAACCCACAATAAATTTCTTGGTTCCCCTCCAGTTTATCTAGACTTACATCTGTGTAAAAAATCCAAACTGGCCCCCAAACAGCTGAATGTTTTATAACTTATGGTTGGAGGAGGTTGCCTTCTCCACTGACTGCCAGTCAACTCGAACTTCCTTCTGAGTTACTGGAAGGCCTCTGCTCTTGGACTGCAGCCGCACAGCTCTCGGGTTGCTGTATTTGTGCATCCCAGCTGGCTCATCTGCCTCTTCCCCACTGCTTCTGGTCTCCCTGCTCAGCCACTAACTCCAAGACAATCTCCAGCATGTGGATGTCCTCCCAAGCTGCCATCACACCACGATCAGGGAGGTACTTTAAGGGACTTCACCAGCAATGGAGTTGGTCTTCAGGGCTGCCTTCCCCAATGTGTGAACTGAGACACCGCTATCTCAACTGGCCTTTAAAGCAAAGAGATAGTAATTCTAAGTACTAAGCAGCTATCCTCCGAAAAAAAAAGAAATAGCCATTGTCTAAAGTAGAAAACTATTTTTGTTCCATATGTAGGCAGTTTTTAAAATTTTAATTAATATACCTAAAATTATTGTGTTTTGCTTCAGGAAGGACATGGATCATAGTAAGGAGTAACAGAGTCCAGATGAGGAATACAGACTAGTGTTTGGCCTGTAATTTTGTGTCCTTTGGTCTTTTAAGCATTGAGACTTCTTTTGCTGTAAGTTACTCCTGGATACTTTGGAGAGATCTCTCTTCTAGATGAAGAAAAATACTGGCTAATGCAGTGTTGAGATCCTTATGTAGTGTGAGCAAATCAGTGAACCACCTTCCAGAAACACTTCAAGTGTTCTTACTGCCCCACTTCTCCCCAGCTAGTATTCTTTTTGCTTATTCTTACTGCTTCAATTTCTTGCAATTGTTGTAGTATCTTATGCTCTTTGAGGATTAATGTGAGTACATGAAAGATTCAGCTTTTTTTGGAAAAGGCACAAAGGCAAGAAATTATAGTTGAACATACAAACAAAACAGCTTCCAAATTTTAAAACCAGAAATAAAGTGGAAAGCATTATAATAAATAAGAGGGAGGGTGTGAAGGGAAAAGGTTGGACCTTATGCTATTCAGATGTTCCAGTGTCCCACATCCCTCCTTGTAACAGCTATCTAGCCCCACTTGAAGTACATTGCAACAAGGCAAGTTCAAATAAATTCATCTATCCTTCCCATGAAATATAACAAGTATTATGGTATCTTCTGAACTTTGCATTTTAAGTTCAGAGATTTACTTAAGGAATAAGAAATTGGACAATTTATTTTGCAGTCTGCATTACACAATTTGTGCTATGCTAGCACATAACATTTTCCTTGTTTCTTTTAAACTCTCTAGTTGTTCCTAAATCAGCAAACATAAGGGGTTTTTCCTCCCTTTTAAATTTGCCCATTCTGGCAATTCTCCCACTTGTTAAAAGCAGCAAACCCTAGAGAAAACAAAGTGGGAAATATTTAGAAGTAATCTTTTGATGTTTATTTCAATTTTTGTTCAAATTGCAAATAATTTGATCTTATCCCAATAAAACTGTAAAAATTATCCCAATAAAGCTGTACTTGTTTGTTGCAAAATACATTTATTCTACAGAGGTACAGAGCATTCTATAACTACATAGAATTCTAAACATATAGAACAGATCCGAAAAGATTTTTGTGACAGTTCTTTTTTCATCTGTAGCATCCTTCCTATATTCAAATCCTTTATTTTGTAGTCTCAAATTTTATCACCATTTCACTATGTATCACTATTTCTTTGTGTTCCAAAATTGGAAAAGTGTAGTAGAGCTCTACACTGAAGAGAGAAAAATGTTTTTAGAATACCTTGTGATATTTGCAGATGTGTATGTGCACATACACAATTTTTCAAGAAACTCTATTTCTTACTGCATATGTGTTGGAGAAAGGAAGTCTGTGGGCATTTTAACTGCTTTAAAGTAAGGTGTGAGATTTGGCAATATCTCTGAAATCTTCAGAGGAGTAGAAGTCATAGACCCATAGAATAGCTTGGGTTGAAAGGGAACTTAAAGGTCATCTAGTTCCAAACCCCCACCATGGAGAAGGACTCCTTCCTCTAGACCAGATTGCTCAGAGCCTCATCCAACCTGGCCTCGAACACTTCCAGGTATGGCACATCCACAGTTTTGTGCATTTAACTCCAGAGCCTCACCACCCTCACAGTAAAGAATTTCTCTCTAATATCTAATCTAAACCTATACTCTTCCAGCATGAAGCCATTCCCTGTTGTCCTCACATGCTCTCATAAACAGCTTCTCTCCATCTTTCTTGTAGGCTTCCTCCAGTTACTGGAGGGCTGGAGGTCCCTTAGGTCACCCTGAAGCCTTCTCTTTTCCAGGCTAAACAGGCCAAATTGTCTCAGCCTTTCCTCATAGGAGAGGTGCTTCAGCCCTCTGATCATCTTGGCAGCCCTCCTCCGGACTCACTCCAACAGGTCCATGTCCTTCCTGCGCTGGGACCCCAGGGCTGGATGCAGCACTGCAGGTGGGGTCTCACCAGAGCAGAGCAGAGGGGCAGAATCCCCTCCCTCGCCCTGCTGCCCATGCTGCTTTGGATGCAGCCCAGGACACGTTTGGCTTTCTGGGCTGTGAATGCACCTTGCAGGGTCATGTTCAGCCTCTCATCCCCCAGCACCCAAGCCCCTCTTGGTGGGGCTGCTCTAGATCTGTTCATCCCCCAGCCTTGTGCATTAGATACAGCGACGTGCACAAGTGCTCTACAGAGCAAGAACAGAGTTGGTGAAAGACCTTGGTTATGGCTCTTATAGTTGCTGACCATGTGGTCCACTGGTGTTCCCCGTTCTGACCTCACTGTACCTCCACACACAGGAGGAGGCATCTGCAGAAGGCGTCTATACACCCTCATGATTTTATGCTTAGGCACCAATGTGTTGGTGTTTCTGGAGTCTATACAGAAGAGCAGGGTTGTCCCAGATTTTCTCTTTGTATGTCAGATCCAAGTAATTTCCATTAATTCTACAATAAATCCTGGACTCAGAAGAATTGCCTATAAAACCAAAGCAGAATCTGTTGAAATATGCAGAAAACACAGATCTGCAGCAGGACTGCTGATGAATTTAGCCTGGAGATTATTATTTTCCTGTGTGAAGGCCAAAGTAATGATTCTTCACTTCAAAAGAAACCATCTAAGTCTGCTAAGAAAAGTAATTCAGATGAAGAGCAGCAAAATGGAAGTGGTTGAAATGATCTGCATAAAGTAACACCAAACTGATTTGCCAATACTGTTGAAGAGAGTTGGGTGACATTTCCCAGAGCAATGAAACATGTGGGACAGGTGATGTTGCCATTAATTAGTTTTGGCCAACACATCAACTTAATGATTTTGGAAAGCTGCTAGGATTAGGTGGTTGCAACCATTAAATTATTATAGAGCCTATTTGTTCTTCACATCGAAGTAAAAGAAACAAATACTTGCTGATACTGAAAGTTAGGGCAAGACACATGAACAATCGTATTCTCCTTTTGTATTCATCCCTGCACTTCTCTGTATTCTTTTTTTGGAAAGCAGCAAGTGACTTCTGGAAAGTCATGTGTTTTTTCTAGTAAAAACAATAAAGTAACGAGAATCCTCTCCAGAGGTTTTCTTAATTTAAAAAAACAAACAAACAAAAAAACCAAACCAAAAAAACGAACCAACTCCACAAGATATTCAGGTGGTCTATTTTTCCCCTTTATTGTACTCCCAATTATTTATACATTTGTATTAAATACCTGGCAGAGTCAGAAAGTGAGGAAAAGATTCAGCTAGGAGTGCAAGCTTTTGAGGAGGTGCTGCATTTTCTTTGGATGAGTGCTGTGCACACTGCAGTCAGCACTTTAGCAGGAGTGACAGAAGTCAAGTACCTGCCAACATCAGGAGCAGAGAAGGCAGGTCTCAAAGGAGCAGGAACCAGGAGTGAAACCAGCAGCTCAGCTGGACTCCTGGAATTTCCCACCATTAAAAAGTGTTCTGACTTTAGGGCGTCCTTTTCTGTCACTCCCATAATGCCTTTCTTCTTAATCATGCCAGGCGTCAACATAATGACTGCTTGGTTCATATTTCTTCACAAAGATAGCTGAAAACTTCTCAAACCATGTGACCACCTTGATTCCTCACTTACATTGGACCAGCATGGATCATGTTTAGATGCTCAGGCTTTTGGAAACTTTCCATCCAAGAGAGGTAACTTTTACCATCCCTTTAAAAACACAGGTCAGCAACCCACCCACCTCCCCAGCCCACAGTAAAAGTAAAAGGGAGGGTCCTGACCCTGCTGTTAAATCTTACAGCCAGAGGCAAGGGTTGTGACTCCAGCCTGGACTTTCACATTTAGCCATGCAACTCCACTTCCAAAATGCATCTTCTGCTACGTGTCTTGATGGTGGAGCACACTCTTGTCATCCCATTAGGAGTGTTTGCTCTTCCCCTATTTCTTGGCCAAAAAGTGTTGTGATGTTCATAAGACATTTTGTCACCCCAAAGGTGCTCCTGCACTAGAAGGGAATGGTGGTAGGAGAGCGGCAGAGAGCTCTACAGCAGCAGCTTTGCAGCTCTAGGAACAGAGGGGAAAACCAAAACTGGTTGAGGGTGATAACCATTCCCTGAGCTCTCACTGCAGTACAGCCAGTCTAAGTATTAAGGTCTAACTTGGCAGCAGCTGGAATAAGCCATTCCACAGTCCTTCAGAGGGAAAGGGGAAGGCACAGGGCATGGGGTTGTTTTGCTGTGAGAAGCAGCTTGCTGCCCAAGGCAAATCTCTGCCTGGAACTCCCCGCAGTTTTGGGTTAGGGCTTCCATCCCACTCCTCTGTATCTGCACCTAATATTCAGTGGATAAGACTTCATTTCTGTTTATCCATTTTCTAGTCAGCACTGTGTTCCTTGGATTACAGCAAGAGAAATCCAAATTCTATAAACATCCTGATAATACGTGACCTAATATACCAGGATGCCTCAAGGCTAACTATCCTGTTTCTTCTGGTCTATACTTTTGCTTGCTCTAAATCTAAATTTCTACCTATTCAATCTATATGTCTGTAAAAATCTAAATTTCTACCTATTCAATCTATATGTCTGTAACCATACTTGTAATTTACTTACTCTTCATAAAAATGCTGATGCTGAGTTTGTGGTTGACTTTATTTTAGATGGTGATACCAGGGTTTTCTGAAAGTGATGACCATGGAAGTTGGTGGCTTTACATGTGGTTTTGTCAAAAATAGAAACTGGTAGGGTTTCTTGGTGATGTGTTTTCTCCAAGTGACAGAGCAGTTTAAAAATGTCTCAACATGTTCATTTTCAAGGATATCTCAGGCTAATTTCTATTTGAGGTTGTATTTATTGACAGGGAGACACCATTCCTGCACTTTCACATTTGTTCACACACTTTTTTTCGGAAGACCTCAGGACCTATTTTTGCTCAGTTTCTGAGGCCAACTAGTTATGGTTCTGTTTGAGGACAGCAGGCAAAACAGTACTTCACAAAACCCCTGGGTGAAAATTGCTAAAAATTCCAATTACCCACAGTTCTTTTTGTCCCAAGGAACAAATTCCTTTGTATAGGAATTCATTGCTTTCTATGTTTTCTTTCCTGTTATTTCTGAGGATAATCAAGGACAAACCTTTTAATATATTGCATGATATTTCTGAAGGACTGTTAACTACCTACATCTGAGTGGACGGAGAAGTCTCTGGGTGACTAGAACTTCTGATTCAGTCAGACTTTGGATATTGCTTTAGTTTGGGCTAAAGCTGCCATCACAGGGGCCTTAAAGCAGCACTGAGCTCTGCCTGCTGCAAGCCAAGGCCATTTTGCTGGATGTAGTCACTGGCCGGCCTGGACACTCCTTGGATTCATTCAGCTACAACTGCTCTGGGAAGGCAGAAAGCTGAGGAGGGTGGTAGAGAAGACAAGTGGCAGGATCTGAAGTTGCTCTGTTCCCATGTTGCTACAGGGGTCTGGACAGGGCGAAGGAGTAGGGCCTCCAACAAGAGCCATGAGGTGAGACCAGGCAGCAGAGCAGGTGTCAGAAATATCCTTCAGAAGAAGAAGAGAGAGGAAGGTCCGAAAGGCTGTAGGTCTTGTTTTCATCCTCACCTAAGACAAAACTTTCTGAAGCATATGCATGTAGCTTTCCCCTTCAGGAAATTACCCATCCTTTGGGTAATTTTCTGCAAACAATTTGGAGACTAGCAAACAGACCAGCAGAAATGTTTTGAGAGGAAAAGCATTGTAAGGTTAGTAGTGCTGAAGATCTTTTGGGAGAGGAGGGCCGGATGGGCAAAACATGAATAACTTTAACCAGTTAATAGACATTAGCACGTACTTCATACTTCAGCAGAATGCATCAAAGGCACAACAACAGAGAGCGATAAACCTGGCCACAAAAATATGAGAGAAGTAACTTCATTATGAAGAAATTAAAAATTTGCTATTCCTAAGAGAAAAAAGTTCTCTACCACAAAGAAAAAAAGCCAAAGCATAAACCCTGAAGAGATATTTGGATATACCCATACACACATAGGATTATGCTACAGACATAATCTTTGGATTTATTTATCTGTGACTAAACTAAATACTAATATATTAAATTAAAAAAACAGACTGTTGAGAGATTAAAAAAAAAAAAAAAGCTTTCATGAGCATGTATTTTTTCTCTTTATGAGCACAAAACATAACAGTTCAAAGGAGTGTTAATTTAGAGACAATTCACTGTTACTTTATGGTCCAACACAGACCATCTAATAATCAACAGAATGTACTCATGGGTTATCAGTTCTCACAGCAAGTAGAAATAAGTAAATAGTTCTCATTAAAATCCTTAGAATATACAAAATGTTAAGCACCAAAATGTACAAATCACACATCTACACAAAAGGAATATTCACACCAACCCAAATTAATTCAAAGTCCGGCTAAACAAACATTACAGTAATACTAGGAGAACAACAAATATTTACCTCCCATGCTCCTAAAAGGCTCATCTTCTCTTTAGATACTGATTCTAAAATTCCTCCTCAAAATAATTACTGAGGGCCTGAGCTCATTTCTGTGGGAGACGATGGATAGCTCTCCACTAGCTCCAGCAGAGGCCCTAATTGCTTGCCTCTACTAATAAACTAATCTCAGGCACCTGGAACTAGCAGGCTCCATGCCGGGAAGCCAGGGCTCAGGTTACCTAAGAAATGCTCCAAATATATTCACACAAATCACTAGCCCTGCAGATGTGTAAATACTGCTTTTGTCATATTGCTGGAGAGATGGACATGTGTTTGCAGGGCTGTAACACATAAAACCTGAAGATGAATTCATTGTGCTGCTTTAATCCCTTCCAGAGGCCAGGTGGGCATTTGGGGAGCCAGATAAGTGTGTTGATTATCCATATTACTCTTTGCATTAATCCACTTGTCTGTGACTCAGAGTATCTGAAATGTTTACAGCATAAATATGTAGGTGCCTGGAAAAATGTATGTATTTCATGAGTGCCTGTTGTCTGTAAATGAAACCTAATCAGCAAGTTAGCCTAAAACTTTGACTAAAATCTAAACACGTCTAAACTTTGCTGATGCCTACAGTATGTAATATTACAGTTAAAGGATCTGGATACCACTAGAGGATGTAAGCCTCGGTGTAAGCCTTGTGAGACAAACTACTCTATATTTTAACAAATTGTAAAAGATTTTCACAGGCAAATATTTTCTGTGACCTCAGAAATTAAAGCATGTGTCATGCAATTTCCATGGAACCTCCCACAAATTTCTTCTCCTTCCCTGAAATGATTATGTTGATAAACATGTGTCAAACACAGTACGTGTCTGGTTTCATTTGAGGAGAGGAGAATGATATAAACAGGACACAGTTTAGCCAGAAAATGCAGGAGAGCAAGATTAGGCTGTCTTCTTGGTCTCCAACAAATTGCTGAAATAGATGTCTGGTTTAGGTGATGTTCACACAGGTTGATTAGTATTAAAAAAAACTATCTCAATTTGTTTGTCTGCATGCAAAATATTGTTTCTATTGACTACATAGACACAAAATCATTTTAGAAGCAAAGATAGGAACATCTTCCCAAGTTATCTATGTTTTGGGATGTTCCAGACATTTTTCCTTCTTCTTTAAGACACTGTTAAAAACCCCCAAACCCACAAAACTAAAAACAAACAAATAAATAATCCAGCAACCCCCTCAACCCCAAAAACATCAAAACAAACAAAAAATCGAAAAGAAACCACTTAAATTGACTTTTTTAGATTAGAGCCCTGGAAAGATTATATTTTAGATATTGATTGAATGGAAAATTTACAGCTTCAATGAAAAAGCAAGCGCAGATATTGCCGAAGTAAAGTTCATATCTGGAAGTAAAAGAAAGGTGGACAAGGCGGCTCTAAAGCCTCAAAGCTCAGAGTCAACCATCACCAAGAAAAGTCCAAACAGAAACAGCATCAATCCCCCCTCACTGACAGCTGAATTTCCAAGAGTTCTTTAAGAAGTTTGTTTAAGTAATAATGTTTGACGAAGACTACCACAATCCACTGGTGCACCCTTACTAGCTTGAAGAACATTCCAATACGGAACAAACCCTTTTGTCTTCAGTACTCTAATAATTATTAGAAAAGTGAACTCAATTAATGAATTATCAATAGTTAGCGATAACTGAAACTGAAAATTGAAAGATATGTGAGAAATTCCCTTGCTCAAAGAACTACACAGACACCAGCTATTTAATTAATACAATGAAGACGACCTATAAGTTGAGGAGAGCAGCAGAAATAACAATATTCTGTTGATTTCCTGTATGGCAACAACGTTCTGTGCCATGAACGGCTCCTGCAGGCAGGAGTTTGGCTTCTTCCAAACTGCTAACCTGGGAGTTTAGGAGATTGTGAATACATGAGCATCACACAGACAGTGCTGCTGCCACCACTTGATCCTAGGATGCAGGGAGTAATCACACCACAGATAGCAAAATGCCTTCTGTGCCTACTTTATTGACCACTAAGCCAGCATTGAAAAAAAGGAATTGCTAAATTCTCACAAAGGAATGTATCTACTTCTGTTCTCCATAGGGAAAATATACAACACAATAGTGTCCATGCATTCTTCACTCGTCTCCAATCACACACACTTGCAGCTAAGGTTACAAAAGATTTGTATGCCTGCAAGGAGAAAAAAGATACCTCTTCTGAAAATTTATCACAATTAAAATTATCAGCAAAAATAAGCAAAAATAGATTTCAGGGAAAAAAATCCTGACTGTTAAGTTTTATTACTTAGATGGATACACAGACGTCTTCAGATAGCTCAAGATACTTCCTGTATGAATATGTAACACTATCCTGTCACTGTACATTAAAAAAGCAATAAGAAAAGTTGGGGACTGTATTTAAAGGAAGGGAAATGGTTCAACGACTCTAAACCAAGACAATTCTTATAAAACCTCTTTTTGCTTACTCATATATTCTTTCTTCATTTAGTCACTTACATCAAGGTCCCAGGTGATTTACCCTTCCCATGACCTTATGTCTTTTCACTGAAGTAGTGACCCTAGATATTAATGTGGGTTTTGAGGCTGCCTTTTAAAGCATTTATTCTCATTTCAGCTGTTATTGATGAGCACTTGTTTGCATAAAGGCCTCTTTTATTACATGCAGAGTAGACATCCTCACATCCCATGAGCTGTCGATTTATTTTGCAGCATGTGAGGGGCTGGGGTACTCCTGGGTACTCCCACCTGCCTTCCCACACAGCCTGAACTCAGCTTCACCTCTCTGAGCAGCCAGCAATCCCTTCTTGTCCAAGCCAGGCCTCTGAGCTGCTGTCCCAAGCAAAAACACATAGCAATGCTAATTGTTACTGGGTTTATTCAAAAAAAAAAAGAAAAAGTCATATGTCTATATATATATTCCTGCATACATGTATACTGAGCCCAGGTGAGGATAAACAGAGCCTGCAGTTGTAAATCACAAGTGTGAATTTCAACTGAATTCATATTAAGTGGTTTGAAAATATTTCTCTCACATCCACTTTCAGTTGAGGTTCTGGGACTATAAGCACAGAAAAAAGAAAAACCGAAAGAAAGGGGTATGAGAAGCAATCCTACTCCATGGAGTGAGTGAATGCCAAGGTTTCTAATGGCTTCACAGGGTTTTAACCTTTTTCATGTCAGCAAAAGTGACCACCTGTGGACAAAACAGAAGAGGAAATCTTCCTTTCTACTCTGTTACAGTCTTTTCGCACCTGCCTATTTCCCTGAAGTGTTTGCCTCTGCCTATTCCAGCAGCAGTTATGACAAAAAAAGATGGTTCCTAAGTGGGATCTCATGTAATAATTCCTGAATTTCTAAATGATTTCTGAAAACTTATATGCAAATCATTGCTACTTTCCAGGGAGCTCTGGGAACTGAATTCTCTGTAGAAACTCGACTCACAGTTGCTCAGCACATTTGGTACTGAGTACTAAGAACATCATTTTTCACTTTCAGTGCTGTTGGAAAATTTAAATTCTATTTGTGTAGGGTCATAAAATGTATGTTCTAACAGCATATTCTATATTTGATATAATAGAAAAACTTTGTCTTTTATAAGCCTTTGCATATGAGGCTGTCTTTCCTGTCAGGGAGAACTGACAGGTTGCCTGCCATCACCTACTCTCCAGCAAAGTCAGCAGCCCACACTGTCAGCGTGAAAACATCTGTTGAATGGATTTATTGAGTGGGTCTTAGGTGCAAGTTGGGAGGTGGGGGTCCCCACTGTTTATTACAGCCCTGACCTAATGAACTTAATTTGTTGACATGTTTCCCTCAGTGTTTTACTTGATCCCATCTCACATTTCTTTCTACTGTGCTGTTTTCTTGGAAACAGGAGTTCCTGGCACATCGGCATGTCCACCAGTTGCAAATCTACCAGGCTCAGATGGCTACAGTTGGCATGGCAGGATCAGATAAACATCGTCCACTTTCCAGGACCCCATCATCCCCTACTGACTCCACATTACCTCACCCAGACATGGACCAGCCCAGCCAGCATGTCTACACAACTGGTAGGATTCCCTAAAGACTGCTTTTAATAGGCAGGGCAAATGCATTTGTTCATGTGGGATCAACAGACTTAAATGCCTCAAATACCTCCTGCAGCAATGCATTCAGTTTTAGCCCTATTGCTCCTCTGTTTTATGATGCTATACTGGCACCAGCTCAACCAGTGCAGCTGATAAATCACAGTGTTAATATTCACACAGTCATAAATTATTATCATTGACTGGCTCTGGCAATACAGAAACAGGTGCATTTTTGGTGCCTTTAAGTCATTTATAGCTTTTTCTTTCACTTCCCTATGGTTCTTTTCTCTGTGTTCTTGTTGCCTGTTTTGTAAAGAGACCACCAAAAAGCTGAAGACCACCAGTAAGGAGGAAAACTGTGATGTAATTCTCTATGTCTTCATTTGACAAACCAGACTGCTTCAAAGTCACTTTCTCTACAGACAGAGCAAAGCTGTAGGCATGACTAAGTGATGTTGGCTACAACTTCTGTGTCATTCAGCAGTTGTGTAGAGTTTACAGAGGTAGGTTTTGTGCTCAGGTCCTGGGCATTCGAGTTGCTCAGGGAACATGAGCTATTCAAAACAAAGTGATTAGAACTTCAAAAATCTTCAGTCAGAGGAAGGAAAATGACCACAGAAACCTCATTTCTTATTATGAGTAATCTAACTTTGCATGACGGTCCATCTTTTCAAAAGCCTGAATCTCAGTATAACATTAGAACATGGTCAGAAGCAAAGATTCCCTTTGTGCACAAAGGGAAAAAAAAGGGCAAATAAATATTTGCAGTTACTGTTTATGAAGGTTTATGCCAGAAGTATAATTGCCTTCAGTTGGCAGAACTTCTCATGCCCTGAAAGTTCACATCTTTACAGGCCATGACTACGGATGGATGTAGTCTTTATTGGGCACTGTATGTGACTGTGCGAGACTGTGCTCTCCCGTATTTCTAATTAGAATGTGAACGTGGAAAGCAAAAATGTATTATTTATTGTTGGGTAACAAACATTAGGATTGTACAGAAACAAACATACTAATTCACTTTCAATGAGTTTCTGCAAAAAGAACAGTTGAGTGCAGACAGGATTCTTAAAACAGACCACTGTATTTCTAGTTGTGTCCATAGAGTCCCCAAAACATTATAAACTCATTCTAAAGTTCACAGAGCACACCAAAAGTGAGCTCACTGTGTGAAGCCTTCACTGTCCCATTCAAAAATCTGCAGTACCACTGAAAAAGTTGAATGGAGCTCTGAACGTAAAAGCTGCTGCCTCAGCCTGATTGCTAAGGTTTACTGACACCTCCTTTTATAATCCCCAGTAAGGGAAGTAAGGTCAAGGGGGTTACTGTGGACTTCTGGAATCAGTGGAACTAATCAAGAAAGAAAGTGTGAAGTCAAAATGGAAAAATAAGACAAGGAACGAAATTATGTAGGACAAACACTGAATGGAGAGGGTGATGGGAATGGGACATCCCCGGCATAAAGGGCTTGAGATGTGACACAAAGAAACCGGATCGGTTCAGCAATGGAAATGCCGACAGTCAAATTAGGGAGGGAGTCGAACCACACACTTTTAGTAAAGCATTGCTACATGAACAACACCAGTGGAAAGAGAGAGAGAGAGACAGAGAGAGAGAGAAAGGAAGCAAGAAAGAGAGAGAGAAAAAGAAAGAGAGGGAAAGAAAAAGAAAGAACGAAAGAAAGAACGAAAGAAAGAGGAAAAAAAGCCAACTTATTGCTAGTGAGATTCTCAGTCCTTCACGGAATTCCTTTTTCAAAATATGAAACATCTTATTCTTGAATCCTTGTTTCTTGTTTTATTGAATCTTTTTTTCCCCTCCACTGCATCATCAATATAATAATCTCTACTCATTACTGAAAAAAAAAAAAATTCCTCCTATTTTTGTCTGCCCTACAACTTTATGCTTCTGCTTCTCCGCTTCTACTCTGCACCCTCAGCTCTTTTATATCCTCTAGGTACCGTCTGGGGACAGCGTGGTGCTGTACCTGCTTGCAAGCTGTACCTATGCTAATAGCCAGTACCCCCTGGCTGATTGACCAGGTCCCACATGAACTCTGCATTCACAGTTAAGCCTTTCCTTTCTGCTTAAAATCTCTTTCCCTGACATGTGCCTAGGCTTACAGACTTACATGTATAACCTTTATCACTCCAGTTTTTCAGTACATCGAAAATAGAGCTATTTTTTATGTTATGAGATTGATTCCTTTGAAGTGACAAAGAACAGAGACTTTGCAACATCAACAGTTCTAATACAGTTTCTGTGAAAAAAAAAAATCAGTCTGTATATTATTAACATACAGGATGTTACGGTACAGAATGGCTTTACTTGTGCATACTATTTCCTGGATCTGGATGGTACCCTAGCATTTATTCATGGATCAGTGGAAAGAAAGAAACTCAGACCCAGTTTTTATTTATTCTTATATGGCCTTTAGAAAATCCTTTAGGATGAAAATCCTGAGGAACATGGTCTGATCACAGTGCTGACCTGTTCTGAGCAGAGTTGGACTACAGCCCTCTGGAGGTACCTGCCAGCCTGACCTATCCTATGGTTCTATGATTTTCTCCCTTAAGAGAGCACAAGATGCAACCAGCCACTGTCCACAGCAGTTGCAACAACACCATTTGTAGGTATTGGAAGGAAGGAATGTGTGTGTGGAAAGGGAGAAAATTCTAGTCCTCCAAATAGCAAGGGCAAATTTGCCGTAGAAACTAATGTAATAACATGTCCCTGCCTTGAGTTATTATTTACTGTTAGGTTTGGGGTTTCTTTTCCTGTTTAAAGACAATATATTCTTGGAAGACAAAAAAAAGTTAGAAAGAAAACTGTTGCAGCAGATTATTACAAGGGCATCAAAATGAGCCTATATTTTTGTGAGCCTTGAGAAAAATGGTTTTAGCCAAATATCTGAAGGGAATAAGAATGGCGATTGTTATGAGAGTTAAACAATATATACACAGGATATGCACAAGATAATGATTTAAAGGTGGAAAAAAAAAAAAGTCTACTTAATTTTCATTTGGGCAGTTTACAGAATATTTGACATTATTTAGTTCAGATTTTTTGTTGGAGTAATTTATTAGATACTTGTCCCTTGGGTTTTCTTATTGGTACTGTTGTTCTCCAGGGCAATTAATCTTCTTCAAAGCATGCTGCTAGCCAGTGATTTTTAGGTCTCTTGCTCTCCCCTCTGTTTAAAACATTATTAAAAGAAACTGACCCGAATAAAGTATTTTGGAAATGAATGAGTGTTAGGGAGTCCCCACCAAGAAAATCTTGGTTTTTACTGACTTAATGAAAATTCAGTTTCTTTTGTCCTGTGTCCCCTATCATTATATGGTCCAGTGGTGGCACCATTCCCATCTGTCTTCAGGGCCACATTCTGACCTCAGTAATATTGGTGTAAATCCAGAATAAATCCACCAGTCTCAGTGGAGCTGCTCAGATTTACACAAGGAATCTGAGAGCAGAATCTGGCTGTAGGCATTTGTTCTGGAGAGACAGAATAACCATCTTTTATTAATATTTCACAGCAGTCTGCAATTGAAAACAGTTGTCTCCCTCTCTCCTCTTCCTTTTTTTTTTTTTTTTTTTGTGTGTGGGGGTGGGAAGATATTGGCTGAATCCTGTTAGGGAAATCCTACAGACTATTTTTAGCAGTAAGCTCTGCTGCTGCATTCTGGTATTGTACCAAGCACATGTGCTGTATGACTAGCAGCCACACATCTGAATCACCTGCACATCCTAAATCAATTTAAATGCTTGCAATAAATGAAAACGTATATTTCAGTCTTTTCTTAAGTCAATTAATCCTTCTAGAAACAAATTTTACACTCAGTGGTGTGAATATCTTGGTATTTAAAAGTTTGGAGCAGATGCTTCTGCCATGCAATACTGACCTGACATTAAACGGATTTTTGATTCAGACAAAATAACTCACATACAATAAAATTACATTTTTATTTATATTCTATTTCTGGAAAAGTGCTAAGAAAAGGAGGTTTATGTCAACCAGAGATGGGATCCTGAATACACAGTTTCAATGTTTCACTTCAAAATTGGTTGCAACCCTGATACAGGTAATCAAAAAGTGTCATTATTACACCTGATCCTGTAGAACAAAAACATAGTAATATGTATATATATATTACTTCTATTACCCGCTATTTGGATGATTCAAATATTAAGAATGAAAAATTAATTGAAAGAATGGCAAGTAGAAGATACTTCCAACTTTCAGTTAATTTTTCTTAACGTTGAACAAGCCTTTCTATTCAAATCAATTCGATATAACAGCCTATTCTGCCTGAAAGCTTCTGAAAACCCTAGTGCCTACATTTAGCATCTAAACACCTTCCCTAATGGTCAGAGGAATGGGAGCAAATGTTTTCTTATCTGTAGGTATAATGGCCACTAAGCCAAACTGGACAAGCTGAGTAGGCAACAGACTGTAGAAGTTAAAACTGTGAGCCCCAAGAAAAGGAAAGTGAGGTATGTGAACATGCACTTATTTGTGTGCATACTTGCAAATAACTTAAGAGACCTGATAACAGAGCAGCAAAGAACTGCAGAGAAAGGAAATTATTAACTGCTTTGACAATGCCAGCAGATATTTTAAGCTGCATTAGCTTATTAGCTCCAGGTTTTCACTGGTTCTTTTTTTTTCTTTAAAAGAAAACAGAACAAGAAAGTAAATAAAAAAAGTCTTGCTAATAAACTATTATGTTTGCTAGATAATCATTTAGCATACACTTATTCATACTGCACTTAAGTATTATATTTACATTCTCCGTACACTTAAGTGTATTATCATTTTGGCTTAAATAGCGAGATCCCAAAGGATCAGTTCTAAAGTGCATGAGCTAAGAAATATGGCAGCATAAATATTTCCAAAGCAGCATAACTTCTGGCTGGCTTCTAACTGAATTATCTCAGAACCTTAACTTCGAATCACCCACGATGTATATAGGCTCTTATCTAGCAGAGCTTTTAAAGACTTTACTGATGTTCAGTGCCCATTAAAGAACTTTGCTAAATAAGTTAGCAAAGTATTATTCATTTTGTTGAATCTGGACTTTAATTTTGTATTTTCTTAACTGGCTGACTTTTCAGTAGCAGGCTAACAATTTTCCCAGAACTGTGTTGGCAGCCCCAGTAGTGGTGGCACATAAGAAAGATGTTTTGAATGCCAAGTATTGCAGCTTGGAGAAATTGTTAATTTGAGTCCCTTTCAACTGCAAGGGAAAGAAAAAGCCAAATGTTTCCCAAATGAAAATGGTCCACACAGGGGTAAGGAAAATAATTTTTGTTCCAGACATGTCTAAGGGAAATGCAAAGAACAAGTAAATACAGAAAATAATTTTTCAGTGTTTCAGACTTGATTTGAAAGCCTTGAAAATCGAATTTAACTTGAGCCTACTCACTAAAATTTCCCTTTTGCTCCAATATACAGCTACAGAGCACTGTGATATTGATAGCTGTTTCATATAAAGCTGTTCTGTCCTTGCATAAATGACCATAGAAAATTCAAAAGGTACCTTGCACTGCAGTCAAACAGCAGGATTTGATCCTAATTGAGTAGAGGGTGGAACTTTTAATGAAAAAGGACTCTGGCTGCCACTGTTTCGACTCTCTGAAACATTAATTTGATATGCTTTAAGATCTGGAATTAATACAGTATTAGGTAAGCAGTACAACTGCAGAGTGGCATTGCCATTTCATAATTTATTTTAAAAGGTTTCTCTAAATTATATTCTTTACACTTCTGTACATAACATTTTCTTGTTGGATATAGGTTAACAGCTTTAACTAACCTTACCCACTAGAGAAAGAGGAAACAAGTGATTCAGTAATGACAGGTTTTTTTATAGCCATAAAAGCTTTAATGAGATACCACCCAATTCCCATTCTTTTTTACAGTTAATTGTATTTATTACTATAATTTATTGATAATTAATTTTTGCTTTACTGATATCACAAGATTCACTTCATAAATCAAAATTCAGAGTCTCACAAAGAAAAGAAAAATTTAGGTCCAGAGAAGGGAAAAAAAGCTGGTGAAGGGTCTAGAGAGTGACTCCTATAAGGAGCAGCTGAGTGAGCCGGGGATGTTTAACCTGGAGCAAAGGAGGCTCAGGGGACACCTTACTGCTGTCTACAACTCCTGAGAGGAGGCTGTAGCCAGGTGAGGGTCAGTCTCTTCTCCAAGACAACCAGCAGCAGGACATGAGGACATGGCCTCAGCCTGTGTCAGGGAGGTTTGGGTTCAGGTTGGACATCAGGAGGAACTTCCTCCCAGGAAGGGCTGTCAGGCATTGGAATGGGCTTCCCAGGGAGGTGGTGGAGTCACTGTCCCTGGAGGTCTTCAAGAAACAACTGCTCATGGCAATCAGCGGTCTGCTCTAGTTGACAAGGTAGAGATAGGCCAAAGATTGGACTCAGTGATCTTGGAGGTCTTTTCCAACCTAAATAATTCTGTTATTCTGGGGTTTTCATCTTTCTCTAATTGTCAAATAAAATCCAGTTTTGCTAAAGTATGCGTGACAGGGAACAGTATAACTTGCATTTGTTTCATTTGTTTTTTATTGTGCTGTCTTTGTGCTGAAGGTGTTGTGTATGACAGCCTGATGCTGAAGCACCAGTGTATGTGTGGGAACTATGCTAATCACCCCGAACATGCTGGAAGAATCCAAAGCATCTGGTCAAGGCTGCAAGAAACTGGGTTGCTAAACAAGTGCGAGGTAATTAAAAATTAAGACCAGATACTTGACTTGTTAAAGTAAATAACAAATTTATTAACTCCCAAACCTGTCTTACTTCTAGATTAAGAGAATAATTTGTTTTAGGAACTATTTGGTCTTAACTGATAATATTAAAATAATGCATTATAAGAAAGCACACTTCCCAACCAGAAAATAAAGAATTTACACAGCGTCATGCAGCCACATGCATCACAATACAAAATCTAGACATGATTATTCCTCACATTTATAAAGGAATATAGACAAGCAATAGTCAAACAGTAAGTGCAGTCCTTCCAATAGCATGGTTTTTAACTTTTTCAAACAGCTAAGGATTTTACTTCTGTAGCATGGAGCGTATTTTAAAATATAGTTTGTATCACTCCATGAGCATATTGCATCTTGTCTTTTTTCAGACTTAAAAGCCTTTTTTCATAGCACTTTCCTTTACCTGGTATATAACAGGTCCCATGTGAAGCCCCAAGACATTCAAGCACAATCTTCTGGGCAAAAGCAAATTTGTAATTTCTTTCTGCTACGATTTCCCTCAAAAAATTGCATATTAAAACATGCTTAAATCAAATATAGGCTGTGAGGTTCATATTTATTTGAGTTGGTTAAAAGTAGCTTTTTCTTACCATTCCCTGCTTCCCGTGAGTTGTGCAGCACTGTCAACTTCTGAAGAAGCCTGTGGCAATTGCAGGTGTTTACCGCAAGACAGCACAAGTTAACAAAGTCCAGCAAAAATTAGCTAATGTTTTGCAAGATCCCAAAATTTCCAGGGCTGTTATGTTCTGTTTAATTACTTTTCTTTATATCCTTATATTTTTACAAACCCAAAGGAACGGGTTCAATAGATCCCTTTGAATAGCAATTAGTGACTGTCCCCGAAGACTTCCTGCAGGTAGCTCAGTGTACAGAGCAGTGAGATATTGCAAGCACTGTAAACGGATCTGTTGTATACACTCATCTAACTAGATGGCAGCACTCTAACAGGCAAATTCTTTTTTTTCAGCTTAGATCATTTTCCCAGTGTTCAAGGAGACTTTCTTTCAGCAAGGCCCTTAAGGCCACATATCATATGAGTGGTTTCACGGAGATAACATACTTCAAGATTAAGTTAAACACGCAGCTGACTGCTTTACTAAAATAAAGCCTAGTTACTCCATTGACTCAGGACTCTGTATTATAAAGAAAAGGCAAAATAGAGAAAATAAGTAAAATGCAGTGTGCTGCTATGTACTGCTTTCTTCAGTAACAAACAGATATCGCTGAGCAGTAAATTGTGTGACTCTGCAAAAGGTGTAAAATGAAAAAGAGGTATATGTTAGTTTGAGATGCATGCAGTGTAAGAGTTTCTGGGAAGATTAAAAGTATCCTCTTGCAATTCTACAATTTCAAAACCTGAAATACAGCCTATTAGGTCTTGCATAATCTAGTAAGGAGGAAAAAAGAAGAGAGAAAGGAAAAAAGTCACTTCATGTTGAACTGCATTCAGCTAATCTTGACTCCAGTTGTGTGCTTTGAAATGAGGCTGGAATGTGAAATAAGCTGTCAAAATGAAAACTCTAATGGTAAAACTAAGGAGTCCCAGTGCGAAGCTGGTGCATAGATCTGGCATTTATCTAGATCCTCTTTATGTAGCTAGAGATAGAATTGTATTTGGTGATGCAATCTGTCCTTTGTTTACTGGATTATCTAGCACTTGCCTGACATCAAAAAAGTGCTTAAAACTGCTCACTTTCCAAAATAAGAAAGGCTACAGTGATACACTAAATCAGTGCCCTGTTTCTTTGGAAAGTCATTCAGCTGAAGAGATAACTTATGTCACTGAAGGAGTGGTTAGTGCATTGTCCAAGATACAAAAACCACCATCAAGCTGCTTTCTGGAATATACCACACTGAGGGTGCATAGTCAAAGCATCATGGGCACCTGCACTGTCACTTCTTCTGAGTTCTGAATGCCCTCTCATGGACATTACCATTTCTTAATGTAATTTCTCAACATAATTTCCCCCAGTTTTTGTCAGAAGGAGTGGGGAGATGACTGGTCAGGTTTTACCACATGCATTACCTCATACACCAAGTCTAAACAGCAGGTTAGCAACAGCAACCTGCAGCAGCTGCTTAGGAAATCCTCTGCAGCAGCTGTGAATTTTTTCCTCTCTAACTAAAACAGTAGTCCCACAGGAGGGCTGAAGTCACACTCTTTGTCTGATAAGGAGTTTTAGGATCAAAACTAGTTCAGTCAGAGGTAGCTCAGGTTTTATTACCTTGTACTGTATGTATCCTTGGGCACAGGCTTGTTTAGGGGGGACTCCCTGCTCTCATAACCTAACAAAACCCTTACGAAAATGAACAACCTGTATCTATATGACCCTTGTTATCTCTAGCAGGGAGCTTTATGTAGTTCCTATACCCTTTAGTGTGGATTAACTCATCTCACACAGCTCAGGTCTTTGGCAATAGAGAGATGACTGGCTGAGTGCACAGAGAACCGGTATCTCTAACTGGGCATAGGATGATGAAAGCCATACTGGGCTGACACCATGCTTGCTGCAGTTCATCGATTAATTTAGGTAGACCAATCTAAGCTAAATGTACTGCCTTCATGTATACCTGTATATATTGCTCATACTGACCCCATTTATTTTTAAAATACAACTTGGTAAAATCATAATGAAGTTTGAATGGGGTACACAAGCTGTGTACTTGCTAAAAAATAAAATGTGTCTGAGACCATTCTCTACCCCTGCAGCCAACTGGCATGGAAAAGCCCATGTTCATACTACCAGGAATGCTTCCTGGCCCATGCCAGTGACCAAACCATGTCTGGGAGCTGTTTGGGAGAGTGCTAGTTGCTGCTCAGCCAAAACAGTGTGAAGGACCACTTTAGCAATTTAATAATACAGATGATTGTGTTACTCTGCCTGGGAATGTTTCCTGGCACTGCTTAGCTTACTGCTGCAGACACTGCCAGGATGACTTGCTTTTCCAGACTGTATTTTGTCTTTCTAGCCATAGATATTTGTGCTCTAGAATTATTCAAACAACAGTTTAGAGGACTTCTGCTAAACCAAAAAATTAGTTATAACTTTCAGATTATTTTTTTAGTCATATCCTTCTTCCAGACAGATAGATTAATTCCTCCACTGTCTTCCTCAAGACAAAGGAGAAATACATTTAGACCATTGCCAGTCCTGGAGAGCTAGATTTGAGAGACCAGGCCCTGACTGAGTTCAGGGCAGGAGAGTGGAGTAATTCACACACATATGCCTCCACACACACCCCCACAGTGAACTTTTTTATAGTCCTGGTATATATGTATTGGAAAAACAAAATTCAGACACAATATTTTTACATTAGCTTCAAAGTTGTATGTATGTTTGCTGAAATGCCTGTTTGGTGTTTGTTAAAGGCTGAGAGATGTAGAACAGGCAGTTATCAAATGCAGACTGGGACAGCTAAAAGATGCAAAGATTGGCATAAAAACATCCATTATCTTTCTTTTTACAATTTTCCCTTGGTAAGGAGCAATGCTTAGCTGCCCTACCTTCGGGACAATAAAAGGACTGAACTAAGTTTTGGAAGGGGTGTCCACTTTCCACTTGTTCTAAGGAGAGGAAGTATTCACATAACTCCTTTGGGGCTGTAATTTATGCATACATGACTGACATCAGGCTACAGTGATCAGCACAGTTTCAGAAGAGAAAAGAAGAATGTAGCCATGGTCCTGCTTTGTGCCCCCACCTTTACTTCCTGTAGGGACTGTGGTCCAGCAACATTTTTTCTTTTTGGCCTAGAATTTGTACTCAACTTTGTTAGTTTTCTGGATTGGGGGCGCATCTTACACCTCCTGCTGTCCATATCTCATGGGCTGAAGGGGAGAGAAGGAAAGAATTTAAAGTTGAGTCTGCCAGATCACATAAAATGAAGTATTTGTAAAATCCACTCTTTGAACCTCACTTTGCCACTGAAGATAAAATAATGCAGGAAAAGTTAGTCTTTTTTTAAGAAAAAAAATCTTCAGAGTGTTTAACGTATTCAGGTTAGGCACTGGACGACCGAAACACATGAAAAGGATAAATGCATCTCTATGTGGGTGCATGGGTGTCAGAGGCATGCTTGCAATTCCCACGAGGTGGAGAGGGAGCAAGCATGTGAGTAGACCTGTTACTGTGAGTAGTTTTGAAAACATGAGAGAATTTAGAAACTATGAGAAATCACAGGAAGGCAGGAAAAAATCTGAAGACCTTGTTTACAAACTTGATAGCCTAAGGGAATTTCACACAAAAAGCTGCAGTACAGGAAATGGACACATTACACTGAGAGACCCAAGTGAGAAATATTCCTTAACCTGTGTCACAATTCCTGTTAGTTTAGCAGAGAGAAAAACAGGCAGCGTTACCTTTGTCTTCCTGAATCTCTGTCTGTACATGAAGTTACTCTGCTGAAAGTCGAACCTAAATCTTCAGGTTAACAGAGGTTGTGTGAAAATTTAATGGTCTCTTTTAAACAAAAGACCAGACTTCGACCTTAAATTCTGTGAAAGGTGGAAACATTTTCCCGTTGTGGGGACAATGAATTTCTAGTTCTAGGCTGATTTTTCAAAGCACTCAGGTGCAATAATTTTGCTCTCCTGAGCTGTATAAATTTTTCTGTTGATGAGGGAACTGCACACATCAGAGGACAAAGCCAACACAAAAATTGTCCTACACATTAGAAAAGGATGAATTGCCTTCTACTAAGGATGCAGTAGATGGGTGGATGTATTATTCAAAATCTCAAGAATGAAAAAAAAAATGTTCATCTGTTCTCCTATGCTATTTCTCCTTTTCTTTTTGTTGGCTTTATGCCAATTTTCTGCTACATTTTATGTTTTTGATACTACCGTGGTCAATGAAAATTAAGAAAGACACTTCCAAATTAAAAAAAAGATGTGGCTAAAAGTGTATGTGTAAAGTTACACAAATGTGTATGTTCTGTTGTTTGATAACTCCTGCTAGTGAGAACCAAAAGTGATCACTTTGCATAACTGAAGTTACGTAAGAAATTCTGGCAACAGACTTAAAACATATGCTTGTGTAGATGTGCTAAATCCTGACATCATTGTGTGAGAACTATTCTTAGAAACTATTACAGGTAATTTTTAATGCACTGTTTTTTCCTCTGTGCAGAGCCTTAGACAGTTGAGATTGATATGCAGAGATACTGCAAGGATGGATGAAAGGAACACTAAATGAGGAGATGGGAATGCAGAAACAGCACAGACATGTGCACTGTTTACCCTTCCCCTTCCTCCTGCCATCTACAGTGTAAATGTCCTTGCTGATGTTAGAGCTGGAGAAGCCACGGAGAAAGAGCAGCTCTGGGCTCTGCCAGCTCAGCTGATGGCTGCACTCCAAGGACCTCACTGGGGGGGAGCTCCCTGGAGTGGGGTGTCCTGCTCAGTGCTACTTGATTTCTGCACACCAAACTGGTTTCTGCATACCAAACTGGTTTCTGCATAACCTGTTTCTACCCTAGGGAATTTGACTGGTGATATTGGGTAGGAGGCATGTTGTTGGCAAAACATTTTGGGAGACCACTTTCAGACCAGGTACCACAGAGCACCCCATTGTAAAAATAATGGCTAGCTGTGTTAAAGGGAGTTAAAGGGAGTTAAAGGGATATGGCATCCAATTCAACAACAGCAAAAAAGCCAGACAATTAACTCTCGTAAACATGTCTCAGAGTTTTTGTATACCTTGTAGAAAATATGTGACCAGAGAGTGAGTATTTTGCTCAAGGTTCTTTGGCGTGACCTTCATAAAATTCCTCTTTACTTTTCTTATACATTTATGTTATCTGTCCTAAAAGCCAGACTCCCTTCCCAGTTTTGCCATGGGGAATTGGGTATATACATTTTAAGCAGCTTATTAGGAACATAGACCTTAATGAGAATGGATGAAGGAATAAATGTTACCAGTAACCTCACTTGTGAAGAAAAATATTTTATCTGACCCAGAAGAACCATTACAGAGTTTACTGACTCCATGAAGTAACATAATGTGCTGATTTTGATTGTGCAACTGTGTGTTAAAAGGATGTGAGTGCACTGCTACAAATTCTCATGTGAGACTGGGAGAGGCTTGAAGAAATTAGAGATGAAAAAGGGTTTATTAAGTCATTTAGTTCTTGGATCATTCCCTAAAATGTTCTTTCCACTGCTGTGTCTAGTCAAGTTTTAAACACTGCAAGAAATAGGGCTTCCACCATTTCCCTGAGGGGGAGCTTGTTCCACAGTCATCTAGCTCTAACTCTTAGGATATTTTTCCTGATTAGTCAGAAAAAAATTCCCACTGCCTAACCCAATATAAATTGTGCATGGTCCTTCTGATCCCCCATCCTCCAGGCATCTCCTTTT
The DNA here is from genome assembly GCA_013398015.1 of Oreocharis arfaki. Taxonomy (NCBI): domain Eukaryota; kingdom Metazoa; phylum Chordata; class Aves; order Passeriformes; family Paramythiidae; genus Oreocharis; species Oreocharis arfaki. The sequence continues at coordinate 208,771 of VZRR01007154.1, forward strand.
TTTCTGACGCGCACATTCTATTAAATATTCATAATGCTTTCTTCTCCTAGTGCAGAGGTGGGTGCTTTCCAACGTGTATGACAACGTGTTGGATACAATACGAATTACAATTTAACCTCCAAGAAACCTAAAATTAAATGCATTTCCGTAACAGGTAAATCAGTCTAATTGAAAATAGGGTAGTCTATTCAGATAGCTGCTGTACCTGTGTATCTGTAGACCTTGAGAGTCAGATAGATCCAGTACAAGCTGTGAGAGATTTTGCCCTCAGTGTTCATAAGGACCATATCTGCAAGTAGGGTCCAAGATCTTTAAACCAAGCTGTTTTCTCTTCACTTTATCCCATACCAACCGGAAAGACGATCTTGGGTCCAGAACTTTGTTGACAGTGCTGTTTATTATGCCCAGTCCTGAACAAAATCTGATTCATGTTGCTGTATCTGCAAAGGCTGTGCAGCACTAGCACAAGCAGAGAAATAAATATTTTTATGACAAGCTGTAACTCCAAATACATACAAGGAACAAATATGTCAGATAAGAAAGCGTTAGTTTTATCTTTCCTTTCCTATTTTTTTTCCTTCCTAAACTGATTACATTTCAATGGATTTGTAGAAAGATGTCCCAGATTTTTTACATCTGGTTTTGGGGCAAAAACAGGCTGGAGAAACAGTTAAAGAGACAAACTTCATTTACAAAAATGTAAGAAAGCAAGTGAGTCAGCATGTGTAACAGCAAAAATGATCCTGGGATATCGATCACACATTAAAAATCTAAAAACATACAAAAATATGTTATTAAAGCATTTAAAGTTTAATTTTCTTTTTCTCCCTGTCCCTCCTCACTGTGATCATGTTCCTCCTACCAGCATAAATCACAAGTACTAGTAATGATGCAAAAAACATTAATCCTCATTCCAAAAACATCTGCAGCTTACAGGTGTGAATAAGTTTTTGCTCTCTGAAATAGATTTTTTTCTAGCCAGATTTCTTACTTAAGAAATATTCCATCTTTCAGTTTGTATCTCTTAATATATTATGTAGAAAAGAGGCAAAAACTTTTCTTTTTCTTTTATGCTAAACCCTGTATTAAGGTAACTCTCCTAAGACTTAAGTGAAGCATTTTGTGATAAAGCACACATGCATTTGTTTTTCATATAGCATTACTTTAATAAACAAATCAGTGTCACATTCCTGCATGACGCAATTTCAACCCATTATTAATCATACCAAATGTTATTTCGGACCTTTACTTTTTTTTTTTCTCCCTAAATATTGTCAGTGGAATATTGTAGGCCTCTGCTGTTTTCTTTCAGCGAATTCGAGGTCGAAAAGCCAGTCTGGAGGAAATACAGCTGGTTCACTCTGAACATCATTCACTGCTGTATGGCACCAGCCCACTGAACAGACAGAAGCTGGACCCCAGGAAACTCCTAGGTCTGTACAGGCCTCTATTCTACTGAGAACAGCACATTCCAGCACTGTCATTAGTCATAGCTGGTGTCAGTTTAAAACACTTGGCAAGCAGTGTGACAAAAATTCACTTTTTCCAAATGCATTGCTGTGTGGAAGGAGAATGTTACAATGGAAGCCAAATATAGATTAGCAAAATACACCGGCTGGAAAGCAGCGATACGAGTTTCTCCTCATTTGCTTCAAAAATCACCAGATTTAACCTTTTACTGTAACTTGTTCTCCGCTGGAGGTCAGTGGCAATTTTGAGCACAGTTCGTTTTCCACCTCCTTGTATTCTTTGATTCGAAATCAGGAATTTAAGATACACTTGCTTGTCAGAATTGCTTGTTTGATGTTCTCATCTGCTTTATTTCAACTGTTTCAGCCACTCTGACTGCAGACACTATGCCTAAGTTTTGCTAATAAGTGAACTTAATTTTAATGCCTTCTCATTATGCAGGATATGATATCTTTCTGAATAACAGGGGGAAAACACATTAACATATTAAATGCATCTATGGTTGTACAGAATAGTAGAAAACTGACAGGTTTTTCACGAAAAATAACTTCATGCAGAGCCAATGCTCAGCATATGCCTTTTATAATACAAAAGCAGGGTTAAATTGAGCTCTGCCATTAGTGTAGCATGAAGCAAGTCTACTTGTCAGAAACACACAAAAAACTAGTGCATTTTGGAAGTAATCTGTGACTGAAATCCTGCCTTTATGTCCCTGCACACTGGATGCAACACTCTAATTCTTGGTTATTTTCACAACTCTTCTTCTAAGAAGTGGAGCTTTAATTAAATGTAATCAAATCCAACCCAAACAAAAATAACACTAGCCATCAAAAGAAATTGCTGCCACAATTCTAGTAATACATGGCAATTATATGGCTTTGCAAACTTATGCTGTTTCTTCTGTAAGGCAGACTGTTGCTTCAGGAAGCCCTAAGATCATAATGTTATATAGGTTTCTACATTTTCTTAGCAAAGGCAGCATCAAAACTGAAAAATATTTACAGTATAATAGATTCTTAGGAGCTTGAATTTCTAAGTAAGAAATCCTCCTTTAAAAAAAAGGGTGTTTTCAAGAAAAAGTTCTAAATTCCTGCAAAATTAAAATTTGGAAACATTTTTATTTGATTTCATCAACATTGTTAAATTGTTCCTTTTTGATACAGTCAAGAATTTAATTTAAATTTTTTTGGGTTTAATTAATTTTATTTTTCACATTATTTAACATAACATACATTGATATAAAATATCGTTCCAATTTTGGATCTCCATGGTTGAGCAGCCTCTGGGATGCAGAGTGCAGTTGCAGATACAAGGTTAAGGGGAATGGACCTAACTGTGTTTCTGCTGATGTACACAGAATGCAGAAAGCTTTGTTTATCCTATCTTAGAAAACCATTTCTTGGCCCACGGTTCCTTACTGGATATTCTTTGCCTTTTTTATTAAACACTTAGTCCAAAACATTTACTCTCTAAGTTTGTGTCAAGTTCACACTCTTAGAATATATTCTGAGTGTATCCTTGGCTCAATGCCCTTTTCTCTCTCTGTTTCTAGGATATTTTCTTGTTGCATCTCACATGGCCTTTTACCAAGACAAAAGTCAGTAAAACACCCTTCTCATGTGCTTTTCCATGTGCCTGTTGTCTGGCTGGAAGCTCTAATCATTTGGGCTTCCAGACTCTTGGATAAAGAAACTGAATTGTGTCTTACATTTTTCCAAAATGCAGTGTGACTGCACCTAATTTTGTCATCCCCATTTCAGTGAGGTTGAACTTAACCAATCCTGACATTAAAATTAACATCTTTGTATATTACAGAAATTCAAAATTTGTGTACCAAGGGAGAAAAATCTAAAGAAAATGCTTCTCATAAAAAATGTCATCAATAGCAACATTTTCTCAGAAAATATTTATATTTCAATGCAAGTGCATTATTTTTTCTACAGAAATAGTTCCATCGAATGATGGCTTTGCACCCTAATGAACAGTAGGACCTAACCTTCCTTTCTTTACTCCTCTACTCATCCAAAAAGGCAGAGGCACCATTTGTTCTCCACTTATGCTCCAGAAAAGTGTTTGTGTTTCCTGTTCCTATTCTGAAGAGTGCATCTGCTTCGTCTAAAGCTCTTCATGTACCAGCATCCAACCTTACAAATCTCTTCATATAAATTCAAAAGCAGAACAGTGAAAATTTCTTACAAATATTTTTCCTTTTTCTCATTACAACTGTCATTAAGAAACTGTCACTGTAAGTCAAGTGTCCTACTATTAAAACTTTGCAAAAGTGAGAAACACACTGTCAACATATCTCTGACAGTGAGTCAGTAATTACAGAGCAACTAAAAGATGCATCGGAAAGCATCCATGCAATTCCAATTTCAAATTAATGAAGAAATAAACACTTAGCTGAAATGGCTTTGCTCTTGAGCAATAATACTGAGAATAATCAGGTTAAAAAGTGACACATTTTTTAATTTGTGGTGGTTTTGGTTTTCTTTTCAAAGTGAGTTTTTGCTCATCATTTTTCCTCATTTCATCAGACTCTCGGTCCCCAATCATCAACCTCCTAAGCAGCTTCCTTGACTTCTGTGGGGGCCTGACCTCAGTCAGTGATGGGTGCTTCAGCACCTAATTTGACAAACTAGCTTCTACTGCCTTTGTGCATTGATATTCTAGAACACAAATCTTGGAACATTTCTAGCTCTATCAGTAAACAGTTGTACCGAATCTAAAGTGCTGGTGACTACAAACTCTGCTCTAGTGCAAAGCCAAAAATATTAGATTGTTTAGAATTTGTCTCTACCTTACTTATCCCAGTATCTTCTGGGACATCAGCTTCAAACATCATGGGAAATTCTCACTTCAATTAATTTTCAGAGAAGCTTTTTGCTACTGACTTTCATTTATGGCAGAGTATTGTGAGCTTTCCTTTTTTGCGAGACTAGCTAATCGATGGTCTCAGTTTCTCCTAGTCCAACATTCCACCACTGCTCTTTTCATAAAATCTCAATGTTTTTCTTGTTCTTCAGAGCTTGGCAACTACTATTTTTCAAATCATCATGCAATAAGAAGTGAGTATTCCAGCAAGCTTCTTGATACACTGAAAAGGCTTATGTGCTTGTTTTCCCCAGTTTTAGTACTGTCTTCTGATTGATTTTAGTGTCCTTCCTCACCATCTGCTTTTCTGTTTTTACTCTGTGTTTATTGTTTTTAATAGTGTTTACCAGGCACAATGTGCCTGGCTGCAGGGAGATAAATGAGAATTCATCTGTTCTCTCTTATGTCCCAGCTCTGCCATGGAATTTAAGAAAAAATGTCTAGTCATTCAATAATCTATAAATGCTTTCTTTTATCTCAAATTACACCTTATGTTTCCATTAATGTCTCCTGGCACTTTAACAGCACTAATTTTCTAGTTATCTGCTCAAGACTTTTTCATCTTCCCCATAGCAAAAAGTGAAAAATTGGTCCCTGGATGTGCTTAGCAAGAAATCTGGAAACTCCTACTTGCACCTCTACTCTGACAATCTCCTGCAGCCAACATTTCCTTGCATGTCTGGGGCCATTAGGACTCACAGTATGAGAATACTCTGCATAGCTGCTGCACCTGCATTTCCCCTGGTAGCTCCACAGGAGGTTTTGTTTGGCTTCTCTCGCATACTGTGCAAACTGATCAAAGGCCTCTAGTCGGGTAAAAATGCATCTTGGATTTTACTCAAAGTGTAAAGCACTTTCTTCATCCCAGACCTCGCAGTCTGGTCTCTCTTACTTCAAAGATGATGGCTTATAATTGTCTTTATGCATTTCACTGGCACCTGCTAAACATGAGTAACTGCAGCATTCGCCCCTTCCATAACAATGGGTGACTCCTCTAGGTAACTCGAGTGATTCACTATCTAATGTTTCCTCCAGATGGCAAATTTACAAAGCCAGTTCTGTGATACGGCAGGGGAAAAGCTTATGTTCTCTTCCACAGCTGCCTTAGGATCAGATTACACACTGGGATAGGAACTGCATCAAATCCTGAGATCCTTACCTTGTTTTCAGATTGACTTATCAAGATAAACAGTGAATTTCATAGTACCAAAAATATAAAAAAAATAAGAAGAAAGAAAGAGAAAAAAGAAAATATGAATGAAAAAAATGTGGGTAAAAACATTCAGATAAACCCTATCATATTAGCTAACATATAGAGTAGAATTAGCTACAAATTAAATTCCAAAGCCTATTAAGTTTTTGTTCTCTTTAGTATAATGTATTTACTGGACAATACTGAAAAAAAAGTATTTAAAGTTATGTTTTCAAAATATTAATACAATCATTGGTGTAAACGCAGAAAACAGCATTTTTACATAGAAAGGCTCAGGCTGCAATTTTCAAAGGAGAAACTCTTTTGAAGGGAAAAAAACTAAGAAATTACTTATCAGTTTCATGTAAACTTAATGTGGTTCCCTCTGTTGTCAGTGAAAAGAAACAGGTACTTCTCAAACATAGTTCATCCCATCAGTCATCCAGATTGGGTGGAGGTGCCTGCCTCGCTCCTCTGGCTGGAGAAGAAGCTGAGATGAGCAGCTTAGACTAGCTGCTTATCAGCTACAGATATCAGGATGATTAGTCACCCTAGTTCAGAGTGATTTTCTGTGGAATTTTGATCATTATATTCCTTTGAAACTACCGCTTAAGATTTGTCACTGTTGCATAACAGTAACTTAAATGTCCCATGGCTGATTTGATTTCTAAGTATTATGATTATTTTTTGTACTAGTATCTGGCATTTTCATAGTGATAATAATACTGAAATCTGAATTACTGTAAAGAGTAAGGAAATACTTTTCCAGTATTTAAATGTATTTTTGATGAATGATGCTTATTGTTTCTTTTTTTTTCTTTAATATATAGGAAACGTGTCTCAAAAACTCTTTTCCTTGTTGCCTTGTGGGGGACTTGGGGTAAGTAGATGTTTGCTTTTTCACAAAAGGGACAGCACACAACATATGTGTTTATTGCTTAATTCTCTAGCGCTATCAGTTCAAAGTCTTCAGAAGCTGATAAAAAATGTAGGGATGAAACATGAGCCGTTACCGCCCTGTATTTTCACAGACATGGAAGACAGCACATTACAAGAGGCATATGGAACAGTTAGGAACAAGTTTTGTAGAAATGTGCCCATTTCCAGTTATGCCTCTTTGGGTTTTTACATGAGCTCTTTCCTTGAGGAGAGTAACATGAGCACAATTGTTATAGCACAACAAGCTTTGGAGAAGCTGTTTTGTGTACCGTTGAAAAGTAAATATGGCTCCACACTTCCCTGACAGGACAAAAAAGTTGCCAAAGCTAACATTTAGCAGGAAAAGGGCTCACTAGCTACTAGCCAATAACTTGGGTATTGTTAAAGTAATAAATTATGTGAGCATTTTTATGTCCTGTTTTGAAATGGATTTATCCTGAAAGACAAGCTTGTGGGACACAGTAGACAAAAATCTGCAGAAAGAAATATGTTGCAACACTAGGTAAAAGAATTAAGCTACATTATTGAAAACCATGTAGAATTTCTACTGATATTGGTATCATGCTCCTATTAAATTGTAGTGAAGATAATGCCAAGGAGAAATAATTTTTCACATATATGAGTTTTTCACACAAAAGTATTTCACACTTTCATTCCAACTGGGTCCATTATTTACTGATGTCAGCAATGCCAAAGTGAAATGATAATATTCTAGATGTCAATGGGCTGGATGGTTGACGTATATTTTACTTCCCTTTTACTGTTTCTCAGTGAATTCTCTGAGTATCCCTCTGAATAAAGGCATAATCTCTGGAGGTCAACTTTCAGTGCAACCTTATAAAGTTCTATTCACTTTTATTCTTCACAAAGTATAAACTCTATACCATACTAGTATGTTTATACAGCGGAAGAAAAACTCATTTCGTAAGGTTTTAACACACACACACACAAAAAGAAAAAAGACAAAAATGCATTTTAACCTTCAGTATTTTTGTGATTTTTGTGGATATCTGAACTATGACTTAAGAAAAAAAGAATCAGGAAGTTGTAATTGTTTCAGCTCCTTCACTGTGGGCTTAGCTTGCTGAAGATTCTGCCTAAAATTTGGAAGTTGGTGACTAGCAACTTGCCAATTTGGAAACTCGGGCATCACTTCTGTATGTGATTCAGCTAACATTACACATTGACATGTAGACATGTGTGCATGTGCACCTCTGTAAACTACTGTGTGCACACATGCACACACATATGCACACACTGGTGTATAAAAAAGGTAATTTTTCACACTGCTGATGCAGAGAAAATTGGAAAAAAAATTAATAAAGTTGAGAAAGGATGTTAAGGTTTCTGAGTAAAAATGAGATTATGTAAAATTGCTTGAAAAAATCTATTTGGGGGCTTTGGATAGTAAACAGGAATATGGCATTCTGTGAAAATTAAAGGACATGATTTTTCTATGAAACAGGTTATCGTGGTATTAAAAACTCATGAACAGAGATGTGCTTTGAAATCCTTCTACTAATGACAGTATGCTTTCCATTATAAAGCTAACACAAGTCAAAATTGCTCAGTATAACTTCATTTTTTAAAGCATTTAAATGAATCTACACTTTTTTCTTTCAGTCTGTGTCCTTTATTTCTTATTTAAATTCATGGAAATTGGATTAAAGAACACGTTGTAGAAATGGATCTTTTATTTATTTATTTTCTAGTTGGTTTGCCTTTCTATATATTATTACTGTCAGGCTTGCTGTGGGGCTCTTTTAAAGGAATGGGTTATGACCTTTTTCAAGGTAAATAATCAGATTAGGAGCTTTCTTTCAGCAATATTTAACTGTCGATTGGTTAAGATGAGCTTCGGGAAAGGGAGCTGCTTCAAACTGTGGAAAGCAATTCTTAAGCTTACTTTCAGAAATGATGGTGGAAAGAAACAAGAAATATTGCTACTTAGTAACTTTCAACATAATTAATATTTATAAAGCAGTTATCAGTGAAAAGCCTGAAGAGTACCTCACACAAAGATTTTAGAGAGGCATGGAAGAATTTTATGTTTTATGTTTCTTGTATATTTTTTCTTCCTTGCTTGCATCATTACTTGTTTGCCACAGAATATAGTAAGAAAGTGTTACCAAAAAAAAATCCATTCTTGCAGGAGACTTTATGGCTGCCTTTTGAATGAGGGTTTTCAGAGCTCTTTGATCCTATTGTCTTCTAACCATACAAGGACCTTGCTGGCTGTTATTATGCAGCTCTATTATTAAATCCATTACTGGTTAGACTACTCATACAGGTGATGGGAAACCTAGCCTCAGTTCTTTCCACTCCCAGGCTGGATTTAATATCAGGGACCCCATGTCTTAGTGGGTGTTGCTACCACACAAGAGAGCAAATACTATTTCTGGCTGGGGACCCCCACCATGCACTGAAGCAGTGCCACTGTCGGGAAGAGCACTGGACAAGTAGGATAAAGCCCATGTACCTAAGGCTACGGTCCACCTAGTACACATAATTATAAATACTGCCACTTAGTTCTGAGGCCCTGTTCCACAAACTGCTTATAAATTTGATGTGAAAGAATCACTGAACAGAATGAAAACTGCTCTTGGATCTAGGAATGGAAGCTATGACTTTCCAAACACTGAAGACATGATCACTTGATGGGCTTGCATTGTTCACAAACAAAAGTCCAACTAACTTCTGTAACCCTGAATTCTACTCTATTATTGATTTTGTTATCTCTGTTCCAAAACTGCAGTTAACATCAGGGATCCTCTTCTTTGGACATTCTTACAGTTACAGTGAAAGAAAGTTTGTTTCAAGAATTTTGAAAAACAAACGAGGCAGTCTGTGTCCATAACCAATATTTTCTAATCTTTTTCCATCACAGCACTAAATCTTTTGTAGCAGTGAAAAAAATGCGTGTAAAACTACTGTTCACTCATTTTATAAACTTTTTCATCCATATGAATTTTCTTTTAAGTAGTGCTTGGGACTGATTATGTCAGAGTCATTGGTGAATATGGCTTAGTATATGTCAGGTTTTCGGAAGAAATCAAACAATAAACTTTTTAGTTTTATAAGGAACTACATAAGTAATAATTAGCTCTCTTATCTAGGAGCAGAAATCTGTTTCATCTGTACAGCTAAATTAAACAGATCTGACAAAGAGAGAAAAAAAAAATTGTCTAAACTAGCATCCTAAATTTGCCCATAACAAGCTTTCTTTAAATGATGGTTAATTTTTTATCAGAGGACTATCCAGGGTCAGGAGTATAAAATCCACTGAATTATGGGATATCCCTCCTGCAATAATGCTTTTTATTGGTTCTTTTTTCAAGCTTAACCTTGTTCCAGAACCAACTGTTGTTAAATAATTCTAATACCAGGGGGATGAAATTCCTTGTGTTGGACAGAGACTAGAAGCCCTATGGCCAGCAGTTTTAATAAAAAGAGATGGTTTCTTGCAGCTGGTCAGAGGTTTGGAATGTGAAAAGTTTTCCAGGAGAGGTGGGCAGATTGCAGGTGAAGTGGCCAAATGGGGAGAATAATCACAAATTACTTTTTGGTTCTGTGGACCGTCAGACTGTTCCACAATTTTTCATCTGTAAACAGCCACTAGAGCTATAACTGGTCATTTGACCAATGTATCCATCTATTGCAATTCCTCTCCTGCTGTGCTGTGAAAATGACAATAAGAGAAGCAGAAATCTACTTTTAATGGGAGTAAGTTTCATCTCCTTGTCTCAGTCTGTCACTAAAAATAGTGATTGTTTTCTTGCCTGTTTGACCTGCTGCTGTGTGAAGAAATCTTGAAGTCATTTCTCAGCCATATTTTTTTGTCTAGTTGATAGGCAAAAAACCCCACAAAAGCAAAGAAGAGCAGGCTTTTATGATAATGTCATCATCGGCTCCCAGCTTCAAACACTTCTGTGGCTTTTGAATTGTCATTTATAACTTGGAACTGAACCGACCCATAATTCCCTTGATGCATTTAGAGAAATTGATAACAGACTGCTTCTTTTATGGCTCAGAGGAGGCAACTCCAATCACATCACTATTGGCAGTCAATATTATTTTCTGACATGGTTGTAAAAGTATAAAGGGGCTTATGGCATTTGTTTAGATGAGGAATGGGCTCTCAAGCTGTGCTGGGGTTTATGGGTCCAGATTACCGAGAAGCAAAGGGAATATGATGTTTGCAAACAGGATATGATTTTATTTAAGTTTGGGTTTCATACGTTGTTCCCTGGGGATTGTCCTGCAGACAGAAGAGAATTTCACTTTTATCATATGAAATTGGGCAGTTATCCAATCCCCCCTGCTCTCCCCCCATCCTCCTCACCAAAGACACTTCTCCAAACCTGTAATGCGTAAAGTCAGACCTTTAAATTGCAAGAGGAGGATCTGGGGGAGAGCACCACCCTGCAAGAAATCACACTTCAGAAGAGTTAATGTTTAGTGAGCTGAACAGAGTGGCTCCTGGGCTAAATACCGAGCCATCTGAATGGCTAAGTATGACTTGTACATATTATGGAATGTCCGTTGCATTTCCTCTAATTTTGCTGTTACAGCAGTAAAACAGAGATGATGCTTCTGCTGGGATAAGCTGGTATTGTTTCAAAAACTGAAGTGTAACTCAGATCTTTCATGTCAGAAAACAAGAGAAGAAATTTATAGCTATAAAATCTCTCAACATATTAACAAAACTTACAGAACACTCATATTTTCTGAATCTTAAATTTCTTCCTGCCATTCCTTGCTGTGGCAGCTGACAGTACTACTTTTTGTCCTGACCACACAGGAAGAAAAGCAATAAGAAAGGCAAGATTTTACTAGTACACAAGTTTAGTAAGTCATCCAGGAAACAAATTGGTTTTTGCTGCTTCCCATTCTTCCCTTGATCTTCTCAGTCTGTGTCCAGGAAGAATTTTCAGCCTTTACACATTATGACTCTTCATTCCTCTTACTTCTATAAGACCTAATGGTACCAAGCTGGTTCCATTACCATGGTACAACAGTGTAAAAATCAAGAAAATTTTGGCAGTAGCATTGCCATCCTGTAGCAAGTTTAGGTTCCAGGATGCTTAGGTGTCCCTCCTTATATCTGCACACAAATATGTCTGTAAAGAAATTAGGCTGCCTGTAGTTTGGGCACTCAAATGAACCATCACCTCCACACAGATGTTAGAATTAACTTGTGTCTTTCCCCTGTATTCCAGGCTGTACCAAAATAAGTATTGTCCTCTCAACAAAAAGTATGTCTGTTTCCTAGTTTTGGGAAAGCAATCTGTAACTCCTAGAAGCTCATTTACTCAATATTAAGTCTTCCACTGTGAAATCATGAATATACCATGCTGCTGATATATTCACCTAATACTTTAAATAACTTACCTGACTCATTAACCTACTGAAACTTGCCAGTGACAACATTTTGGAACACACTGCAGAAGGCTTCTAGGAATGAAGGATTTTTTTACCTCCTAAGCCTGTCAGTTACACCATCCCTAAAGAAATACCAACATTTATTCAAAACAACAAGCACATTATACTTCAATTGACATATTTTGCAGACTATTTAGGATTCAAAGTTACACAGTGTTGACTGCAATATCTTCTGCAGAGGTCAACAAAATGTGTGATCAATAAGGCCACCCTGGTACCACCTCAGGGCAATTAAAGGCCACTGGGGATGGAACCAGAGCCAGAGTTGGAGGTTTGTCTAAAGAAAAAATAGTGAATTAAGATAAAATCTGCACATTTAATTAACCTGCAGTCCAGAACAACAGCTCTCTGAAGACTCCCTTGTCCAGCTTTGGGTACTGGCATTAGAAAGCCACATGCATCACTAGAGCAGGAGTCGTACTACCTAACATCAGAAGAACTGACGAGGTGCTTGATTTCCTTCACTAACAGCGACTAGAAACAACTAAGTTTCAAATTTTAGGCACATTGAGTTTAGAAAAAAACCCCAAGTGTGATAAGGTGAATCTTGATAATCACAGGAAATAGCCAGCCTTGCTTTACTGAGGCATACAGACTTCATCTCTGGTTCTGGAAAGTGAAAAGGTGGCCAGGGAGGGAATGCCACATTCAGCATATCAACACCATGGCCATAAAAAAACAAAAAAAAATTCTTCACGTTACAGGACAGATATTTTGTCCCATTCTTGGCCTTTCATGGCACTAAGGTGGCCCTGTGCCATCTACCACAGAGCTTGATGTTTCAGTGAGAGGTGAAACTGTTCAGCTGGGAGACATAGCTCTTTGGTATTGCTGCAGGCACAATAAAATGTTCTAGAATAGTCCCAGACTGCTTTTACTTGCAGCAGGCAAGGATAGAAAGCTCAGGCATGGCAATCTGACAACTCACCAAACACACAATTTGGTGCCTCAGACAATTTTTTTCCCCTTTTAACAAAGGACCTTTTTCCCTTGTTACTCAACCAGATTAAATTTTTAAACAAAGATAGAGTGCATGGATCACAGAAAATCATTGGGAAGTTAATGAACTACTGTAAAGTCAAATCTTTAAAGGTCTTACCTAACTTTCTGCATTTCCTAAAAATCATTGTGTTGACAAAGACAAATATTATGCAAAGAAGCCTTCTTATTTGCCAGAATAGGAAACATTTTATATATATATGTGTATATCTATCTATGTATCTACATATATATATATCTCTATAACCAAAGTTATACATACATATATATATATATATATATATATATACAACTTACAGTCCCATAGTCCCATATCCAATCTACTATTACTATTCACTCTGCCCAGACTTAATCACACACACAGATACGGATTTGATGGTAATTCTGTAATTAAAGAAGAATTCACATTTGCACTTTAAAAACATATCACGTGTTTATCGACCAAATTGAACCCCAGGATGGACAGAAGAGCTCTCTGAAGAGGAAATGTTCATGTGCTGCTTATCTGAATAAACACCAGGTTCTTGTGTAGTCCCACAGTGGCCTCTAACATAAAGATCATCTACATCCAAGCAGAAAGCAAAAATATTATGTTTTAATAAAAATGTGTTCAGCGGTAAATGACGAAACTTTTTAAAATAAAGCTTGAATTTTGCACAAAGAAGTTTCATTTTCTGTAACTGTATGCATTACAACTAACTATACATTGTAAACTCCTGGAAGCTGCAAGATCAAACATAAGAAAGCAGTTGCACAAGCATTTTCACACACTAACCCATTAAATACTAAAACAAATGTCAAGTTAAATTAATAGAGTACTTAGGGCTAGGCCTGAAAGTGCAGTAACATTTTTTACAAGCATCTGGTGATATATGCCACATATCTGAGACCTGAATCTGGGCCTAAGTGTTTTATTTATGAGTTTTTTCTAAAAACAAGTACTAATCCACATCTAATCCATGCTATCCTCCCTCCATTCCCCCTACCAATGATCCACACATCACTGTTTCACTAAGGTTTTGAGGTCCTTTACAGTGTCTAATCTATGCTTTGTGAGACCTTGAGATTCTGGATGTCTGTCATAAAAGCTTAAGAGAAACCAAGTAAAATTATTTCTTTTTGAGACATTATTCTATTCAGGCTTCAGCTTGACTTAGCCTGATTTTTTTGTGCTTCCCATTTTGAATACAAAGCTATTTATTTTTCAATACAGACCTCACATATTTACTTGGTTTTTTACAAACTATAAGACGAATTTCATTTTTACAGAGGGGGTGTTGCATTTAAATCAGGGGATGACTAGCAATATCAGTAACTCTGCTAGGCATTCAATAATTAATTAATAATTAATTTTTTTACTGAATATTTTCTGAAAATTGGCTTTGATTGGCTTTTCATGTTACTTCACTATTGGCAGGCAAAACTTGAAAGACATTAAGTATTCTACATATAATTGGTTTGTGTATTGCCCACATTCTTTGTTCTTGAGGAATGCCTGGAAAGAGGCTTTTGGGGTCAGAAATAATAGCCTTTAAAACTATTTTTAGAAGTTCTTTTCCATAAATATTATTACTAATAAGTTCTCCTATTGGAATTATTCAAACACAGAAGTCAATGCAAGACTAAGGGAATACCATGGTTTTTGTTTAAGCAATGATTTGTGATGATCCTTTGAACTATTCATCCTGCTGGAGCCTAAAGATCACATGGCCTTCACAATTTATTTGTAAATCACACTCGAAGGCAAGAAAATATGAAAAGCTGATATTCTGGGTACTCCTTATGGTAGGCATTTTAGGTGAAAACAGCTGGAAATGCCTTTGACAAAAAAAATCTTCGATAGAAAAAATCTTTGATACAGCTGCAAGAACAGTAAAAATAAAGGAAGCTCACTGCACATAATTTGGTTCAATTACTACACTTTTACACACTTCCTGTATCTGGGATTTATGGAAAAGGCGTCAGCCATGCAAACCTTTCCTCCTTTGTTCCTTAACGAGTGACATGGCTGACAGGCCATTCATTAGAAGCTGTTCCTTGGAGATGATGTGCACACCTTCGCTTCTTTAGTCATGGTGAGATGAAACAGCAGCTGAGAAGCACGTTGAGGACCTTTTGCTTCCTAGTGGAAATCACAGAGGTGATGAATGATCACCAGGACATCTGTAAGAGTGGGAGGTGAGAGCTATGAGCGTGACACCTGGGAAGCTGCACTCCTCATGGTCGGGAGCAAAACATTATAAACTTACGTGGTAGCATTAGCTGGCACCAGCTGTGTCTAAGAATGACAGACTCCTTGCTGGAAGTGATACCGAAATGCCACCTAATTTTTAGAGGTTGAAACACCTCAGAAAAATACTTAATTTCTGTTTTCATGCCAGGAAATTAAAATAAGCCAGTGATGGAAAATGTTTGCTCTGGCATAAGTGAAAGAGTGTGAGACTCTGAATGCTTTTAAAGCTAAAACACAGGAATTTTCTCTGCAATACATAAGTTTTATTAAATTCCAGTATCACTGAGGACGTCAGGACTCTCCAGTATTATTTGTCACAAATTCTTAATCAGTTTGTTTACTGCATATAGGTACACTGTTTTTAGCTGACCAGATTTTATTTACTTCTCAGTATTATAACCACTTATATCAAAGGACAGAATTTTTTTAACATAGTTGTTTTTCTACATTTGTGTTGAAATGTATCCATCTGAAATGCATACTTAATTAACTTACATCCAAGAAGAGTTGAGTCCAACCTCTACTTTTTAAAGAAAGGGCAAAGAATCCTTTCAAAATACTGTAAAGAACTGCTTGTTGTCCAGGATACTGGACACATAGAATGCAAGGAGCACCATCAAAGGAGCATCACAGGTCAAAATTTCCATGAACAATAGATGACAGATGGTATTTTTAGACCTGTAGTCAGAAATAGAGTATCTCTTGTGGGGATGTGGGGTAACTCTAAGAGGACTGGTTTTGATTTTAATGATGGCAATAATTGTGCAGAGAATCCAGAGCAGGATGAGCAATTCACTGTATTTTTAGTTCCTCCTAGGAGTAAAATCAGAATTCCACTGCATAAAATGGATTTACATTAAATCACAAGTTGTGTGTGTGTGGGTGGGAGCAGGGGTGGGCAGAGAAAGTTCTAGGATGCTTTGAATTCATCCCAAAGCAGTAGCTTGGGCTCTATTTTATACCATCATTTAGTTATCAGTGGGTATGTATTACAATAATTTAAGAAAGAGAAATAACTCACACAGATTAATATACCATTCACGGTGTCAAAAATTGAAAGGTTTGTCGGACTGTGAGCAGCATCTCTGGTCAGCAGCACTGTGAGACAAGGACCAATTGGCAGATCCCAGGAGGTTTCTGAAGAAAAGAGGACTGAAATAGAAGACGAGGAATGAAGAGGTTTTATAGCAGGGAAAGGGACAGGTAAAACAAAAAGCAGTTATTATCTTAGAAATGCATTAGAATTATTATTCACACTCCTTTTTTTGCCCCTCTGAGGTAGGTTCCAGATAAATTCAAATAGCAGGAGAAGGAACATTACCAGTTTTGTCAACTGCATTGATTTCAGAAAGATCTTTAAGTAAGGAATCTCTCCCTCAGGTGTATTGCCATATCCTTCCTCACCACTTTCACACATGCCACAACCAGAGCACAGCGTAAGGAGCTGGCAACTTTCAAACTTTATGGTCACTCTTCCTTAAATGGAAAATTTCCAGCTCAAAAGGGGTTACAGTAAAAGCTTGCTGCCTGTTAAGTGTCTCTGCTGTAAGGCTCCTTCTTTCTTAGCTTGTTTTGAGTATGCTTAAAGCCTTCATTGTGAAAGTGGTGTTATCACACAGATACTTCTCACAGGAAGCATTCATATCAAGTTTTTTTGTAGTGCAAAGCAGAAAATTTCAGGACACGGGGCTTGAAATATTAGTTGCATTCAGTCAGGAGAAGTTACCCACATTTCTTTTTGCTTAAGTCATTCCCTTCCTCTTTAATGCCTCCACATCCACTTCAGGGACAGGTAGCTTAATTTCTATCATCTGTAGCTTTGCAGAGTATTAGCTTTGCTACACATGCCAATGATTGAGCTATACTAGATGTGCTTGAAAAAGCCTGCAACCTACAGTGCTCATTCAGGAAACTGGGAGTGAAGTAAATCCATATGTGTGTTAGAAAGTCAGTGTTAGAAAGTCAGATAGGGCTCGTGTTCTCTGGCTCTTGGCGCTACCATGCACATTTCTTCTTTGAAGAGCTGTAGCAGTTATAGGATTTTTGATAACAAAATGTGTAGTATGCCCATAGTTCAACAATGACATTTTGATGCTTTAAATTTTTTTTTATTTGGTTCAATTCAGAACACTCTTCTATCCCAACAATTTTTAAACGATTCCTAAACAGAAATAATATACATAATTAAACAGAAAAAAGGCTAAGATTCTGTGTTAGAATTCAGCTACAAATGCTGTATTTTCTGTAAATTCTGTTTAACGTTGTCTGAAAGAAAATCCTAATCCAGATAGTTTTTTCACTGAACTCTCTGGCTGCTCCAAAGCACTTCAACAAAAATAACCTCTTATAAAATTCCATCTGACTTCGTCATAGTCTGTGATTCAGAAAGCATCACATTTGTCACAGATTCATGCAAAGTCAGCATATGGATAGGCTGTCATATATACGTGATATATACATGCACTAGAACCAGAAACCACAGTGTCTAATCCTATTCCCTTTACTTATATAAAATCCAACCATTTCATCTCACAGGAATAAAGAAAAGCGTATCAGTAGGATTTTAGAGCCGCATTTCATATACAGCCTGACAACTGGGCCAACTAGTAGCTGTAATTTTAATGTGTTTGCCATTTATACCACTGTATTTCAACAGCAATTTACAAAGTAAACACTGAGTAACACTAAAAGAAAATCTCTGTTTAAGCACCTGAAACATCTAAGGAAATACATAGATTTAACAGCGATATAAAATGGAGTGAGATGGCATTTTCCAGTTGTTACAGCTAAAGTGCTGGCTGTGTGATGCAGGTTCTTCTACTTTGTTCTTCATGAGATGTTCCTCAGAAATTCAGTCTTAATTTTGCAAAAATATGAAATAGTATTTGATACCTAAGTTTGTCATACTGTGCCTTTCCAGAGTAATTATTCATATATTTACGTTACTTTTCTTGTATTATAACAACTATGCAGTAAAGTATGCAGCTTCAGTTAGCCACTCCTAGATTTAAGACTTTACCACTCATTACACATACCATACCCAAGAGATTAGCTAAAATATCCTGAATTTCCTGTGTTCATTTAGGTGGTCATTTTTGGAAATTTCTCAGGAAACACTGTTCTGTTTCCTGATTGCCCATTTTTTTCTACCAGTCCAGGTAAATTATGGTAACAGTCATTCAAGTGGTCTAAGGGAAATTTTTCAGTGGAAGATACTGGGTCTTATTGTCTCAGTTCAGTCTCCTCACACTCAGCTGAAAGCAGAAAATGATAAATGCTGTACCCTGGCCAATGCTCAGCATTCAGCGGATGGAGAGACTGCAGTCTCATGTGTCAGAGCAGACAACTGTCTTAAGGGTGGGTACTCTCAAGCTGTGGTTACAATTTTAACTTAATCAGCCTTCCTGGAAATGAATCATAGTCCCTCTGAGGATGCAGGTTGCTCCTGCTCATGCCCTGGTGTACGGAGCAGCTGCCATTGAATCACTTTCATCAGCCACTCCTTCACGTTAACCTTAATTTGCTAGCCATAAAAATGGTAAGAAACTCCCTCCCAGCCCTCTTGCTGATACTTCTTTATTTAAAATACTGCACAGTATTTTTCAAACTTTATTATGGTTTGATTAAATTGATTTAACCAATGACCTCTACTTATTTATCTCCTGATTACCTTTAAAAATGAACTTTTTTTCACAGTTCCTTTAAAGCAATAGAGAGATAACTTGAAGGTCTGCCTAATGTTATATATGTCACTACGTTTTTACTACTTGGTTTCTTCCTTGTTTCTTATTACCTATTGATCAGTGTGCATCCTTTGGAAACCTACTTAATTTCTTTAAATCACAAGACATCAATCTACAAAGGAAATAAAATAAATCATCCCGTATCAAGCTGATGACGCTTAATTGTGTTTGTACAACATTCTGAGTTTCTCAGATGAAAACACAGTGTGCTGTCATTACTGTTATTCTAAACTTTGCAAGAAAAATCCAGTTTTCTTAGGTCTTCTGCAAATACAAACTATTTTCATTAGTTCTGCTGCATGCACGCAAAACTGATCAAAATGATAGAAAAATCAGGTCCAGGACACTGAAAAATAAGATCATTTTAGTTGCTTGAAATATAATATTATTGTAACAGTACTGGCGAAGACATTTGACAAGTATAGAGAAGATCAAGCTTAGATCAAGCTTCTTTCGGTTTCAAATGACTAATCAGAGAAACTCCTCAGAACTTCCAGAGCCGAGTAGCAGTTGCATCCATTTTCAATTACTTGATTTCGTTCTTTCCCTTTTTTTTTTTTTTTTTTTCCAAGGAATTAGGAACAGAAGCTTCTGGTTCAAACTGAAAACATGTCTCAGTGTGCTTGGAAGTCATCCAAATAGCATCTGCCATAGTATTTTGTCTATTTCTAAACGTTTTTCTTTTCATGATAAATTTGTATGGTATGATACAATTAAATGCACTTCCCATGGAGCATCAAGGAAGCCTGGCTGTCTCTCTGGATAACTTTTTCAGACTATTTAACACCATCATGTCTGCTTTACATAACATAAAATATACTTGGGCATATACAACACTTCACCTCTACGTTTTGGTATGTTTCTGCAAATAAATAGATAATAAAAATAGATTTAAAAAGTAAAATGTTAGCACACTGATAGAAGCTGTAAAGCAGTGCTGCTTAGCCACCTTTATAGTATATTCTTTATAATGTAATATTTTACATGTCACACTTGCTCATTTAGAAGGCACAGAAGATAATTTTCTCTGCTTTAAAAACCCTCATTTGGCTAGAAGGCTTTACAAAATAAAGCTTTCCAGCCAAAACTTACTGGTCCATCAAAAGCGGAGATACAGCAAGGGTCTTGCTTTATTTAATTCAATTTTCTGTCCATGGCAAGAGTGACTTCCGAAATTACTTGAAACAATTAATTGTTCCAATTTCAGTCACTTATAAACAACTCCTGCCTGGGAAGAAAAAACTAGTGGTTCCTACTCTTTTTTGTTCTTAAGAAAGGGGCCACTGACGTGCCGCTGATGATGGCACAGGCTGCCCGTGGCACTGCTGGGGTAGCGGCGGCTGCTCCCGATGGATGTTCCCGATGGACATTCCCGATGGTCCCGGCGCTGGCAGGTCCCCGCCACCTCGCCAGCCGGCGTGAGGAGCGTCTGGCGAGCAGGCCCGGCCCGGCCGATGTAACACTGTTTGTAATGAGAAATCTAAACAGGGAATGGCAGCGAGGCATGACAGGAATGTGTTTCCATTGGAGAAGCCCGTGCAGAGAAAAAGCATAAGCAAAGCCATGTCCAGAAAGCCCTTCAGCTGGCCAGCACGGAAGACTGATGTTATTGTACACGGGCTGTCACGCTGCCAGCCCTCCCTCACGGGTTTGTTTTCTCTCATGCTCTCCCTCTCCCTCTCCCTCTCCCCTCTCCCCTGCCTTCCTCCCGGGGCCGGCTGTTTGCTCAGGTGGACAGTGACACCGTTTGGAACGAGCTGCACTCGGCCGGGGCGGCACGCATGGCGGTGGGCTGTGTCATCGAGCTGGCGGCCCGCGTGGCCTCCCGGGAGCTGAAGGTGAGGTCCGGGCCGCGCCGTGGGTGGGAGCGCCGGGCGGGCCGGGAGCACGGGGGGCTGAAGGGCGGCGTTGTTCCAGCGCTCGGCCTCGGGGAGGGCGGCGGGACGAGAGCCGGGAGCGCGTCCGCGAAGGTGTGGCAGTGCATGAGCTGCAGCGGCCGTGGGCAGTGCCAGCGCAGAGGTGCCGCAGCCCGAGGTGAAGTTAGTGCACACCTCTGCCCAGTGGCTGCGGCACTGCCTTTGAAGTAAAACTTTCTTTTTTTTTTTTTTTTTTTTTTTTTTTCTTTTTTTAATGTGGTTGTTTAGTCACGTGCGTAACCTCAGGATACCACCCAGCGAGAGGGGAGGCAGCCGCCGGGTTAGGAGGGCGCGGCTGGCGAGGAGGGCGATGGGCGGGCGGTGCCCGGCTGCCCGCCCGTGTCTCCCTGCTTCTGCCGGGCCCCTTCCCGCTGCTGTCTCCGTGCCGCGGGATCCGCATGGCATGATGTACAGAACCCAAATTATCCCCAGTCTAAACAATTTATAAAAGCTCCAGACCTGACAGACTTTGACATTTTATTTGGTATTTTAACGGCCCTATTTAAAGGTACACCGTATGCAGCCGGAGTGCAGGCTTGCCCCAATAAACATTGTTGGAGCTAACATGTCTCCTTAATGAAACTGTTTATTCACTTTCCAGTCCACATACTAATGGATTCAGTCCTATTTCCAGAATCAAGATGGAAGTAAATATTTTAAAATTAGCACTGCATGATGATTTTTTAAATTCGAAATTCTGTTTGGAGAATTTTCTTCCTTTCTCTCTTATGTCAATCGAAATATGATAGCTACCTCTTTGGGAATGGGTACATACATTTCTGTCTATATGTAGATGGATATAGAACGTGTCTGTGTATCAATAACAGCGTAGTCAGGTGAAACGCAGTACTATAGCTCTGACATAATCAAATGCAGTTACTAAACTTTTGTGTTCAGACAGTGGAATCATTAGCCAGGTACCACACAAAATGTACAATTTTTGAAATCTCAGATCAAGGACAGGGTGCATGGTATGGGATCTTGTTATGTATCCATTCTGTTGGGTTCTTCATCGCCTTTAAAATCTTTTGGGCACAGCAGAACATATAACTGACTGTGCATTGTTCCACACACAGAACTAATGAAAGTGAAGAAGGGTATTTTATCTGGTTTTTATCTTTGGCAACTGCAGGACTCACACCAGTGTCTAAGGCAATTTAAAACCAAGTTTTGATAAGGATAATGAGATATGTCCTGTGCATACTTGACATGAGCAGGGGCCTCTACAGAATCTTTACCACTTACCTCTGTACATTTGTGGTGTGACTCTCACAGTGTGAATGCTCTTGCTTATTTATGTGTGTGATAGACAGCTAAAAAGAATCAGCAGCTATTGTGAGATTTCTTCTGCTACTGGTGTTGCAGCAGTCTGTAAACAAATGTTTTATGTTCAGTACTACATCTTTTATATTTAGAACTATTTTGTAGTTTACTGTAACATTATTGTTGATCCTAAATAGAATCTTTTTCTACAATGCAGAGAATTGAACCAGTCTCATGCCACTTGCACTTGAGACATAGGAAATGCAGTTGCTCATTAGATATGTGCAGTAGCTGGTTTAGAACAAATCATCAGAAAACCAGAAATGGACAGAATTTGCTGTGAAAAAGAATTGTGAATATTCCTATCATTCTTGAGAGGTGTTTATCTAACCTGCTCCTAGGTTTCCAGCATGAAGCCTAGTGATTTACATGGCATCTGTATGAACTATCGATCTGCATGTGGTATTTTTAATCAAAGGTTATGGAAAGGTTATTAATGCCTGACTGCCAGTAGAAAAGCATGCTAGCAGAAGTTCTGTAAATGCAACGATCCTGACATTAGCTGTTTTGTCAGAGTCTTCCTCTGTTTGCTTTGTCACTGCATCCATTCAAACCCAGGGTTTGCTATCAAGTTGCTCTCCATACTCTCATATCGTAAATTACATTAGGGGGATTTTTGCAGTGTTTTCTGGAGTTCTCTACCATCTCTGTAAGATTTTAGACCCATAGACCTGTATGTTCCAGTCTATCTTTATGCCTTTACATGTTCCTTTTCTATCTTGCTGCCATTTTATCTGTAGGAAAATAAGTTGATCAGCTGCTTCTTTTAGGGAAAATACCAGTTTTGTAGTGTACGTGTGAAAATCTAAGGGGAAGAAGATGAAGTTGACCACTTTCACGTGCATTCATTGAGCAAATATGCATGTGAAGCAACCATTTGGGGCCTGTACTGTGAGCACTGAGTGGGAGGATTAAGCTCTGATGGGAATCTGGAATGATCTGCTACAGCCTCAGAATTTTAGGATGATTCCAAGAATTGCATGCAAGCTATAACCGCTCTGGATGAGAGCAGTGGAGAAGCACACCGTAGTAGTTCCCTGGGTGTTTACCGTTGTGGATTGCTATCAGATGGTGTACTGTCAGTTTGGTGTCATCTTAAGAAAAAAAGATAAATTATGAGACAGGGCATACTGATTTGTCTGAAATCCCACAGTTCTCTGAGAAGAGCTTTATGTGCTGAAGTTTGTGGTGGCAGACCCACAATACACAGAAATGAGTAACCACAGAGCAATGCTCCAGATTGGAGCAGAGAAGGCAGTGGAATATCTACCCACTGCACTGCAGAATCACAGATGCCCTTTTTTGAAACAGCCATGGTGACATTAGGATAATCTCAGAGTAGAACTATCTAGTGTAGACACAATCATGAGACAAAAAACCTCAGAAATGAGAAGCTGAAGTAGTACGTTTAACAAGTGCTTTTCTGACATGAAGATTATAAAATTTATGAGTGTAGTTAGGTATAGGCAGCCCAAAAATTTCTTATATCTTGAATGAATATGTAGGTTCAAAAAAGTGTAACATGGTTTTCCTAAGATAAGTTGAATACAATAGTTTATTTTATAGACATGAATTCCATCAATTTAAACCTCAATTTTTTTACAACTGTGCCTAGCTAGAATGTGGAAAGAAACATCAACTACCTTGTATTGACTGGGATTTGACATTCAAAGTTAATTTCAGGAAGGACAGGACATTTCAATTTCTATGCCTATTCCATGGTCTTTACTGATACCGTTTGCTGTTGCCCCAAGTGATTGACAGTAGTAGTTTGGAGCTGTAGGTACCTGTTGCTAAGAAAAGAGACTAGAAAATAAACCGTGAAAGTCTTCAAAACAATTGGGAGATTCATTTTAGAGCTGGGCGTGAGTCAAACTCATGTACAAGGCAAAAAATTCTTTATTCTGAATTTCCTGAGACTATCAGTCCCATTACACACAAGTCTCATTGAGAGCAGCAACATGTTGTTCATCTGATTTGGACAGTGTTCAAAAACTGACCAAGAATTAAGAGGAATTCTCTTTGCTGTAGTTCAAACCCCTTGTGAGACATCAGATTTCTTTGATCTCCTTGATCACTGGGAAAAGGATCAGTATGTAAGTACTAGAGATGTGAAACAATAGCTGCAATAGTAATTAACAATGGTGAGTTTTTTGGGGGGGAGTTTTGGTGTGGAGTTTTTGGGGGTTTTTTTGGGTTTTTGTTTGGTTGGGTTTTTTGTTGTTTTTTTGGTTTTTTTCAATCAGGAAAAGTTGTCCTTTCTCTGGGGTGTCTTAATCTAGATGCTTTTTATTTAATTATATACAACTGTTAAAATTAAGCATTCTCTGGGGTTGCTTAATAATATAATGAGCAGTCATTAATATCCATTTGATACACTTTTGAGGTAATATTTAATAAAGAATTAAGAATCAAACCACTGAAATATATAGTACTATAAATGTGATGTTATACTGCGTCGAATGCTATGCTTTTCCTTTTTTCATTAATTTATTTACATGTCTGATGAATGTCATCTTGGTAACATTACAATATGAGATGAGCCTAATTATTACATCAAGGTTACCTTTTTTTGAGCTGTTTGTAATTAGGAAAGCTGCTGATGCACAATGAGGTATTTATGTTATGCGGAATCAGAGCCACACCTCTCTTGTCTGTCTGTTTTTATGCATCTATGTTTGGTCATTTCTCATTTCCCCAACAGATTTATGTAGAAAGCTTCTAATAGTCTGCTGCCTGACTACAGATTTTTAGAAGAGGGGAGTATGTGGATCTGGGTGAATAATATTCCACCGCAGTCATTAGCTATATCCAATAAACAAGGAGAAGTCTTATGATATATCCCTTAGTGCTTGGGGAAGAAATAGAGGCAGTGCCCAGCATATGATTTCTTGAATGCAGTATGGCTCATGAACTTGGAAATTATTGTCTCTAGCCTCTATTTAATGACCTCGCTTTTAGAAAGAGATCCCAGAAACATGCAGAGAGAGAGCACTTCTTTCCTGAAAGTGTCTCCTAAGGCTCTCATTCCTCTCTTTCATTGCCACAGGATGTGGCACTGGGAGGTGCTGTCCTGCTCTCCCTTCTCATTTATTGCCCGGCCCAGCTGCTTCTCTTATATTGATTGCGATGCTCAGCTCAGTTCACCTCCCTCTCTGCTGTTGTGCTACTTCACTCACAGGCAGCTGGGCACCAGGAGACTCTTCCTTTGCCTCTGCATCTGTCCTACACAGCAGGCACGTCCCTCCTGCTGCCCAGCTGGGCAAGTACAGAGGTTGTACAAACCCCGCATTAGACAAGTCTCGGAGGAAAATATGGGGAGTTTCTGCATCTGTGGTCTTTTGAGTTTCAGATTTCATTTGTAACTCTTGGAACTTGCGAAGAATCTTATCTGTAGGACTTAGCTTGCCAAATTGTTGTTTTTATTTTTCCTGGAAGAGTTTAGGTTGCTGATATTTTTGTTTTAACCAAATTATTCGTGTTGGTGTTGCTACCTGTTTTGTTGCCATATATTAGGTGTTTATAAAATGGCTAATACTACATTCAAAAATCTGGAATTCAGTTCAGTTAGGTTAGTATGATAATTTTGCAACAATGGTGCTTCGTTGAATAATGTCCTCCAAAATGTTATTTGTTCTGGTAATAGTTGTTTCATTGTGTGTTGTTTTGTGAACATTAAAATGTGTCATAATTTGTTTTGTGCTAACAAATTGCACATTTTTATGCCTGTCCCTCAATATCTTTAAATTGACTGGCAGGAATAAAAATCATATAGGTGAAAAATATAATTTAAAAATAGTATAGCTAAAAAGAATCTCTTTTTGGGGGGGATTCCCAGAGGGGAGGTGGGAATCATTCTCCCAGTGGGAGATGACTTTCCATCATCATAGATAACTCACTGCCTCACTCTCCATGGAGCAGACCATGCGAAAAATTTAAATACAAAGGAAGATGGCTGAAACATTCTTCTTCAGCCTCAGATGATGCCTTCGGTACTATTATAAGCTAGGATTAATTATTTTAAGTACAGAACCTATAATAAGGATTATAGTCTAGTTTACTTTGCATATCCTTTAAATATGTAAATCTTGGTGATGGTAGCACTGTTTCCTGTGATCGAAACACATAGTGCCATATACTCTTAATTCGAAAAATTTGAAATAGAAGAGACCTACACAAAAAAACTATCAAGAGCTGGTAGGATTTGTATGATTGTTCCCTGCTTAAAAAAAAAAAAAAGTTTCAGTGAATTAAGAAGCAATTATTCAAAAAACACTGAAGAAAAAGGCACAAGTTACAAAAGCATGGTCTGAGACTGTCTTGAATATCCATTTCAGCTGAATCAAGTGAAGCACAAGCCCTTTTTCTACCTTATCATATGTGAGTGTGCACACACACACACACACACACACACACACGTAAAGTTGCCCTGTTGGTAGTTAAGGGTCATTTGACAGAATGAAAGCAACTGAAATGAGTTTCCCCTCAACCAGAATCTGATACGTTCCTGGGATGGTTCTTCCTGATACGTCAGGTTGAATCAATACCAAAGTAAACCTCCTGAATTTGGTCGTTGCTACTCTGGTGTCTTTGTGTAATACATAGATGACAAATCGAACTTGAAACTCTCATTCCAAATGAGCTTGGTTTTTACTCTTCTCAAGGCCTTTGTCACACAGGGCTATGGAAGAATCATCATGTGGTAAGTAGTACTAATCTAGTGAATAAACAAAATTAGCTTAATCAACCTCCTCTTCCCCCCAAGTTCTTAGTTTTCTGGTTTTAAAAGTATTCTGAATAAAAATCTTTCAGCCATATTTCACAGCTCTATTGCTATGTTTTCTTGAAACAAAAAATTAAAATGAATTATCATTCTAAAGACAAAATAGGCAAAAAGAGCTGAAAACAAATGTCTCCCTAGTCCCACAGTGTCCTTCCTCTGGTAAAGCTTCAGGCCAGCAAATTTCCGTGGCTGCCTGAGCAACACAAAACTCCACACAGCTCCTCTGGTTGCCTATGAAAATCTCCTTTCCTGGAATGTGCTCTGTGCTCAGGTGCCTCCTGGACAGTATTTCTCCTGCAGCATCTGCCCTAACCTTGTTTCTACCTTCTCACACTCTTCCCTAAAAAAATTTCCTTTTCCTTGAAAAAAAATTCCAAGTGATGTGCGACAGCCACAAAAAGACGCATTTTTTCCACACCCAGCCACAGCATTTTGAACAATGCATATGTGTAAGAAACGGTAACAAATGAATACTTATTTTACTACTGTTAAAGATATGATTGATAAAAGCCATCAATCAACGTTACCAATGCAGTCTTTTAGGTAGTAGTTTGTATTCTTTGCTTTTACAAAGTTAAAAAAATTGCGAAATTTCATATTAAACCATCTCTTAGATACTCTGTCCCAGAAATTATGGTTACATTTATAGCTGAATGACTGTTATTATTTCATATAATCAGACAGCTTTAATTATATATGTGGTACATAGCTTATCTCCATGACCACTCTGTACTTAAAACTCTTTTGCCAAGTTTCTTCCCCAGTGTAGTTAGCACTAGTTGTGGCTAAACAGGCCATCCTGGTTGTGTATAAGTTAGTCTGCAAGCACCAACTTTTCGTGCATGTTTTCTAGTGCTATCCACTTAGACCTTCAGGAAAGCAGACAGAGAACTCTTTGTTTCCATCAGAGTTAAGTGTTTAATGTCCGTTTCTGTGTACTTGGCCTCTACTAGCTTCCTCTGCAAGACAGAATGGTATTCCCTCATGTCCATTACTGTTTTCTTGGCAAATCTACATGCTGCTGATACTGCTCTGTTAAATGGCAGGTTCTTGTTCACTGCACTCGAAGACCCCCAGGGCCAAATGCTGGCTCCTGCTCTGGCTGTATGAGTAGCTTGTAAAATTGGCTGAAATGGATTGTGCCCAAGGATTGCCTCAGCCTTACACCACTCATCCTCATGCCCACCCTCCCTGATGGATGGCATAGCTTAGGATTGTGTTACAACGTAAGGCACTGGTAAGAATATGGTTATCTTCTTCCTGCTACCAGTTGCAAGGGGATTCTTGTAGGCAGCCAAGACTTAAAGCAGCCCTGATGTTTGTTATTGTAGGAGTTGACTACACCAGAGATAGCAGACTTGAAGATGGCACTAAGGCCACTTTAGGGGTTAGATCTGTCAGATACACTGTATGGACTGCCTTTTAAATATAAAGAACTTGGGTTTTTATATGACTTTGTAAGGATACAAGTATGTATGTGTATATATATATATATATATATGTATGTATGTCAGGGAATATATTTTGTGACAGGAGAAATGGATACATTTCTGTATAATGATGTATTATACATTTCTCTATAATTCTCATTCTGAAACATGTCCACACTGAGGGAAAAATAGAACCTTTCCATTAAAAACAAATACATGTCCGAGACTGCCTTGTTCAAGCACCAGTAATCTATAAGAGTTAATTGCTAGATAGGTTAAGGGATTTAGACAAGTAGAAATTAAAAACTTCCCACACCTAACCTTAGGAGCGAATTGAGCTTCAAGTGTGGAATTCAGACCCCCAGTTAGTTACCCAATCCTCATCTGAAATATACAGAACAGGTGAGGTTGGAAGTGGCCTCAAAATGTCATTGTATCCACCTCCCTTGCTCAAATAGAGCTGCCTAGAGATAGTTGCCTAGGACTATATCCAGATGGATATCCAGGAATGGAGACTCTACAACCTCTCTGGGCAGCCTGTTCTACTGCTCAGTCACCCACAAAGTAAAAATGTTTCTTCATATGAAGCCTCTGCTCTTTCAGTGCCCATTCCCTCTTGTATGGTTGGCATAGATGGCATTGCTTATTCATACAGGGGTTTACAGCTTAAAATACAAGAAGACCTTCAATTTCTGATAGTAATAAAGATCTTTGTGTTTGAATAAAAGCTGAGGAAGAGCATGACTCCAGACCTGTTGTTAGAAACTTAGACTGAAAAGAGGTGTCTCAATATCTATTTTATGGACCACATAATCTAAATACACAGAGTGGTATGGTAAACAAATTTACAAATTCATCCTCATGTTCAAGAAGGAATTGAACCTGAGTCTTCTGCTGCTTCAGTAAGTGCTCTTGGAGTGCCTGCTGTGGTTTATTGCTATTTTTTGCATGGCACTGGCTTTTCTTGAAGTCAACAAAAAGCAAGATGATTTTACTAGGGTAGTACCAGGCTGAAACTAGTACGCACTGCTTCTCAGTGAGGCTTCTCACCATACCTGGAGTACCTGACTGGCCACGTCACTCTTGATTCACTTGCAATAAAGGCAGAGCAAGCTCCTTACTGTCATGTGAATGGAAGAGTCATTCCCACTTTGCCACACCTACCACGTATTGCCCTAGAGAAAAATTGTCTACATCTAGTTTTACCTCCTATATAGAGGTAATGTAATAGAACCAGCAGTGGAACCCTTCAGTAGATGGTCACTTCCAAGCCCTTAACTATCCACCCACGTTATGGTATTGTTATGGTATTGTCTTGAAAGGGTTCATGGAAAGGCACAGTAGATGCCCAAGCATGATGTAGCCCAACACTGTAATTCAGCACACGACAAAAAGAGATTAACTCGACCACCAAAGACAAGAAAGCTACAGTAGGATGTAGACCTCCGTTCTTTGGAAATCAAACATCCAACTACCTATTTAGAATCATGAAAAAAGAGAATACTTAGCTTACTGTGGAAAAAGACTAACATTTTCCTTAGTTTTCATTAAAGGTCCAACTCAGCGGGTTTATCTGCAGTCGATCTTCTGTGTAAACTGAGCCTGGGCAGACTTCTCTTCCTTTGTTGTTCAAATATGCACAGATTTTAGAATATCTCTATTC
Source organism: Oreocharis arfaki (assembly GCA_013398015.1). Lineage (NCBI taxonomy): Eukaryota > Metazoa > Chordata > Aves > Passeriformes > Paramythiidae > Oreocharis > Oreocharis arfaki. The sequence continues at coordinate 238,778 of VZRR01007154.1, forward strand.
AGGCTTTACTCTTTATCCTCAAATTTAAATAAAGGTAATCACGTAGTGGCACGGACATGGATCGTTTTTCTAATGTTCATGTCTGTCAGTCAGTTTAATGTTCTGTCTACTTATAAAGGTGTCTGTATCCTAGTATAAATAAGGCTCTGTACAAAAATGCTTTGAATTTATGTGCTTTGGCTTCATTTTGAACATATTGCTCTGTGTTAGTCTTTCTATCTTTAAGGCAGATTTTTGCCTTTCTGTCTACTCTGCTACTGTCTACTGAGCTCACTGTCTGGTATTTAAAAATTGCCTAAGTAAAAAAGTTTCGTGTTCCATTGTGCTAATGTGTGCTGTGTTCATGCAAATTTTGAAAGTAGGAGAAATTAAGTGTTTTATCAATTCCACAAAAGTTGCTTATAATTTTGTACGGTAACTAGTTTTCAGTGTGTGGTATAATTCAAGTATATATTTTATCATCAGTGTGACATATGCACTGTATTTTTTAAAAAGAAAATTTCCCATGTGAACACTGAACTTTCTGTGACATAAAAACTCATAAAAAGTGGTCATGAACCTTCTGTGAATATCCTGCATGCTGGTGGAGAACTGTAATAGTTAAGCTCTGATTTCAGAAATTACCTAGATGTAATTAAACAGGTTTTCCAAAAAAGCCTTGTCAAAGTAAGGGAACAGAAGGGAAGCCTGTACTGTAACTGTCATATTGTCAAAAACAGCAGTGCTGATATTTTCTGTCTCCATATTGCCCCTGAAATCCTCCTAGAGATAATCATCTTAATTATATTGATCTTTTGGGAATACTGATAAAGTTAGATGATAATGAGCTGTTAGCTGAGCAGGGGCAGCTGTAAGCTTTTCATGGACTTTTTCCAAATTCTTAAAAATATTGAGAGAACAAAATAAAGGTAACATCATTCTCTTTCTCTAGTAATACCCTCTTTGCTGAGTCTTTTTTCACCTCATTATCCCGACATTCATCAGAATAAATATATTTCATTTTTTCATAAATGCTACGGAAGAGTTTTTTTTCCAAATTCTTTTCCAAGTCATATTTTGTGTGAGAAGGAAATGTTAGAATACACTCAGAAGGATAGAGAATACAGTTTTAGCTGAGAGTCTAAAGCTGGTTTAGTTCTGCAAATAAGTGCAGTCCACAATGCCTTTTCTTTTTTTTTTTTTTTTTTTTTTGCTGGTTTGCTTGATCTCTAGGCAATTTATATCCCATCTCCAGGAATGCCTACCTGAATATGAACGTGTATAATTTTTGTGGCTTTAATTGTTGGGTTGTTGTATTTTGTTTGTTTGGGTTTGGGTTTTTAATGTGGGCAGTTAATGCAAAATAAGTCATGATGTCAAATCCCTCAGATTCTCTAAATGGTGGCCAGAAGAACCACTGTTACAGATGCACTCCCTTGGTATTGTAATTTAAGTTTACTGCACTCTGATAGAACTTTGGCCATGCTCCACAAAACTTTGCAGCTGTCTGCTTGGATTACATCTAGCAGCAAATTAAATAAGACAACCTGGTAGTATTTGTTTATAAGTTAATGCCAGTGAAGCAAAGTAGGTAGACAATTTCGCTGGTACACACAAAACACACATTCAGATGATTGTAAATAAACAGATTTCACAGGAACCGATGTAAATTTTAGCTGCCATGTTCCTCTATATTTACACCAATGTGAGTGAAAGCTTAATGTTTCTTTAGTAAAAGTTTTTATGTTTCTTTGAGGTAAGAGAAGGCTGAAACATTTACATTTATCAAGTTTTAGTATATCGAACTGGAATACTGTATATTAAAATACAGAAGTATTCCAGCCTTTTTCTTCCTATCTCCTCTTCTTTGAAAATACAGTGCTTGGTTGGTCATGCAGCCATACATACACACCAAGTGTTTGTGTGAGGCTTTGTGAAAATACAAGTTGGGCCAATATCTCACGTACAGATTATAATTTCTTATTTTTATATATGTGACAATTGTCATTAATTTGATGGCAAATATATAGCTGAGTAGAAGGACCATCTTGGTAGTTGAGATAAAGAGGAAATGCGGTGAAGCAGCAGTGTTTCTCCTGAATCAAACTGTGGTAAGAGAAATTTGATATGATACACAACCTTATGAGATACTGCTTCTTGAATTTATAATCTGACTTTCTGAATAGAACGACTGTGCCAGCAGTTCTACATTTTCTCTTTACCATACCCACACTGGAAGGATGGAAATTCCATTTCTCTTTTCTCTTCAGTGACTCCAGAGGCAAAAAATTCCTTGGTCATCACTGATCCTAGTGCTGTACTTTATGAAATTTATATACAGTTCCAGAAAGTGTGTTAGAAATTGACTTCAGGGAATCTATTAACTTGCAAGCATGGCAGGTTCCCAAGCGTAATTTATGGTTTGCAGAAATATGGGATATTCATTGTCATCCTTTTTCTACTGTTAGAAATTTTTTGTGTGCGTGGGTCTAAATTTATCATTTAGTCCATACAGAGGTAAGGTCAACAATGGCTAATCGTGTCAGATATATACCTCAAGCTACTTTTATTTTGAAGCACCTCAAATTGGAGCAAAGATAAAGATTACATGATCTTAGATGACCTTCCTTTTAAATGTGAATCCTAAACACAATCGATATCAGGGCTCTCTCATCCTTCTCATCTCTCATCCTAACAGGCGTTTTTCCTCCTCTTTAGATCATGTTGCGTGTGTATGTGTGTGTGTGTATTTATATAAATTTATATGCCACTGTTCTCTACTGTATTATTTCTGGCAGTACTATGAAAGGGTGATTGGATAGAAAAAGTTCTCAAGAGCCTCTAATAGATTTCAATCCCATCTGCCTGCTGCTCTGTTTTGCTCTGAGTCAAGTATTTTTTTAAGCTGATAATTGAAAACCTATCTTGTTCTTACAGAATGGTTTTGCTGTTGTAAGGCCCCCAGGCCATCATGCTGAGGAATCAACAGCCATGTAAGTACCAGGGAATATTGCCCATCCTGGAGCACTAAGGTTACTGGCAATCACCTGCATTGTGCATGTCTCTGAAGAACTGTAATTGTTTGCAGATGACTGAAAAGGCTTTCTAGGTACTCCCAGAAGCAGATTTATGGCCTCAGAGATCATATAGCATTTTTTAAAATGCTCTGAACATTATTTATAGCTGTTTTCCTGACTGATTTGCTTTCTTATTTCTGTTCTTCTCTATTCCACAGGGGGTTCTGCTTTTTTAATTCGATTGCAATTACTGCCAAATACTTGAGAGACAAGCTAAATATAGGCAAGATATTGATTGTAGATCTGGTATGTATTCTTGGCAAGCATCACAGTCGCAGAGCATCTAGGTGAAAGATAATGAATTTGTATTTATATGTCAGACTTTCCTGCTTTTAATACCTACAAGCAATAAAGGTGTGCATTTCCTCTGATTTTGGGAACTCATTAAAGCCAGGATGGCAGTACTGAAACTATAAACATCTATGTTTCACTTTAATGGTGTTAACTGCAATTTAATGAGAAGAAGGCACAGATCAGGGCAACTTTTATGGTCCTTAAATGAATTGATACTTCCACTGTTAAAATAACTCTACAGAACCCAAGTTTACTTTTCCCTACAGAATAGAAACTTTAAGTAGTCAGATATTCTTTAAAGAATGTTGTTGCATTGGTAATGAAATTTCCCCAGTTCGCAATAATTTGACTTGTTGTGTAACTTTGATATTATTAAACAGATCGACAGGTCATTCTTTCCAAGAAGTTTTGTAGTCATGTATGCCAGGTTTTGATGGCTCCCTGAAGGAAAGCTATGTGATTAAAAATCCACTTCATTGGATTAGTCTTGTATTTTAATAGAAGGCATTCTTACACAATACTTAATACGTTTAACAAATGGATTATTTAAATGCAGATGACATTTGGCATGTTGGCTATATTATTTTCATGAATAATGAATTGGAGCTCTGCCTTGCTCTTAAAGGATCAGCCCAATGCATGGCCCAAGGAAAGTTGAATGCTGATTTATGAGCACCATTTTTGTTTTCCTACAGTTCATGACGAGGTGTAATAGGGTGTCTGACAAAGCATAGACAGGAAATGAACCCTGGCATCAAAACCTAACCTGTTACATCTGCACTTAATTAATTTTTGCAGGTGATAAAAGATTTAAAGACAAAATATGTTAAAGGGTTTTTGAAGTGCAGGGCTTAATAGTCTAAATCTTGTTCATATCTGCACTCATAATTAAATCTTATTGTGGAGTCATGGCCTTACCATCTAGCACTTTTGTTCAGTTAAACATGCGTACTGACTTTTGAAGAGAAGCAGAGAAAGGAGGAGTGTGGGAGAAGGAATGGCAAGTGAAAAATGAGTGGTAGAATAAGTATATGGGTAGGTTAAATATTCTTAGAATGTTTTTCAGATATTTCTCAGATTTTTCTTGTGTCATTCAGAAGCGTAATTATAAACTGCCAAAAACTATTACTTTTGAAAAATTCACTTCTACTGTATGTTATGTCTGTTTGCTCACTTGAATCTTTCAATTCATTGCTGTAAGTTCTGGCCAAAAGTGAACTCTCTGTGTATTCTCATTTTTTTAATAGGAAAAGCCTGCTCAAAGTTCCTGAATGTTTTAAAGTCTTTTTGTCTGTAAATGTTACATTTGCCTTGTTGGGAAAATGCTTCCCTTTGACATACTTAGCCAATAAGCACTTAGAAATTCAGCTTCAGTTTTTCAAGGCAGGGTTAAATGTGCAGATCATTACCTGTGCAGAAGATTACCTGTGAAGCTGCCTATCCTATCCCAGGAAAGTAGATAGGGAATTTTCAGCCTTTCTCTGATTGTCCCATTAACCAGAATAACTCAGCTGGTGAAAAGGAAGAAATATATGGCTGATACAGAGTATTTCATTCCTGGAGCAGTTGCAGTCCAGTCCCTAGTCTGCTCCATGGTCAGAGCAATGATGTACAAAAATTCATATGGAAAAATTCTTATGCTTGCAAACTATGGATAAATTGCAGGCCAAACTGAATGAATGATCAGGTTAATAGTGATGTCTTTATTCCCACCAACAGAGTTTGGAGCATCTGAAGGAAAGAATGGAATTACAGCTGGCAGACTTGAAATTAACCTTTAAGACCATATTTTGATAGTGACTAGCACAGCAGGACCCCATGCAAGTTGGCAGCTATACATGTTACTACAATATAAATATTAAAAAGTAATATCCAATCCCACACATTAAAGTGTACTCTAGTTACAAATTAAGTGTAGTCTTCATAGCTGCTACATGTCTTCATGTATAAATTCTTAACTTTTTACTTGTCAATCTTCCCTTCATCTATTTCTACACTAAAATAAAAGACCTATCTGACAGGGGTTTTTTCCTCATTCCACCATTTAAACGAATCTCTGTTTTTGAACTGACTTATATACCCTGAGTACATTTGATCTAAGGGTGGAATATGAACTCATTTCCCACATGCAAACATCCGCAGTCTTAAAGAACCCATTCTTTTGTCTAATCAGGGAAGTTACTGCTCTTCAAAGAAGAGCCCTTAGTGGAATTAAAGTTTAGAAAACAAAGCTAGCTTTGACATTTGAATAATAAAAAAAAATAATAAGAAAAAAAGATCTCTCTATGCCCCTTTAACATTTTTTCTTCTCTTTTGGAAACTGTTACAGCAAGAATATATCTAAAGCCCCAAATATGTATGGAAAAGAAAGACTAATTAAAATAACAAAATGACGTCCTACCGTGTCGCCGCAGATCCATCTATGTACCCAGCATAGCTTGTCAGGTTGTTGAAATCCTCATTCCAAGATCATCCATACTTGCATTTATGCTAGCAGGATTTGAGTCTGTTTTGGAGTAAACCAATTAATTCTGTCTCAGCCAAAGGCTGAGTGGGATTCTGGTATTAGTCTGCATGCCAGATTTTACTTCATTTGCCAGTCAGAACCATCTAACACTACACTGGCTGCCTTGAAATCTCCAACACCCTCATACCAGTGTGTTCTCCTTTGCACATCTAATGTGTTACATTTAACCTTGGCATTAAGTCACAGTTGGGCTGTAACTCCATCCTCATGTTGTTTCAAGTACTTTCAACATAGAAAAGAAAAGAAACTCTTATAATATTACCCTGAAGAGGTCCCATTACCCTGAAGAGGTCCCAGAGGAGGTCCAAGTCAAGCACAATACAGTAAAAGTAGGACTCAATCAATGTAGAGAGTTCTGAACAATGTGGGTGAAACTCATGGGCTGCATCAGCTGGCAAGGAGGGCAAGCAATGGTCAATGCTTGCTGTACTATTGGCAGTTCACACCTTGATGTACAACTTGAGCCTTCCTGGAGTCTAGGCATTCTGAGGAAAATGCGACCTTTGTTTCTTGAACACTGAATTTGATTTAGACCTCATAACATTTATAAAATAAATACAGACTGGGTGACAGTGACAGTGACAGTTCAGCGTACTTTGTGTGTCCCCCTTAAATCTCTTGGCCTTTTTCTAGTTTTCTTTTACTTTTCTTTTACTTTTCTTTTACTGAAAGGCAAGTGGATTTTCCATTTTCACTTGTAAAATTCTTGTGTGTCTAACCACATAGAATAGTAGTGAACTGTGAAAACAAACCAAAAAAAAAAAGGAAAAGCCTGCATCGTCAGCCTTTGTTATAGATATACTGTCAGCATTTCTTTGTCAGCATTTTATTTAATGACAGGATTTTATTCACTGTCGTTATATAATGTTTGAAATATGGAGACTGGCCAAGGTCACTCCTTGATTGTGGAAGGCACCATCCTATCTGCCAGATGATTTAATAGCTAATGAGATCATATTCCTATGTCTTCAACTGTTGCCGTCATGATTTTGCAAAAATGAAGTATGAAGTCCTTTCCGCATCTGGCATCTCTTTTGATGTGGATCTAACTGCTGAGGGACTGAACTGAACTGAATGTTTCAAGAAAGCCAATTTACTCAGCTGGTCGCAGAGCCTTTGACCTCAATAGTGGAACTTGGCAAATCAATGAATACTCTTATGTTTAGTGTTCTGTCAAGAATTGTGAAAAAGCTCTGTAAACCATAGATCCTTCTGCAAAATACTAGTTTGTAGTTTAAACATTAGTCTTTCTTCAGAGGCCAATGAGGCTAGTTAATTAAGCCTGAGGGGTTATGAACTGTTGGCAGTTAATAAGTCATAAAATTCCTCCATAAAACAGGATGCTAGATTCCATCACTGAGGCAAGGAGTACAAAGAGCCGGTGTATAAATATCTAATTGTACAAAAGGACTGGGATTTCTCAATGACTGCTCATCTGGAGTCTCCAGGGCATGCTCGCTATGGTTTCCTGATTTTTAGAAGCCAGTTTAAAAAATGAGTGCATTAAAGAGTAATTTGCCTGAAAGTTCAGGAAGTATGGGGTGGTGAAGGGAGGGGGAAAGGGAAAGACAAAAGGAGGGCAAGGGAGAGAGAGAGAAACTGAGAGAGAGAGAGAGGAGGGGGGTGTAAAAGAAAGCAGAACTGAGCTCTCTACATGGAGTTGGACATTATTACATTTGTCATCTGTTTTCTTTCTCCTTTAGGATGTTCACCATGGCAACGGTACACAGCAGGCTTTTTATGCTGACCCCAGCATCCTGTATGTTTCCCTCCATCGCTATGATGAAGGCAACTTCTTCCCCGGCAGTGGAGCCCCAAATGAGGTTAGGTTTATTTCTTTAGAGCCCCATTTTTATTTGTATCTTTCAGGTAATTGCGTTGCATGATTACCCCTAATTTTCTTGTCCTTCTCTGGTTCTTTAAATTACACCAGATTACCAAATTGTCCACTGGGAGCAGGGGACCAGCGGAGAACAAGTGCATAACCCAGAGCAGTCCTTGTCAAACAAGGCTGATCTGACATGTTGTTTGATGTTTGTTTCTAAAGCACATTTGAGATTTTTTTTTCTGCCCTTTACCTCTCTCTTTTCCTCCTCCCTTTTCCTCTTTTTCACTCCTTTTGGCATTTTATTTCTATTTTTCAGGTTGGAAGTGGCCCTGGCGAAGGTTATAACATAAATATTGCTTGGACAGGTGGCTTGGATCCTCCTATGGGTGATGTTGAGTATCTCACAGCATTCAGGTTGGTACCGATAACAGTTTTGAAAACCATTTGTAGAACAAAAGCACATGAATAAGTGTAATATTGAAAGTCAGGAGAATAACCCATGGTAAAACTAGCTTAATCCTGGTATCCCAGTATATGAGAGTTTAGTAAATGTAAAAAATGGGTAATTTAATTGTTGTGATGATCCATGCAGAATCAACAAAAGAATTTCCTAATTATTTAATTGGTCACTAGTGTTTTCATTATTATGCCGTACCAGTAAAATTACTCTGAGCTTGTTTACTTCTCTACCTATAAAATTTAAATGTAAGTATTTATACCAGGCAGAAGAAAATTACTGTTCACGTTTACATTGATTGCAGTTACATGCCAGCAGAGAAGACAGAAAGCAGTATGAAGTATGGTCCAAATCCAGTGTTTCTCATTCACTTAAAAGACTCATTATGATGCTCACAGATTTGACCATCAGGTTTTTTTCTGCAAATTGCAGTAAAGTGTTATTTAATTAAAAGTAAATAATTTTGAAATACTGCAGTAAGAATGATAGGAAATGTTGCATGTTATATTTGTCTTTGCTCACTCATAATGAATATTCACAGTAGCTCATTCATAAATGAAATTTTATTCCTTCGTAGGTGATGCATCCTAATCTATTTAGTCTTATTTTCACAGGACCAGAGGAGATAAGAACAGTATAAAACACTGTATTTTAGAGTTTCAGTGTCTTGTCTTACATACACCATTTCCTTTCACTGTAAAGCAGTCCAGTGGAAGGGTTTAGTGAAGTTTAGGGAAGGTGAAATGTTCATCTTTCAAGTTACGGCAAATGCTACACCATTGAAAAGGGGTTTCATTTAGAGGAGAATGATATGCAAGAAAGGCAATGAAAAAACGATGTGTATCTCTACTCTCTTTCAAGACATTTAGTTTGAAGAAGTGCACTTACCTTTTACAGTTTTTCACTATTTTCTATTGAAAATACACCACAAGAACCCACAAAAGTCTTGTTTTGTTTGTTGGGGATTTTGTGTGTGTGTTTTTTGTTTTTTTTCCAAAGAACCTCTGTGCCCATAAAATAATATGCAGAGTTTCTGATAAACAACACACCTGAAATCAAAGTCTAAGCCCTATTCAGAGAACTAGCCTTACACCTTCACAATATCCCACTGTTATTGTGGAAGAAGTTTTAATTTTATTTACATCTGTCTGTGTTTAAAAAGAGTCTAAACAAATGGTAAGTGGCGGGCTCCAAATTTTCTACACTCAGTAGTGCTGCAAGCTCTTTCCAATATGTTTCCTATGCTTTTGTGAGATTTTTACTTAAGTTAAGAAACTGGAGTTCAAATCATAGGTATTAGTGTCTGATATTAATGTATCTGGTATTTCCACCCCAACATTCTTGGTTTGGATCCAAACCGTCCCACTAATGATATAGGTAATGTGGCCGTCTAATGATGCAGAGAATGGTGGTCCCAGTTTATTCAACAGAAGACTCATATGCTGAGCCTGTAACCATAATTGGTACCTCTGCTATCCTGATGACAAATACCTGGGCTTAATAGTGCATTTACAAGTATGTGCTTCACAGTTCTATTTTAAGGCACACTAATAAATTGTTGGGAGCAGCTAGTATTGCTGCTATGCCTATTACTCTTTTTCGGAGTTAGAGGTAATTTCAGTCTCTGTTCCTAAGCAAAGCGCCACTATTCAGGAAAATAAAATTCATGTAACTTTCTACACTCTGACTAATCATGTACAGACATAAACTTAACTGTATTTTTTTTTTAGGCAAATAAATTAAAATTTAAATTTAGAATCTCCTTTTGAAAAAATTCTGATAGTGAAAAATTTAATGTTGCTATTTTAAATTTATCCATTTAACTTTGTGATTAATGTTGTGATGAATGGGCATGTTTTTCTCCAAGCAACAACAGGAAATGTTTCCCTACACTCTTGGCTCCTTTTGACCTTATCACAGTCTTTGTGCCCTCTGTACGTCTTGCTGACATGGATTTAGTATGAGTGGTATGACAGTTTTGAATGGGGATCATTGAAGCAAACCGCATGGAACTTTGAAGGGTGGATACAAAAATTTGTGAATTATTTAGGATAGGCCAGGTAGCTGTTTTCTGTAGGTCTGCTCTGAGTGGTAGGTAAATTTACAGCTCCTAATAAAGAGACACTTTATCCATGGGCCAGAATCTACCCTTGCTAGTATCCAAAATGTCACACATGTTGTAGCCTAAGTCCTCGGTTGGGCCAGAACAGAACTGTGAGACTCTAGACTGGCAAGAGAGATCCACAGTCCAGGAAATCAATAGAAGAGTTGTTGCCAGGCTCACCCAACAAATCAGCTGTTGTTCTGGAGTTTCTGTCTGCATCAACTCAGTTTTTAAGAAAAGAAATAAGTTTCAGAGATAGAAAAATGTTATTTGTTTTTTTTTAGTATTAGATCACATGCTTTTATAGACAGACTTACAGAGAAGATCCAAACTAAGGTGTGGAGAAAATTTTTAACATCTTCAACCCTGTGAGAAAAATAAGGGACAAATGGAGAGATTTTCTCTTTATACCTACCAGTAGACAGAGAGGTTGGTATTTGGTCCCTAGTGAAGGCAGGAGTGGATACTGGTGAAGGTCCTCTCCACCATAACCAAGGTGTGAGTAAGTTTGCAGATGGGTGGAGCCTGTTTGGAGAGAAGCCAAGGCTTCCTGCTTACTGACTGGCTCCAGAGCCTAATCCTTTGAGTTCTTAGGAACTGAGAAATTTGTGTTAAAATAATCTGAAACTCCCCAGGGGGTGCACATAGCTTTCACTTTCTCACCAGCAGAGGCCTAATTTCATCCTAGAATTGCGCCAAGCATATATTTTAAGTGTCACCAGCCTTGACACTAGGTGGCTCATTATTGCCTGATTGACTGTCAAATTCCACAGCAGAGATCCTTCTGAATGGTAATGTCCACAGAAAAAGAGATCAAGGCTTTTTTTTCTTTCTCTAGAGTTTAGCTCATAGCCAGGTATTGCATATGACGATGTACTTGATACCAGGTACGTTGTTTTTAGGTCAGAATATATTTGTAGAAGCATTTACACATACACACACACACACACACACATATATATATGCAGGTAGCAGAATACTAGTTATTTTCCACTGCATAAATAACTAGATAAATCTATTTTACATAAATCTATTTTATGTAAATCTTTCTTAGGACTGAATAAAAAGTTCCCCATCGCTCTTCCTCCGAACTGTTAGAGAAAATATTTCTATTTCTTCAGGAAAAAACAACTTTCATGTGTAAAAATGCAGAAAAATTTGAAAGCATAACACAAGAGTAATCACTTCAGAGGCATGCTGAGTGAGTGGCTGCACTGGGACTATAGTGGGAAACCGGAAAAATTAGTGCTGGTTTGTGTCTGCCATTTTGATTTCAGTGCTACAGGAAGAGTTTATTGTATTTTTGAACTAACTCTTTCTATTGGAAAATCAAATTTAAATGTCTGTAGCCAATTTGAAGATGGAGACTGCTCATTCATTTATAAAATAATATGTTTTAATTTCTTCCTTATTTCTACTAAGAAGATAAGTTTGCTCATGTTAACTACAAGGAGGTAGTAGCAAATGTATGAGAAAGAAGATTTCCATTCTGTAGAATGGAAAATAATTGCAGTAATCAAATCACTCTACCATTTAATTTTGCCAGAAAAGTGTTGTTTGATGTTTACCGAAGTTAAGAAACTGGCCTAGCTACAAAAATCCTTGAAATAATGACATTTTTCTAAAGGGTAGGCATCTCTTCTTTTCTCCTAAGATAACAAAAATGCACATCTCTTTTCCATTATTTTCAAGCTCTGAAGTATCCCTCTAGAGAATTCGTTTCATCATTTACTTCCACCTATTCAGGTTAAATTTGCTTTAATCTCTTTGAAAGCAAAAGGAGATGGTGGCTGTTTTCTAAGAGGATGATTTTACACTCAAGTTTATGAGGATGTAATCCACTCTCTTCTGCCAACAGTTGTAGAAAAAAAAATAAGAGCAATGGTTGACTAGTAATGTTCAAATAATTATTTTCATAAGCTCCACATTACACCAGATGTGCTCAGTTAAGCAGACAGCAGAAAGAGGTTCAGGTCTGTGTTGTGCATGCACGTATGTCTATGCATGTACTTGGAGTTTGCAGGCGACAGGAAAGATGTGTTTCCATAGAGTGGACTACAGAAGATGCAGGAGGCAGTGGAAACAAATGAGAGCATTCAGAAGAGTGAAGGAGAAGCAAGAGACAGAAGGAAACTGGGCTGTGCCTTCCAACTGCTTTGCGCAGCTTTTATTCAACAAAGGAGTTATAAATTTAGCTTAACCAGCCAGTGTGCTCTGGCTGCTCTACACTGCTCCAGAGTAGCATAAAACAGCCGCAGCATATTAATGAACCTGGCCATAAAACCTTGCATAAAATGAAACATATATGTGTGTGTGTGTGATTCTTGGAATGATTAGAAATAGCTCATGATAATATTATCTTTTAGCAGTCACATGTTTGATTTTAATTTCAGAAGGGGAGCAAATACAAAAGAAATAGGTGGCAATAAGGCAGAGTTAAGGGTGAACTATATCCATGATTTAATTTAAAATATAGCACATTTGTAATTACCTCGAAATATAATTTTAAACAAAGTTCAAAATTAAAATCATGCTTGAAATTAGATGTATTAAAATGTGAAATTGAAAAAAAAACCAAAGGTGTGCAGAAAATCTTCATCATGTCTTGCAGTTCTTAGTGCTTGTTTTGGGAGAAAATAAATGTGCTCAAAACTGTCTGTATTCTATTCTGTGCTCAAAAATATTAACAAAAAATATTCATTGTCATCTTGTGGCCATACAGGGAATAGTTAAGTTCACTTGAAACATTGCATTGATGTATATCCTTTGTTTTTTTTACGTAGCTCTGCATTTCCAGATCTGATGACATTTAATTTTGACATTTCAAATGAAAAACTTTGTAAATATATTTTGAAGTTTTCATATATATTGTCCTTGTTAACTCCGTTTCAGCATAGGTATTGACCGTAATTTTTCTTTACTATTTGCGTTAGAATTTAATACATAAACTCTAATAACACGATATTGCTATATTTGCCTTATGTTTTCTTAATAGAAGTATACATAGCATGTATTTTTATTTATTAATTTAATTTTCCTGTAAATTTTACTTTTTAAACTTTTTGTTCACTAAGGAATTTGAGATAACTTTAAGAAGTTTCGTTTATCCTGTTGGTATTGAATTTCATGGCCTTAAGTTTATCCTGTTGGTATTGAATTTCATGTGTCTGAAAAACAAAAATTCTTTGTTTTAGCTCGAATCACTAGTCTTCCACTTTCATTAAATGTCCATTTGTTTATGTATTGCATGTGTAGATGAAACCCACATTCTTGCCTATCCACATTTATTATTTTAAATACATTTGTATGATCTGTGTCATGTCTTTTCCTATTTTTCTTCTCTCAAAATACAGTATTTCTGGTCTTTTTCAATCTCTCTTCATTTAGAAATGTATCCAGTTGCCAAATCACTTTTAATTGCTCATTGCTGAGGCTTGCCTATTTTCTGGAAATGAGCTGAATATACCACATGAGGGCGAACCATCGATTTATATTCTTTTGAATATTATTATGGCTGTCTTTGGGATCACTGCTCTCCAATGTTGTGTAACTCTCTGAGTAGACACCTTGGTCTCTGATAAATGTAACAGAAGAATGTAGAAGTCAAAAATCACCGTTTTTTCCTAGCAGTACCTAACTATTTAAAGTGAGTCATAGTACAGTGCTGTATTGTGATGTTTAATGCATTCCACCAAGAATAGCATTTGAGTATAAAGTTCTTTTAAACAATGATTCCTAATGCCCATAACTTAATGCTGTTAATTTTTTATGACTGTAATGTCCAGAGGCTGGTGCTGAGGCTGTATACTAGATGAGGTCTAAAAACTATGATAACGCTAAGTTTCTGATTCAAATGTTTGATAATGTTTGATATCTCTTCAAAGAGATAAAAGGACAAAAGTATGAGAGGGGTTAAAAAACCCCAAATTAGTTACTCAGCCTCATAAGTCAATAAAAGAACTATAAGTAGACTCCAGTAATATCTTCAGAACTTTAATCTCTTGTGTTATCAGTGAACTCTATTCACAATAGCCTCAGACTAGCCAAATGCCATGCTTATCCTTACTAATGGAAACGAATTATTTATTTCTCAGTATGTTGCTTTATAGTAGCTGCTAAAGGTTATCTCAACCATAGTTAATTCTCTTGTCTACTTGTTGGCAGACAAACATTCAGCATTTCACTGTGTATAGAGGAAGGTAGAATCTCTGAGTCATGTATGAAAGGCAGACAATGGTTTTCCCGAATGGAGGTGGACATTACTGAGACTGCTGGTTATCCACAGTCCTTCTGCACTGTCAAGGGTAATGCATTTAGGAAGAAAAATATGGCTGAACAGAACACAGTCATGGAAGCTCTAGGAAATCTAAACAATGGTTTGTGTATGGATTTATATAGTTTGCTTTCAGACACCCATAGCATTCTGCAGTTATAAGTTACAGTTTCCGTCAGTTTTTAATTTCTGACCTTGTCACTTCTACCAGGTGTCATTAAAAGATGCGTTTTTCAACCAGAGATGTCTCTCTTTTCCCTTCTGCCATAGAAAATGTTTTAGGAGAATTCAAATTAAGATGTACCAAACAGCTATAGAAAGAAAACTTAGGATTGCCTGAGCAGTTTCTTTTGAAGAAGTTTGAAGACAGTAGAAGTCTGCTTGGAATAATTTTTAAATCTGCTTTGAGACTAAGTTTCATATGTGAACAGTCAGTAGTCCTGATGATTTGTGACTTGAGAATATCTTTTTGAGTGTGGTGAGGAAGGTTTTGTGACAATGGTAAATTTTCATGCTTTTTTTTTCTTGACAAATGGTTTGAGCATTGAGTCCTTAGGATATGGAGAAGCAGAGTTAAAAGCATTTGGAACAGTGGTATAAACAGCTTTTCAGCATTTTGTTATACTTCAAAGTTCACCATAAAACGTAAACTGGCAATAGTGTTTATAACCTGCAACCTCTTGTTCTTCCTACTTTATTTTTATTTCGAAAATTTAACTTCTTCTGACTGAAATACCCTAAATTTTCACCTTTACTGTACCAGGATTTTTAAAACTGTATATGGTGCTCCTTTAATTCACTGGAACTACAAAAGTGAAACCGTTCATTACAGAAATTAATTAGTGTTGGCTTACTTTTCTGCAGATGCACAGTTTCTTTTATTGACATGGCAGTGTAGGGGGTGGAGGAGAAAGGATAATAAAATATGGCATGTGTCAGGTTTATGTGCTTCAGGTTAAAAACTATTTGATTAAAACCCCAAGCAGTACATGGTCTGTAGTTTCAAAGTACTGAAAAGTATCTGATCTCTTTTCCAATATAACTGTTTTCCAATTTTTGTTAAGCCAGAAAGATGAAAGAATTGAGGTATATGGATAAAGAATTGCCGAATTGTTAATTCTTTGATGGAAAAGTTGAGAAATATCACCAAAAACATCCTGGAAGAAATTAAACAGCAACAAGAGTGAAGAAGGTACTTTTATCCTAAAAGTCAGAATATCTGTGGTCTTTACATGGAGATGAATTTCAGGTCAGAATTAAAAGTCCTACAGTAACACTGAGTGATTGTATAGATGTCCAGTCCCAATTTAAATTTTGTTGCTTTATAATAACTTTTGAGAACTACACTGCAGCCTGTAAAAAATATCCACATGTTCTCTGCTGGAACAGCTCCAGACTGTAACAGAACCACTAGATTGCACCCTGGTGCTTTATGTATTGTTTAATTGTTTTCCTTTGGTGGATATTTTTATTAAAAGCCCATTATCCAGAATCAGACAGAAGTGTTGTTTCAAGAACAGCAGAAACAGAGGCCTTTCAGCTACACAGTTCTTATTCATGCTTTCTTTAGCTAGCTTAGCTAATGAGACCTCCACTATTCTTCTTTTAACACTTAGAGAAGAAAAAGAAATGGGAGTTTTTATTTTGTTACTTTCAAATCTAAGCAGGATTGCAAAGAAGTATTGTGAGGTTCTGGTGTGCTCACACACCTGTGTCTCAGTGTTAGTTTGTGTGGGTACCTCGAGGGCATTGCTGTGCTTATTGATGTTCTCATGCCTTTGCACAAATAATTCCTTGGAGATATTTTTTTATCCTAATCATTTTGTGTGCCTGTGCTACACTTTGCCAATGCTATAATTGCATGAAAGGAATAAGCATTTTTCATGGAAAAAATATTCTAGAAAACAAAGCTTCAGTAATTCTGAGGAAAAGTAGAAAAGTCTAGCAAGGGGCAGATTTTTAAATCATGACTTATGCTGAATAGTACTGTGCTCAGTGCTGCAAGATCTTTTGAGGATTCTTGTTACTGGATATTGTTGGAGCCCTAACTCCAAATATTTAATTACTTTTTGAAGTCAGCCTTTAGTCCTGTGGAGAGATGTTTGAAACTATGAAAACATAAATGTCTCAAAAATAGATGTCTAATGAATAAGTTCAGGGAGGTCTATGACTCATCATTATGTGGTATTAGCAGTACTACTTGGGCCATCAGTAATCCCATTAAATCAGTGCAGCTTCTTGGATAGTAAGTCTTTACCCAGTGTGAGGGAATCCATCAGACTTCAAACTCTCAGACATTAATTTCACAGGCAGTACAAGAAAAATGCTCAGTTGGTAGAGTGACTTACAATTGTGTATATTTTTTTTTTCAGGCAAAGTGGGGTCTTTGTCCTGTGATCACATATACTAGGCTTAGGATTTAGAAGTAAATTGATCATTTGTGTCAGTTTATGCAGGTCTCGGTTGCTCACATTGCTGTAATTCATAGCTAACATACAGAGTTGTTACTTATACAAAATAGCAGCTTCCTCCAAAAATCATTGTTAAAAGATTTTGTGAAATCAGAGGCTTTTCACCGAATAAATGTGTCAGGATTTTATCTTAGATACTGTGAGTACATTTAACCTAATTAAGCAGTCAAATATTCAAGGTTCTATACAGGCCGTTTCATGACTTGTTATGCCTTGAAACAAAGTAAGCTTTTGAAGGATCTTATTAGCTTTTTCATGTGCTTACCTACCACAAGTCTTCCAGTGGTATTTATATCAGCTGTTAAAATAAAGTTACCAAAATTATTAATTTATAAAAAAATAATGGAAAATGAAAGCAAACAAATTACAGCATAGAATAAGCCAGGTTGAAAACAGCTATGTCTGGGATGCATTTCTCCTGCGTCATGCATATGGGAGTGTACATGCTTATCAGATGATAGAAGTGGAGGGCTGAAGGGAAGATGCAGCTTATGTGGTTCTTTTTCTCCCTGTCAGTAAGTTGGCTGGATTCTGCTGCTGGGTCCCTCCTGTGCAGGGAGTACATTACTAAAGTAGAGATGACTAAAGACAGCACTTCCAGTAAGCAGCAACTGCCCGTGGTTATGACATGTGATTTTCTTCCATGCTGGAACAAAACCCAAACTATTGAAATTTTCCAAGAAAAGGACTAAGTGTTTGTGTTTCAAACCATTTTATGACAGTGTTCGTGTCTAACCTCTTGGTGAGGGCATCACTCTAGGAAGCTAGAAAACTTTAAGTGAAAAATCCCAACCCTTTGGGATTGGATTTGGCCTTAAATTGCACCAGGGGAGGTTCAGATTAGAGATTAGGGGGAAAAAATCACTTAATGAGTGGTTTGGCATTGAAATAAGTTGCACAGGGAGGTGGTAGAGTCACTGTCTCTGGAAGTGTTCAAGAGGTGTCTGGATGTGGCGCTTGGGGATATGGTTTAGAGATGATTATGGTGGTGTGAGGATGACAGTTGGACAAGCTGGTCTTGAAGGTGTCTTCCAACATGATGATTCTGTGATACTGTGGAAGACTGAAGACAGTTTCTTGTCCCCCATTCCAACAAATCAAGAGATTGAACCTGACCTCATCACATCTGAAATTAATGCCTTTGCTGTCAGATTATTTGGAGTGTTTTGGGATTTTTTTTCTTCATGCTTAAAAGAAGTCTCCCTCTGAAAAATATCAAGGAGGTGCAAATATGCAAAAAGATTATGTTTTAGTAAAAGAGTACATTTCTTGAAAAAGTTAGTGTTTTAGTTCTGCATTATTAGGTTAACAGGTGAGTGGGGGCTAATTACCACCCTATCCAGTCTAATCATCCTACTTCTTCTATCAAGATGTTTCCAGATTAAGAACGTATTGCTAAGAATATATTTAAACCTCAGCAAGTGCTTCAGTTCCTGTCACAGGGATTTCTTGTTCCTTATGCTTCATTAACATGTGCTTCACTTTCTGTATGACAAACTCTCTATGGAAACTGATTCTCTCTGGATATGAAAATGATGATTTATTATCTGATCATTCGCCTCATTTTTTTTCAACAAAGAAAAAATATTTCAAAAAGTTACCCATCATTTTCAGTGTAATTGTTGTTAGAAACTGCAAACAGACAGCAAAAGAAATTCAGAGTTTGTAATAGCTTGAAGTCCCTTTAATTTCCAAAATAATCAAGAATGCAGTGATTTCATTCTCATTCTGTACCATTAAATGGGCCACTGCTAAGTATTAGCTGCCTCTGAAACTATAACCATGACATGGATGAGTGTTCTTCAGTTAGTTTTAATTTGCTCTGTGTTAAGTTCAGTCATTGGTCACTATGTAGAAACTTGCTGGACAAACCCAGAATTTTTTTATGCTGTCTTGTCTGGTCTTGCAAAGCAAATTTTGGATTGGAAGTACTTGGACTGCCGTAGATTGGAAGAGATTGGAAAGACCCAAAGATTGGAAATGCATTTCTAATAGTACCAAGCAGTATAAATAATTTTCCAAGATTGCTAATATTCCCTGCTCCTGTCCTCCACCCTGCGTCCTTCTTTCACATTTCTGTCTTGGAGTTGTAATTTAATCATTCATTAAGTTCTCCACAGCATCTGTAACATCCCTCTTCTTCCCACAGTTCTGTCATATGCCTCTGTTCGCAAAGTTGATCCTCATCTGTTTTCCTCTGATGCTTAAAAGCATCTGAGCTTTCTCAAAACTCTTTTGCTTATTACCAGGCCCTCATGCTCTTTCATCTACTGATCTACCTGGGACATAAGCTTTTCTCTTCTCTTATTTGTCTATTTAACCTCTCATTTCCCTGAGAAGAGGTGCTTGTCCCTTGTAGTACAGTCATGATTCATTCTAAAGAAAAAGTACTGCTAAACTCTCTGTCTTCCTCTCTCCTTTCTCCCGTCTCTATTCCCAAGACCTTTGAATGTATATATTGCTGTTTGTCCTCTGATTCTAGACCTCCTCCAAAAAAGCACCTCAGTCTTCCTCTGAAACCTTTCTTAACATAAGTTCCTCCTAGCCATAGCTCAGGGTCTACATTTTATCGTCATTTTTCCTAGCCTGTGTGTCATACACGTTTATTTATCTTGATGATCTTTTTCTTAAAAATTCGTCTTTCCCTGACTTCCATGCTTGATAGTCTCTGGCCTCCTCCCAGAGTTGAACGTAGAACATCTTCTTTAGCTTGTCCTTTGGAAGAATCAGCATTTTCCTCCTTGATCTTTCTTCAGGGATTCCATGACATTCTGCTTTTGGTCTTGGTGTCTTCTCCTACTTTGTGGTTTTCTGCAGCGCAGTTTGTCCACAATGCAAATTGAATTATTGTTTATTGACCAATGGTTTCTCTGTTCTACGTATGGTTCCTCTGAACATCATGAAATTTTATAGTAACTTTGTTATATACTAGTTGAGGAAATCTGCATTTAGTTTAAGCTCAACTTTACCCAACTTTTATCCCCAAGCCATTACTACTGCCACTCTCTATAGGCAAAACCATTTTTCTGCCTGTCAGTCAGGCAAGTTCTTGTGTGACCTTTGACCTTCTCTGCTGGAAGTCACAACACAGCGATGTCTAAATTTTGCAAATTCTTTCTGTAGCATGTCTTTGAAATACCGAATATATTACCATTCCAACCACCTAAAAGGATTTCAAAGTTTCAGGCATTTTGTTTATTATTGCAATGTCATTCTCAGAATGCTCTTATGAATTCCATTTTCCATATGATGCCAGGTACAGGTTTTCTGATTTTTTGTGTGATAAAGTTCATACTTGTAAGATATTCTCATAAACAGCTACAAGACTGGTTCATTAGCTTCCTTGAAATATTTTATTACATTTCTATTTTGCTATATTGCCTCACACAAAACAGGACAGTAGTTAAATTCCTGTACTGCTAAGATTGCTTTAATTTTTCTGGCATATACAGCTTCTGCCTGTAGTTCCTCAAGTCTCCATAGAGTGCATAGACATGAGCCATCTTTTCATTCATTCTGTGCAGCGTTTTATGCAATTGGTTCTGGTTCATGACAGTACCTCCAATGTATTGTACTAGTGTAAATGTGTTTGTTGCTGTTGTTAAGAATAATAGTAAGATGTAAGGAGTTTACAGGCTAGTTTGGGAGGTGTAAGTCATTCCTCTCCCCATCACGTTGCATGAGAGATACACACCCTCACTACTGGCGACAGTGGCCGCAGGTAAGGCACAGGGTGACGTGAGGTGGAGCACTGTGTGGTACCGAGGCTAGAACCAGGCTAGAATCAGGTTCTCTGATCTCATGCAAAAGGCAGTGTCTTCCCACGGTTTGAGAAAGGGAGACAGAGAGATTAAGTTCTCTACCCCAGATGTCTTCCATGCAAATTTTAACTACTAGAATTTATGTGGGACATGGTGACATAGATCTGTGTTCTAGAACTGTTCTCCAGTTCCAAAAGTAAGCTACTGGTAGGATTCAGTCTTTCCCAAACAGGCTTTCGAAGCGTGATCCAGCCTCTCAGAAGAGTCCACCCATCTCAGCACAGATATCTCTCAGCATCACATCTGCAGCATCTAAGATCTCATGAAGCCCGTGAGCATTCATATCTTGTTGACATCTGAGGAAACATGATGATTATCAACAAAGTGTAGGGCCTGTTATACACTGTATTGCTTCAAACACAATGAGGTTATTTAGGTTTAATTACATAAGAAACAGTATACATGTTGTGCAAGCTTGTAGAATGTCACTTGCAGAAGTTAGGCAAGATATAAGAGTTTCCTAAGTTTCTATTATAGTTTTATTTCCAGCAGTATTCTTTGACAAACTAAATAAATTACTGCATGTATTGGACCTCTGAGGCTTGGGGCAAAGAATGGAAAAATTATTTACAAAAGCTTGAAAATATTTAATCACTAGAGGCAGGGGGCAACTGTGTTTTAATTAGCGGTTCCTCAGGCCATTGGCTGGCTGGAGGCTTTCTCAAACAACCACACAAATGCACTGAATAGCTGTTTGCCAGCCTTAGGGTCAGGCCTGAGATGAAACAGATAAGATAATTGGCTCTAATGAAATCCAGAAGGCCTTGGCTTTCTTGTTTGAGCTTGGATTTGAAAAGTGCGTGTGGAAGTGAGGCTTAATTCAAACCAGTCCTGAACTAGGCCCGTTTTTCAGTGACTTTGATATTGTTTGAAGTTCTGAAAGTGTTCGCCACACCACTAGCCTGCTGGGCTGGGCCTCCCCGGTCACCTTAATTACTGAGCTTTATTGCTGACTTTACTACACAGGAAAGGAGCCATTATATGTTCCATCAACATCAGCTCTCCTCAGATTGGAGGAAAGGGCAGGGTGAAAGGCCACTGTAGGAAGGCAAAAACTTCACTTTGAGGTAGTCAGATCATTTACCCGTGTTAAATTTCACTGTGCTATGTGTGTACATTCCTCACAACACAGAAGCCCAATTTCCATTTTTTTTAGCAAGTGATTACTTTTCAAAACATTTTGTTTATGTCTTATTAGCAGAAGGGTACATTTATTCTTAGAGGTGGAAAGAAAGCAAATTGTAACAAACGCCTAATTAATCATCACAGGGGAAAGAAATCTAGTTAAAAACTGTAATAAAGAGAAATTGTTCTTTATGCTTCTTTGAAGTGGGAATAAGTGAGGAAACCCCTATGGTGTGTTTGCAGACCTGACACCCTACAGAACTGACTCCTTATAGCCAGCCTGATATCTTCAGGGTAACTTGTAACGGGCTCTCCAAAAACAGAAAAGCTCCTGTGAAGTACTGTTAGGGCAAGCAACAATTGAGGTATTTTAGCAATGTTAGTTCTGAATTATTCTCTTCAGGATAATTGCTTTCAGAATTTGGTCCTAATCTCTTTAGCTGCTCCAGCTGGTGGTGCTGCTAGAAAAAGAAGAAGCTGAACTTCTGTGCATGAGTTGGTTTTCAGATCTAGACGGTGTAGCAGGAGAAGTGTCTCCCAGGCTGCAGAATCCATAGTCTGGGGCCACTGACGTCCCTGGGAAGACTGGTGTCAGGAAACCTGGGACAGATCCTGCTTAAATGAATATATTTACATATTAACTCATTAATAAGTCAATTAGGCTACTAGCCAGAGTAAAGTTACACATGTGCATTCATGTTTGCAGGATTGGGCCTCCTGAGACTAATGAAAGCGTATGATATTGGCAGATTTGTGCCAGATCCTATATTACCAACACTAGCACTTAATAAAAGAAATATTGATGAATATTAGTTTCTAGTGGGACTGTAGCTCAGATCAAGATAAGAGGCATTTTTTTTCAATGAGCACAGGAGGCAAATTAAAAAGGACTGAAAATCAGTCCTATTAATGTCTACTCTGTGAGATTTTATTTTGCATTTTTGTTTATATATTTTTTGCAAAATTTTGCTTGGTTTTTTTGTTTATTTTCATGGAAGTAGTGTTTCTGTTTTTCTTAAATCTTGAAAATGTCTGGGATTCCTTTATAAAAATTAGAATCATACATTCCACAGAGTATTGAGCCTTTCCTTAAGACAACACTGTTTCATAAAGAAGGCTTCTGTAGATTGAGCTAGTTCCACCTTGCATTATTTTATAAATATAAATATGTTATTTAGATTTATAAATATATTTATAAGTTATATAAGTATATACTATTTGCTAAAACACAAATTTTATGTATGTGTAGCTGAAAATTTTTTTACACAAAGGATTCATATTTAAGCCTGAAGGCTTCTTATTTTTCTTCTCTTTCATATGACCTGTCACTTTAACATGTTTTATGTTAGTAGAATGGCAAATTGGTTATATGCTTTAAAGAGAAGCAGCAGGTTTTAATATTTTTATCATCATTTTGTGAAATTTTAACCTGTTTAACTCATAGCCAGCATCACAGGGAGCTGTTTAAATCTCGATGTGTATTTTATTAGCACTAATGAATCTCTCTCTGAGCTGAGAAAATAACTTTTCAGATCATCATAATTCATCACAATTATTGGAAAACAATAATTTCCTTTCTAATACAAAAGGTTGTTTTGTGAGAAAACAGTGGTGTAAGTGTCATAGTGGGAGAGTATGAGGGTTCCTATAATTAATATTTCCAGGTGGGCAGACATTCTGATCTTTATTAAACATAAGATATTGTTTGCTCTCATTTTTTATAATGGAAAAAACAAGACACAAATGTCCTTTTTGATACCATGCTTCCTAAGAGGTAGTTTGGACTATTAATCATAGCCTTTCATTATAAATCATGATCCTTGTCTGACTGTACTTTTCAGCTGCATTCACATTTTAGAGAGGCTGATGTGATTGAGAAGAGCATATATGATGGTATAATAGTATTATGATATATTGGAAAAGATTTTTTGACTGGCAGAAGTGAGATTAGGTGATCTATTAGCGATTTAGTGGATACCTTGCACATATGCCTAATGATCTTTTCAATAGAAGAAAAAAAATATAAAATCCACTGGTGATTTAATTTGACCTTTGCACATCTGCCTACAAACTTTGTGAAGTTAAGCTTACGTGGATGGTGTAAATCAAGCAGGGGATAGTGACTGAGGAAGCATTTTATTGCAGGAAAAAATTCCCCAGATGCTTAAGTCATGTATTTCCAAGGTTTCCAACAATGTTTTTAAGGTAGTACGATGCTTATTAGTAAAAAAGGTCTTTTTTTATCTATGTGGGGAACTGGGGACTAAGCAGTTTCATAATTTCCGCTTTGCTTACAATTGCTTCTGAATCTGCAATTTAATAATGGAAGTCTAACAAAAATACTCAAAAAGTAGCCATTATCTGATGTAATGGCGTTGTGTCGTGTATTTTTAATACACTATATAGACCACACAGGAAATCACTGGCTGAGCAAAGACTAAATGTTGGGTTTCATTACTTTCACCGGTTCTGTGACTTTGCTGCATCTTTAAAATGACAACTCTTAAAAATATGGCTGTTAGGTGTCATCCTTGTATGTACCCATCTGCTCTCCTGTAAATGTTTTCAGATAGAAAATCCATCTGCTTTCCTTCTAAAATTTAAAAGTTGATTTTGATTCTGCTTTTCATTATCCTTCCTTTGTATCATTTTAGAATGTGTAAAGAAGAGGTAAATTGAACCACTTGGGTTCAGTAAGTCACTTTTAGATGCAACGACCACAACATACGTTTTGGCAGGACTACGTTCTGTTGTTCATTACCTGGTTTTTTACACTCTTTGATAACAAGAGGGTAACTTGAAGATAAATGCCGTAAAGAACGTTTAATTGGATGCTGGCTGTTTTAACTGCTTATATAATTATAGATGGCTTTCAGACATCTTTTACTCTGGTAAAGAATAGAGAAAGAGTTAATAAGGACATTACCTACCTAAGGTGTATACATGTGGCTCTTTGGCTGTGCCTTTTCATTGCTGGAAACAGTAGGAATAATTCACTGCAGAGAACTTTCACAGAGGGTGCCATAGATACATAATTCTTTTGACTAAGGAATTCAACTGGGATACATTTGTCATACTGTGGCATACGCTATATTCTTATAGATTACTTCTGTGTGATGGGAGAGATCAAAGGATTGTACTCCTATTTCCATGACTACAATTAACTTTAAAAGAACAAAAGGTAATACTGGTGAATATTGCATAAAACCAATGGGAACTAATATGATTTGGAGAAAAGGACAATTAGAGGAAAAATGAGGACAGCATGCTTCTTAATTATTCTTGGTTATAGTGTGAAGTCTTGCACCTGCTTGTTAACAAGGTCAGATTTAGGATTAAGAAAAACTGAGTGCTTTTAGTTGCGTATTTTCTCCTAATAGCTCTGTTTCCTTAATTTAATTCATATGTACAGTATTCTGAAATAACTACACTGCTTGATAGTGCTGTAATAAAACACAGGAAAACACACGCAAATTCAATGTTTCTTTAAAAATTTAAAAGACTTCCCATTGTATTCTGTTTATAATTGTGGTCAAAATATTTTTGTCAGAAATGAAATTCGGTTCTAACGGTAACATGAATCATTATTTTCTATTTGTAGTCAACCCTATCCTAGATGTCTTAAAAAATGAACTAATAATTTACAAAAATTAGAAACCACTTATTTTTATTTAATGTAATCTATTGTGTAACTACAATTTGTGGCATATTAGGTTGTCTAAAGATTGTGGAATTAACAAAGTGTTAAGTCCTGTATTACCTGTGCTGCTTGTGAATACTATTATTCTCAGTAAACTCTAGATAATTATTGTTACAAGTTTGTAAAATAGTATCAGCTGCCCAGATCAGACTGTGACTTTTGCACTGAAAAAGTAGCAATGCACAAGCTGTTGAGAGGAAACAGAAGGTTCAGCCTGCTGTGTAGAAATAATTTACATTAGTACCCTAAAGGAAAATGTGGAACGGAGCCATACATTTTCAGATCTTATTTCAAAAATTTGATTATACAGATGCGATTCACTTCCCTATGTCCCTTCTGCTCTGAACATGAAGACAGATGACTTTATATTTGAAAAAAGAAGCTTCAGTTCCTATGCTCTCTACCCAGGCCACCTTCTCTGCCCAAGTACCCTAAGACTGGATAGAGAATAGTGTTAATGGAAGGCTTCCTAGAATGGTTTCTCTGTGGGAGCTTTTAGCTTGAATGACTGAGTGATATTGAAGAAATTGTGATTTTTGGCTTCTCATTTCACACTTAGTTGTGGCTAGAAGCTACTATATAAACAGAGAGAAATTCAGGATCAAATTCAGAAATCCAACGGCATCCCTGCAATGTAGGCGTCTGCGTGTCAGCAAGGTGTCTGCTTTCCCACTGTGCAGCTCTGGGTGGTACAGCTCAGTTGGGTCAGCCCAACTGAGACAGCTGCATGGCTCACCCTTAACTGGGGGTATACATTCGTTGTCTGAGTAACTTCCTAGATTTTGCTGTCTCTACTGACTAGGACCTTGATTTAGTTTTCAAGACCTTACAAGTCATGCCACAGGAGATGCACTGAAGGAGCTGAGGTTTACTGCTGTGGTTGACAGGTATAGCAGAGGATCTCTGGGAGATTGTGCCATTTTGAAAAATCAGCAGGCAGCCAGGAAGGGTTCCCCAAATTCCCAAAAGCCACTAGAAATCTTCATGTAGGTAGCTGAACTTAATCCTTTGCCTCCATGCAACACAATGGGAGTTTAGACCATCAGCTCCCATAGACTCCTACAGTATATTGTTAGCTGTCGGCATCTGGATTTGGATGCTGTTCCTGGGTAAATGTATCTCTATTCTAGTTAATATTTATTTACATACTTGAGGGAAAATTCAGTTAATCATTGTTTCATCCATATATGGTTAGGGATATTCTGAGCCAGTGTTTCAGAGCATGCTTATACTTCTATACCTGCAAAGAAAGTGTAAACATGTCCAATCCAGCTTTAAGCTACCTATGCAATTGTTGCAGTGCTAGGTGTAGCTTAGCTGCTGC